>LKNJ01000625.1:55161-142020 GCA_002120245.1 Maccullochella peelii | reverse complement strand
TATATATACTGTATATATATCATATCCTGCTGCTGTAATCTGCTTTTTATGGCATGTTGTCCAAAAAGCCTCTCAGGTACATACACATTCCACATTAAGCCATGCAGTTTCACATATATCTCAACACAGAGTAATGCTCATGGACGTTTGAGGCTCCAGCAGTGACTCGGCAAGTAAACCAACACTGACGGCAGCCAGTCCCTTGTGCCGATTTGGCAACCATGCAGCGTATTAATTTACAGCAAAACTTTTCATGAGGTACGTGGAATAAGAGTCACACTTTTAATGTGACAGCATCACATTCTAGCTGTGGTTTTTGTGTTGGACTGTGGGTTGACTGCATTGCCCCGTGGTCACTGACTAAATGCCACATGTCTGGGAAAAATATATGTGGGGGGAAATGTGACTGCCCTGAATCATCATCTTCCATATTGAAATTCCCCACCATGTAATGTCCTCTTTTACAAAAATTAAAATGCCTTATTCTGGAAAAATTACCTCCTCAAGAAATACAATGACTTATTTTGCATTTATAATGTTTTCTTTTTGGAAAACTAATGTCCTCTTTCATGTCTTCTTTTGAGAATACAGTGTCTTCTCTTAAGAAAATAATGTCCTGTCTTTGGAAAAATAATCCCCTGTTTTCAAAAGCTTCCACAGCAAGCCAGCCGTACACGGCAACAAAGGATGCTGACACTTGAAAGGACATAAATCACCGCAGCTTTGCCAAAAAGTTTAAAACAACACAGCTGAGAGATGCTGACAAAGACCTTGGCTGGGTATGTACACCATTTCTGTGTTTGTGTATCCACGTGCGTCAGAACTGACCTCTGTTCCCTTTCAACAGATTCAAATTGAATGTCATGTCTTTGTCAGCCGGTCCATGAAATTAGTTACTTTCATTGCTTGTATTCATATCAGTTTTTATTATATTCTGCTGTGCCTTAAAGGTATGAAAGAGCACTGGATGAACTTCCACATGCAACCATTTTGAGTGTTTGTGTGTGTGTGTGTGTGTGTGTGTGTGTGTGTGTGTGTGTGTGTGTGTGTGTGGGTGTGTGGGTGTGTGTGGTGCATATGTCTTTATTTATACAAGGTTCCTCATATACAGTTTATCTTTAACATTGCCCTGTACATGAAATGATCCATGAAGTCACAGGGTCGGCTCCAGACTCAAACATAAGGAAGTGGTCAAGTGAAGGAAACACTAACATGCAAAACTCCTACAGTACAGTTATGAGGCCGATTGTGGGCATTTTGTAGGCGAGGGGGAAGGTGGATTAGTTTAGCTTTTCTTCCGAAGCGAGCTCTTTGGGGGCTGTGGCAGCAACAAACACGTTCAGACTGTCACACTCACTTAAAGCAAGACTATATAACACATTCTTCCTCTTACAAAGGAAAAGTTGAATTCACAAGAGATAAAATTCCTTTTTAAATTCAACATACTCAGGAGTTTCACTGCTATGGCCTTACTTGGTCTACTTGTATGACCAGTAGCTTACGGTGGCTAATGTTAGCAAACTTTAGATAGATATTGCTGTGTGGCTAACATTGTTTAGGCCACTTGTTGACTCTTCTCTACTTGTTACATTATGTTTTAGCATTTATCCTGTAATTGTCACTTGTTTTCATGTCGTTGAACAAAAGTTACACAGCTTCACTTTAAAGAAGCAACTTTGCAAAGTGGTTCAATGCTGTGCCATTTGTCTGTAATGAAAGACTGTATCTGAAAACATACAAATCAGTTTCAGGTTACACGTGGTTAGTAAAAACCGAGCGCAGATGCTCCCACACAGGGCACGAGGGCTCACTGAATGGTTTGAAAATGATTTGAATCATATGCTGTGACCATCTTGAGGCTTGTGGTGGCCACTTTATGTTGGATTCTACTCCCATTTGTCACACATCTGTTTATCACAGCGGCCATGAGATATCTATATTAGCCATGAAATGTCCGTAGTGATATATATGAAAATGATTTGTTCGTGTTAAATCTGTTATCCGTAAACCAGCTTCAGTGTGTCTACCAATACACCATGTGAGGGGATGCATGCTCATCAAGACATGTAAATACTTCTAGGCGCATTTGTGCACACACACACACACTGGAACTGAAAGTACATTTGCCAGCGTATGTCAGCATGTGTTTATCCTGCAGTTAGTGGGCTGTGATACCTGAATGAAATTCCCACTGTGTGTTAGCATGAACAAGGCTTTTCCAGACTGTAGTCTGACATGCAAGGCCGTACATACAGTATAGGGTGAGTCAGTACTTCCTATATCCATCCATCCATCCATCCATTTTCTTCCATTTATCCGGGGCTGGGACACGGTAGCAGCAGGCTAAGTAAGGTAGTCCAGAGGCATTCCCGAGCCAGATGAGATATATCATCTCTCCAGCGTGTTCTAGGTCTGCCTCTGGGTCTCCAACCAGTTGGACGTGCCCGGAAAACCTCCAAAGCAAGGCGCCCAGGAGGCTATGCTTCCTATATATGTTTGCTAAATCCACATAGTTTAAGTTGGACATTGAACTGGAGATTCACTGTCTGCACACCAGAACAGATAAACCTGGACTACACTTTAATGCAGAAAGGTCAAAGCTCAAACTCAATTGCCTTTCTCTGCATCAGGAAAATACATTTGAGAAGGTTCCAAAGGGGGATATTTTGGATGTTGGCTGGATTGTTTTCGCCTGAGGGAGAGGTTTGGTAAGGTTGGCAGAGATAAGAAGAGGGGATAAATAAAGCTATTGAGCTAAAGAGTCTCTGCGTGCCTGCTTTCCTTTTATCTGTTTTTCTGCACTAATCCTCCTCTGTCTCTTCTCTCTAAATCATTTGCCAAAACCACTAACAAACAGCCCAGGCAGCTGATCAAAGTGAAATAAACCAATGCGGCTTCAAGATATTACTTGTTACCTCAACAGACACTGATCCAAGAAGATACATCAACTTGTGGAGCCTTTTCTGATGCAATGGAAGAATGGCTCGTGCCTCTTTGACACTTTTATGTTCAAGACTGATTGACTGGGCCGTATAAACATGATCCAATTCAGTATCTCACAAGAAAGGCGCGTGTGTGAGTGTCTGTAAATGTGTTTGCGAGTGTGTGTAGAGCCCTCCACATGTGTTGGACAGAAACGGCTGTTCCTCAAACAAACCTTCCGTCACATGTCGTCCACAGGAGTGTGACTTGGCTGCACAGACTTGGAACACACTCGCAGCTGTTTGGCCCACACTTCTCTGTTATTTTGTGAACGTGTTGGGCCAACTTTTAGTGGACCACTTGACAGCAGACATCATCACAATAAGTTGTTTTTGTCCAGTAGAGATTTTATGCATCTCCAGTTGTGCCTTACATTGTTGGCTGTATTTTTATACTCTGTCATATTCCTGTAAAGGTCATATTCAGTATATGACATCACCATGAAATCATCAGGGTCAGACTTGACAAAGCTCCTCCAGAGCCACAGAAGACATTGTACAACTGTTTTCACAGGCTGACTAGTACTCTGAACTTCAGGTGTAAAATTGGTGGAGTGCCCCTTTAAACATACTGAAAACATGACTTTTTGGATGCTTCTTTTTATAAGACACTTGGCAAATTTTAGCCCCTCCCCACCAACCCATCATTCACTTCCTCCCCATCTGAGCCCCACCCAAGCAGGGTAAACGCAGGGCTAGGCCTCCCTGGAGCTCCTCACCACTGGTTCTGGTCACCAGCAGGTCAGCCTCACCGCCAGACCCAGGTCTAGGGCTTTAATGGGTCCATCCGAGCCTGGAAAAACAGCCTGAGGGCTGGAGAGAGAGCCTGGGAATCTGGCCTGTACCTGCTGCAGAATGAATGGAAAGGCGGATGGAAAAAGAGAGACACATTGAACCTGACATCTTAACAAGTCACTTAATCTAATGGTTTGTGTTCTGAACTTGTTTTTATTGAAGCATGTGAAAAAATAATAATGATGGGGTGAGATAACTCTACTTAGTTCCAATACAAATCTTGTTTCAAGAATTAGTTTCAAGACAGTGCTATTCTTTATATGATCCACCTAAATGGGTTTTATGGAATTTTGGTATTGACGTTGTTTTCACAAATATCATTACTGAAGCAAAAAAAGGTATTTGTTTACGTGTTTAAAGAAGAATATATTGTTAGACTGAGAACAATATGAGTAAATGTCTTGAGATGGAAATTGTTTGGCAGCACAGAAATACAGTTAAATTAAACAAATGTGTTAAACAGTGTGTGTGTGTGTGTGTGTGTGTGTGTGTGTGAGCGTGCCCATATGAATGTGTGCAGTAAAACTGGGTTGGGCAGGTTTGTGTGATTGCAGTGCTGTGGTCCTGTCGCTGCCACCCATCTGCCTTCTGCATGTCGTCCCAGTTTGGATGCGTTCTGCCCCGCCAGGAATGCAGGGGAAGGTTGTGATTAGTTAGAACCGTGTGACTGGACTGAGTATAATTTGGACCCAGCCCGACGGAATTACGTTCACGATGGACAATTCTGCAGCGCACTATTTACTATTTACCAATGCCAGCGTTCAGTTGTAATCCAGAAAGTAGCATGCCCTTTATGTAGCAAGGTGAATCACTGGTTTGGTGGACGGGTGTGCACTGTAACCAACCTTCATGTCCTGTTACAGACCAACATTTAATGCTCAATTTTGGGGTTTTTTAGCCCTTACTGCAGAGTTCTTGTTTTTGTCTTTGGATAAAAAAAACCCAAAAAATCAGAACACTGTCAATTACTTGTAATCACTTTATGGTCGATCCTCAGACCTTCATCCAGTAAAATTCATATATATGTTGACTGGGTTGATTGACAGTTTGCAGCATTTTTTTTGGTTCTTTTACAATCAATGTCTTTTTTTTTTTTTTTACCTTTTCTACCTTTTTTGTTTTTATCTTTCCTTAACCATAACCATATTTAAAATATTTCATCATTAAGAACAATCTGGAGTTTTTCAGAACTGTCCAATATCTGTCTTGGTGAAAGGTTGCACCTCTACTCCAAGATTTCAAAAGTACCAGGAATAAATACGATCCTGGCCAGGCTCGTCATCCCAGCTAAAAGATAAAACCAGACCTGTTATGTCCTACTACTTCATTGAGCACTTCATAACCTTCTTGGGAAAAACATTTTTTTATATGCACTGTCTCTTTCGGGCAGTGTTCTTATCTCAACCGTTCCTGATTGAAACAAGGCTTGAGTTAGTCCTAGTAAGTTAAAAGTTCAATCTTGAGTTAAAAAGTTTCCAGGTATAGGTTTTAGCCTTTTGGCAGAAAACATTTTGGCTTGCACATCAGGGCTTTTCTCTCAAAGACATGCACTTGCCCAACATTACTGGTTAATTAAGGGTTAAATAAGGGGGTATGTTAAGAAATTACCCTGAGGGGTTTAGGCTCAAAATAGTATATTTCCATAAGAAGTTCTAAAGTGGCGGCAAAGTATTTCATATCTGGTCTACTTATCTGCATTCAAAGAAACCAAAAGAAGCATCATTTACTGTACATACAGCATTCCAGTGGGCAGGAATGTGTGTTATTTTGTTAAAACTGTGGAAAAGCAGCTTTCCGTATCACTGCTCGGATAGAATAAAATGTGATTTATGCTGTGAAAGCATGTAATAGCTAAATGATGGTTAGCTTTTATTTAGCTTGCCAGCATTGATTCAACATACCTTAGAGACAAATGTGACTATGCATGTACACACACCCATGCATGCACTCAAGGTCATACCTACAAAACACACCCTCAAATTACTGTTTGGCTTACCAAGCAGGAAGTAGGTAAACCCACTCAATCTGGCCGTTGTCATGGCAATGACCAACGGGAGCGAGGGTTAATGAGGGAGTCAGTAGCCTGTCTGGCCAAGTGGGACTGTCAGTCATTCTCTTGTTGGCATGAATTCAAAGAATGTGGGTAGAACAGCGGTGGACAGTGAGAAAACTAAATTAAGAAAAAAGAGAAGCGGGAGGATGGGAGAGAGAGGAGAAGACGAAGAGAGGAGGAAGTAAAGGAGGAGAGCCTAGGCTGGAAAGCACCTGAAGTGTGAGTCAGGGGAGGAAGAGGAGGAGGAGGGCTGCTCGCAGCTGCAATAACACTGTCTGGCAGTCCGAGGGGGAGCTGCTAGACTTACAGCACACTGTGTACACACAGACACACACATATAGACTTAATGTGCATGCTCGTCCATATGCTCTAAAAACATTTTCTCATCCACCAAGACTTTCTTGTGTCATACTGTGTGTGTGCACCTTAGAAAACACATTAATCTGCAGCTGCCTCCTCTCTCTCAACACAATGCAAGAAAAGAGACTTTACATGTCATTATAGGTATATACACACACACACACACACACACGGGCCCAGGTCAGCTAGTGCAGCCAGCCACAGTCATGGCCACAGCCGTTGATCCACACCCCCACATCTGGCAGCCTGGGATCTGGCCTTGGCCTCGGTTCACAGCTGCGGTGGTCTGCTCCGGGTCTGGGTTTCCCAAAAGCATCTCGTCTTGCGTCTTGTCTTCTCATCTGGTGAAACATAGCTGGACTCCGCGTTGAGATGGAGAAGTGGTCGAGAGTCTCACCACGAGAGGTAGAGGCCCTGCTTGTCTGCAGCCTGAAGGCTACAGAGGACACATCGTGCTGTTTACTTTGGTTATGGCAGCACTTCCGAAAAATAAACAACAGTATGAATCTTGAGTGTTGTCGTAACTTGAGGTCACGCTGGTAGCAAACACGACACAGATGTAGACGCTTAAGGATAGAAAAGGTCACAGTTCAAAGAAAATATTCAATATGTGGTGGAGAGCAGTTGTGCTTTTGTCAATTGGCAGCTACCGTTATTTTGTCAAGCCTTGGTTTACAGTAAATAGTCCCCTTTCTGTACAGCTGCGGGTTGAATGTGACATGTTTTCGCTCAGTAGAGGAAATGACATCATCTTACCCTCCTCGCTTTACTCTCCTTGTGAGTTCGCTCACATTTACATACACTTTACTACTCCAGAAAATCAACCTCCCTCTGCAGTGGAAAACAGAAAATAGATGTCCTATGCTGAATGCATGTGAGTGTTCATTTTGAAACATATATATATATATATATATTTGTTTTTTTGTTTTAGTTTTTTCTGTCCACAGAGCATTGGAGCCAAAGTTACACTAATTGTCACTTTACCGCTGATTCTGGTTCAACACACAGATAAGCCTAAGGCCATGTCCCACGGATCCATATTAGGTCTTATAAAGTTTATTTCCAAACTTGTTTTTTTAACCTTCAAAATACTAATAATTTTGAAGGTAAAACAAAAAAGATGATCTCTTTTCACTCTCTTTTCCCTCTCACAAACAATAAAACTCACACAGAGGTCTCAAGCAAACATACAATCTAAAGCAAGATGCTTCTAACACCTGTACTTCATAGAATACACGCCGTCTTCATGAACAATTAAGACAAAGTTAAGCAACAAATATCTGTCAACATGAAAACCAACTGATCCAAGATGACACGTGATTCAAGTGTTTTCCTCATATTTCAGGATTACGCTTTCGTTTCCACCTGTTTTGACCTCAGCTTTGTGTTTGTAATTCATGTGTTTGCTGCAAACACTTGCCACCCCATAGTTGAGCAGAGGAAGAGAGAAAGAGAGTAAAATAGTAGCAGATGAAACAATGATGAAAGTGTTTCCAGGCGCAGGAGGGAAAACACTTGGGGGAGGTATGTTAGATTATAACCGTGAAAACACAAGCTCACAGTAAGGCCTGAGTCGGCTGAAAGCTCTGTCTATGGTGCTGCGAGGGGAAAAGCTTCTCCTGCTGTAACACTGAACTCTGCTCCCGCTGCTGCTTTTCTGTGTGCTCAGCAGATGTCTCCCACTGATGACACACACAGATCTGAGTGTTAGCCCGTTAGCTGGCCTCAGATCAGTGTCCGGCTTTGTCAGACACAGAATAGAAAAACAAGAAGGTGTTTGAACATGGTTCATGTGATACTTTATGGGTTTTAATACTTAACACAACAACGTGAGGAGCAGGAGGAAAGAGAAAAGAAAACATTTATCTAGTTCAGTGTCACTATAATACAGTATATCTGCGGCCTACATTCACAACAAGTGAACAAAACCTCTAGCTGGAGAGTTCAACTCGACACTATAGAGTAAATCTGAGACAGTCTTCACCAGAAAAACAACAGTATTGTTCATTTGTTACCTATGTTTCCATTTTCCTGAAAAGGAAGGCTTTACAATCTGTGCAACATACAACATCGTCTATCCTTAGACCCTTGACTCGGATTAGGAAAAACTCCCCCAAAAAAACTCTTTAACAAGGAAAAAGGTGGTGGCAGATTAATCTTTAATATCTTGTTTTGGGTTATTATCATCATATGGCCATTTATTATCAGGTGACCAAAGTTCCACACTTAGGTCACGTGATAACTTAGCCGTAGCCAGCTCCATTTGCTGGGTGGAGATTGAAAGTTAAACTTTGTTACATATAGGTCAAGTTCCCAAGGTCAAGATTGAACGTTCATGCTCAAAAGTCATATGTGTCACTTTTGAAGGGAATTACAAACAACCCTATTTTGTTCAGGCATGAGGACTTGTTAGATAGGTTGGGTTGTTAGATTAGGTAGATGCTGTTGTTGTCTTCATCGATCAATATTTAAACAACTCACATGATTACCTCTTCTAAAATGTAACATTTTTATGGCTTTATTATGCTTTTATTGAGAGGTATGGTAAGTGTCTCATTGTAGAACATACCAAGTTCACACACTACACACTTTTATGGCACTCTTCCTGTCCCAGGAAGTGTATCTGTTGATTAACTGAGGAGTAATTTCTTCCTGGAAGGATTATCAACATCAGCCCTAGTAAACACTTTCCACCCATGCCTCATTCTTCCAGTTTCTTTACTACTTGTTCCTATTCAGGGTCGTGTATCCCAGCATGCATTGGGCAAAAGGCAGGGAAACACCCTGGATAGGTTGCAAGCCTAAATGCAGGGTTGAGCACTTTGCCAGGATAAAAATACACTCTACCCAGACAACAGACAACAATGCTGTCCATGTTAGCTGGCTAGCTTGTTAATGATGCTGTAGTTTACAAGCAGCCTGTTTCTCACTGTGGAAAATTTTTGCAGCCACTTGGAGGCCAATCTGGACCCTGTAAACAGACTACTTATTTAGATTATTTACAGGGGGCATTAAATCATAAGAGGGCTCTTCCTGTGTGCAGGATACACACTGTGTGTATAACCACTCTGCCCCTCTCTCTCCCACTCCCTGATTCTGTCCTTCTCCCTTATTGAGCAGCTTTTTGTCCTCTGAGGGTCTGCTCCCATGAAATGTTCTGCGATAATAATGTGGCGACTGGAAATTCAGTTCCTCCCATAAAAGCCTAATTGCTCCTCCTGGTACTTCCGTGCGTCCCCTTCCCCCCTGTCAGACAATCTCACACACACACACACACACACACACACACACACACACACACACATATATATATTTAACTGTCACACCACAGGGCCAAATGGAAACACCTTAAAGATAAGTTTGTCATACCTGCTAGCACGGACACTGGAATCTTTGGATTTTAACCCAACACTGTTTTTACTTTTATGCAGCTCACTCACCGGGGTGGGCCACGTCCACAGAGCATTTAAACATAGAGACTCATCCCTTCATAAAGATTACAAGACCCCAAATACCAATAATTAACTTCATAGATATCAAGGTCCAAAAACTGCACCACACTGACTAGGCTGAAAAATGTGCAAAATGACACGACAGCGTGTTTAGACTCTATTTTGGCCATCGTGAAGGAAAGTCATTTACTATAAAAAGATTTTTCAGTTATGGTTGACATGTCACCATGAAAAGAGATATTTATTCCAGAGTCTTCTGGGATTAAACATGTCACCACTGCCATAATGTAGCTTAAAAACAACCCTGACTTACAGAGCCACCTTTATGCTGCGCCAACACCACTGGAACCCAGCAAAGGACGAGGGGACTTTTGCCACTGCATAATACTTTATACTGGAGGAAGAAAGCTGCATCGTGTGCAAAGATGTGCTTTTTAAATTACATCTTCCATTAAAAGCTCTATATAACTCCAATAACAATTAAACAGATAACAGCATTAAATCTCTTTTTTTTTATGACTTTTTTACTTTAATTTTAAAGGTATTAATAACGGTTATGAGGATGGTGCCTTCCTCTGAGCTTAATTGTTTTGCTTGAGCTAAATGCCAATGTTAACATGCTAACATGCTCACGATGAAAATGCTGACATGCTGATGTTTAGTAGGTAATGTCTACTATGGGAATTATTTAGCAGTTAGTAGTAGTGTAGCATGTTAGTATGCTAACATTTGCTAATTAAACACACAAAGTACAGCTGAGGCTAAAGGGCATGTCATTAGTTTTGCAGGTTTTTGGACAAACTGAATTGGCACTAAATGAAAAGTTAAGAGATCACCAAAGCTATTACAGTTCATCCTGTGGGGAACATGAATGTATGTACCAAATATTGTGCTAATCCATTGAGTAGATGTGGATATATTTTATCATATAATTGAAAAGTTTGACCTGCTGGTGCTGCTAGATGAAAGTCAGGAGATTCCCAGAGTTACCATGATTCTTTGTGTGTTCTTTCTTGAAGAAACAGTTTCATATTAGATTAATAAATTCATCCTAATTGAATTAAGGGGAAAATACCCAGTAGGGTGTTGAACCATTATAATATGAAGAAATGTGTTGGCAATTGCTTAAAAGGCAACAATGATCTAATTTATTTCTCTGAGCGCTGCAGTGCTAACATTAGCACCTCTGACAGTATCTGATGTATTAATTCGTTAGCAGCAGTAGATTAAGGGTAATTTTTACGTATCAAATTCTGTCGAGTTTGAACAACATGACTGTTCTGGAGAATCTCACAGAACATGGGAGGGGCTGACGTCATTAATGGCAGTAATTACCCTTTGAAGTCATTTTGCTTATGACTTACATCGTCATTATGGGAATATTGCTCATCAGTGGTAACAACAGTGGCTAAAACTCACTGTTTCATGAAAATCACAGGGAGCCCGCTGCATTCCTCTAGGAAACATGAGAGTGAATGGGGTTAGAAAAGTTAACAAATAACGCCACAGCCCACACCTGACAAGAGGAGCTGAAACGACGGACCACACAGTTTGCGCCCCGAGAAACTGGGCTACGAGATCTATTAACACAACAAACCACTGGGTGTAATTTCCCCACAGATGAGCCAGCTTTTCACTGCCAGGGAATGTCCTGTGAATGTCAGAAATAAACCTCAGAAATGCTCTGAGCCTGTGCTGCAGGTGAGGGTTTTCGCGGCATCAGTGTGTGTGTAGTGGAACCGAAAGAGGAGCTGGGGAGGAAGGTTTTCACTTTTAATCGTGGGGTTTATTGGATAAAACCAACGCCAGCAGGCTAATATGCTCACAATCAATCAGAAAAATCAGATTCAAGTTTATTGCCAAGTAGGTTTATACATACATTGGTGCATAACAATAAAAACTGTAAGTAGAAAATATAAAGAAAGTCAAAAAGCATAAATGGAAAATTGAAGAAAAGATATGAATAATTATTTTTTCAACATGACTGTTATTAAGATGAAAGAGCTGTACACTTTTGTGCAGAGATGTGCAAAATATTAACCAGAGAATGTGCAAAAGTTCACAGTATGAAGTTTAAAGAATATTTGCAATGTGCCAGATAGTAATCCAGAAGATGTGCTTTGTTAATGACAATGCGAACATGTGATGTTTAGTAAGTAGACCTATAATGTTTACCACGTTATCCATATTAGTTTTGCGTGTTAGCATGCTAACATTTGTTAACCAGCCCTAAACAGACACACAAATGAAACTCTAAATTGAAGCCAAAAGGTAGAAATGACTCCAAACATTTCTCTCTTAGCTCGCTTTTCCCCCACATCTCTTCCTCTGTACAGCTAATGTGTGCAATGCAGCCCATTTTGAGCAAACAGAGGGTGTTGGTGGACATGGATGACTAATACATCTTGAATTTGATAGTGTCAAGCCGTTTAAAATTCTCTACAGTGTTTATTTCAGTTTAAACAGTTTTAACAGTTTATTATTAAGACCTACAGGACAGTTTGAGTATTTTGGTGTGAGGAAATCAGCGGTGGACAGCCCATATGAAGGCCTGTTCTTGTGTCTTGTGGTTGTTTAATGGCTCATTCAGTGCCGATACAACAGTTTAGTTCAAATAGTATCACTGATAAATTGAATGACAGAGCCAGTCTGTCTTCTATTAGGCCTTTGAGCTCATGTGGACAAAGATATGTACCGTAAGCGCATGGTTTGTATTTTGCTTCCTCTGCTATCGTTCATACATCATATGCAGTTGGAGGGGGGTAGGGTATTCCTTACACAGAAACCCCTGGGAAAGACTTAAGTTTTCATTAGAAAGGTGTATTAAACACCAGGATATGTTTTCAACACAAGTAGGAAAGTTGACTAATGGGTCTATTTTTGTAATACATCATGCTATCAGCACCCCTCCAGTTTGAATATTGTCCCAAGATTCCTAGAAAGGAAAAAGTAGAACAAATGAAACAAACGTGAGCGAGAATTTCCATAGGCTGATACTTCAGCTTTATGGAAGTACTTTTTGACACACCATGACTTACCATGAGTATTTTTATATTTATTATTTCTAACTTTTAATTGTATTTTTTTCTCCTTGTGCTGGTGGAAATGGGCTTCAGCCGCTTAAATCAATATATAAAATTTTATTGGCAATGCTTTAATGCACTAGATTTCAACAGAAATAAAATGTCACAAAGACCATTAACTTGTTTCTTTAACGTCACCTGAAAGCTTAAGCATTTACTGTACCAGTTGGATGTTTCAAGTCATTTTTCACTTTTGCCTGAGCTATTCAAATAACTAATACCTAGAGAGAAACAGTGTGTGAGCATTGCTAACTTTTACATTTGAGTTCATCACAACAACCTGAAGGTAATCCTGGGTTAAGCTCTTTCTGTTGACATTTCAGTTTGTACCCATTTAATTGGTGTCAGGAAGTAAAGTGAAACCTTAAAGGCCCTGACACCTCAGGATTTTCCACATCACCCTGGTATTTTAACGCTGGCTTTGAGGTGGGTGTTTCAAAGTCATACACCAAGAGTGAGATCATCCTGAAGTTACTGTGCTTACAGCAGCGGGACAAACTTATTACATATGTGGGCCACAAGATTAATGCTGCGTCCACAGTGTGTGGGCGTCCCAAGAGATATGCAAAAGCAACGTCGATATTCTTCACCCACTAGATGTCAGATTCACATACAACTCATGCATACCATTCACACATACTGTATAATTATGTTAATATACTGTTAACCAAGAAGGAAGATTATTTATTGTGGAATTATGTGGAAAAAGTGTGCACACAATGAACTGTCCCTTTAAAAGGCCACACTGAGGTATTTATTTATGACAGGTGACAGCAGACAATGTCCAATCACTCTGCTTTGTTCCTATTGGCTTCCTGCTGTTAATAACACCCATCCCTGCCAACAAACAAAGAAACCTGCGTCACATGACCAGGATGCCGTCCAGCCAGCTGCAGCCAAACAGTAAAGATCTAAAGGTCAAATGTCAATGTCAGGGTTAATGTCAAGATCAGACACCAAGCAGTCTGAAGGCTGGGGTTAAGTCAACATTTTGTTTGTCTTAAGCTGAGCTCGACCTCAGTGTGTGTGTGTGTGTGTGTGTGTGTGTGTTGCAGTGTGTATTTAGTCCAGACGTTGCTTTGCACCAGTCTATTCCAGCTGCATAAATTGTGTTTTAGCACCAAAGTTGGGCAGTGTCAGTCGAGGCAATATTACTACATGGAAGAGAGAGAAAGGCAATGGAGAAACAGTGATCTGACAACCAACCAACAATTAGTTTCTACCCAGATCTGTTAAAGTATAAAAAAGAAATGAAATCTTTTGTATCTAGAGGCAGAAAAAAACACTTGGAAAGCTCTCTGAGAATCTGAGAGAAAGAAACAATGAAGTGGTGTAACAAAATCTTCCTATTTTTTTTTAATCATTAATTGCTTCCTCTGTGCATTCAAAGTCACTCAGCCGTCGGGGACTAATGGGATAAACATTTCTGTTTTTCTGTTTTACGCACCTGCTGGTTTTGGCTTTGTCCTGTGGGAGGCTGCCCATTAGACCGGATTAGATTACACACATGCGCTCACACTTGCGAACGTCAGTTATTAGTCACTGTAGTATCATTTTCAGTTCTCAGAGTGGTTCTGGACACTTCCCAGCCCAGCAAGAGAAAATGGAAAATTATTAGGGACAAAACAGGACCCCATCGTTTAACTCCATGTGGAGGAAATGTCAGAGCAAAAAATCTGAAAAATAGTGAAATTTGCAGAACTATTTAAAGACTGTATGTTTTGTGTTGCAGCTATCCCCCAATGTCTGATGGTAAACTTGTATCAAATAGAATCAAATCGAAAACTAGCACTATGACTAGCACTAATGCAAATGTCAGCCATGGCTAAATGGGTTTTTTCTGCATTTAATCTGCATCAAAATAGTGAGAGAAGTAGTTTTTGAGCTATTATGCTAGCTAACAAATGGGACAAAAAGTACAGAAGAAATGCATGGATGCACAGTTCCAGTATATACACTTGTATTGATTCAAACACACACATTCCCACGAGTAATGTACAACACACACCTCACACACTAACACCCATTGTGCAAATTGCCTCGTTTTCACCCACCACTTCCTCCAGCGCCCTCCGACTGCTCCGCTCTCTGTTAACAGGGAACAATCAATCAGGGTCATTTCCTGTGCAGAGTGGACGTCCTGTCTCACAGGATGTGGCTTAAGAGGGTCATGGGCACAAGAGACTCAGTTGGCAGAGGCAGCAAAGCCCCCCACCCCCCAGCCCTTCATGTCAGGAAATCTCTACATGCCTACTAAATACTATACTGTATGTAAGTGTGTAATGTATACCCAGGCACCTGAGTGCAATAAGGAAATATCTAGAGATTAGTTAGTTCAAATAAACAATGCATGTAGTTGCTACAGTGCATGTTTAGTGGGACTGTTGAAGCTCGTTACCTCAACTTATACCACACTTCTCCCGTCTTTCTTGCCATAATGTGTAGTGCCTACCTTGCCCATTTCGAGGGCCTGGTTCCACGCTAACTCCCAGTAATACCAGGGTGAGAGAATGGAAACAGCATATTAACTTGTGTGCGCGCAGGTGGCACCTTCAGCATGTGTGACACAGAGCAATACAGCGGTAGCTAACTGTCAAATAGGGCAGCTTCTGGCTTTCGTAGCATTCCTCAGCCGCCAGTCTGCCACTGACAAACCAGAGGAACAGTGGAATCCACAGGAGTCCCACTGTAAACAGGTTGTAAAAATTAGCAGAAAATGCTCATCAGACTAGCCAGCACCACAAGCCAAATATCAATCTTGGTTAATTGCATTTGAGCTCTTCATGTTGGTGGTCTGTAGCAAATTGCACCCATGTTAACTTTGCTGAAATAGAAATGATTCAAGGATTCTGTCTCGCTAGTAAAGAAAGAGCTGCTGTTGAGACGACTTTCACACCTCAGGAGGATGTCTGCCTCATATACAGGCGAAAGGAGTGAGGCTTTTAAAATAAAAATACACACTGGTGTCTGTAAAAGCCCATTGAAGACAGACTCCAATAAAGATCAAAGAACTAGGATAACTTTACTGGCAAGATAGCTAAACTTTCATTCATTTTGACTTCTCTTTTTATTATATTACAGTTTGACGAAGGAGGCCATCTGCTTAAACAAATGGTTTAGGTCAAGCCGTGGAAACTTATGTAATGATGAGTAAATTTACACCCTTTCGGAAATATTTCAGGGAGGGCAAAGGACAAGCTGGTAGCTGGGAGGAAAAAGTGAAAACGGTAACAGTGGAGCGATTCACGTAAAGCCAAATAGGTGGTTTTTAATGTGGAGTTTTGTGTAGTTTAGAATGGGGTTTGGCACAGTTTGACGATGCCATCTGTGTCCCAGGTTAACTTTATTACTGTCAGTTGAATTGAAATGGAATTATCCTGATGAACTTTAACCATCGTTTTCCTGCCGACCTGCGTATTAAATAAAATCCCTGCAGTTTCTAGTGAAACTCGCAGCATTGGCATTTCAGATATCCATAATTAATGTACCTTATATACCTATAATCATAAACAGCTACTGGACTTGCGAGCAGGACCAAATTAACTGCTAGAGGCCCCCAGGGCAGAAATGAGTTGTGGGCCCCAGTTGAGCCCCCATTCCTCCCACTATGTAATGCATGTATCCTGTTGCTTGTAAGTATCCATCATGTACAAGGCACATGACAGACTTAATTATATATAGTTAGCAATTTGTTTAAATTCAAATTTATTTAGGAATAAACACCATGTAAGCATAATATCAACTGAAACAATAAGGGCTGGGAAAGAAAAAGAAGTCGGCCCAAAAAAAGTTGAAAATTGACAAACTTTTGACTTGAAAGGAGTTGAAAGTCAACCATTTTGAGAAATACGCTTGTTTTCTTCCATGAATAGTGCTGCATCTAATTCATAACATCCCCATGCCCTCAGTGTGTTCCTGCCCCAGTCACCACCTGATTTTCATCTGCCAGCACACCTATCTCTCATCCCCCTAATCAGTCTAGTATATATACAGTACCTCCCCACTCACCACAGTCCTCTTTTTCCTATCAGTTAATCTACCTGCCCACCCATTGTCTTCACCTAAGCCTGGTTTTCACTGCCAACTTTTGGTACTTTACATTTTGTTGCTGGACATACAAAAAACATTGTCACTGAATGTAATCCAGGGTTTCTCAGAATCGACATCCTTGTCTAGCGATGAGGTTGGTAATTGTGTATATTCACAAACAAATCAAATTACAATCACTAAAAGTACCGCAAACAAATTGCCGCACAGTAAACCTTGGACCTTCAGGGCCCCATAGCCCCAAGACAGTAACTAACCTACTTAGCTTGGTGGGTAATCCAGCCTTGTCTAAGAGTATTTAACATTATTTCCATACTGCACCGCCGACAACTTAAGTCAACAGCAACTGCACCAACATTATTCTGCCAGAAAAAAGAATGCACATCACAACATATTTGAGTTACTTATTCAAATAAGCTGATGTGCTGTTAGCTTTTTTTGTTTTTTTCGGCAGTGTGGGTGCAGCTAATGAAGACACTGACAGTCAGTCCTACGCAGGCGAGTGAGTCAGCCGCGTGCTGATTAAGGGATCTGCTAGCAGAGGAGCCATCAATCAAACGCAGGATCACTCCTACTCTCACTCCACAGACCACGGCTGTTATGTCTGTTTATCCAGCTGCTGGCTCGGTGCCCCTGGGAGAGTGAGACCCCTGCTCCTGTCCTGGCTATCTAACGGAGGTGCACAAAGAAAGAAGGAGACGGCTAGAAATTCAATCTGCTACCGTGCCAATCTGACTTCAGTTTATAATCATAAGTTTAAAAAATGTCAGTTAAAACAATGTCACAACCTTGTCTCCGTTCCAGACGTACAAAATAAACAATATGTGCATACGGTGTACATAAAACAATAAGCTTTTGAGATGTTTCTATGCACCACTGACAGCAAGGAAAAAACATACAGTTTAGTGTGCTCTGGGAAAGTTGGAAAGAGTAAGGTTGGAATCTCAACTCACCCACATTGATGGGGATTTGCAGCTCAACACCCAGCAGAATAGACATATGACTTAGTGGTTTGGAGTCGAGATATGTCGAAAGCAATAGAGACTGAAATAAAGAGAGAAAAACAATGATAAAAGCAGCGGTAGGGATGACTATTTTTTATTCACTTGGCTTTTATTTGACAAGGTTAGTGCCGCTGAGAGTAAAAATCTTGCTAAATGAGACGCATCCAAGAAAGTAACTAAATTACAGACAAATACGAAGGAGATACTGTACGATAAGTTGAGGTTAAGTGAGCCAAAGAGCTGGGAGAGACCAGGACATCTTGGTTTGCATGTCCACTGGGAGGCCAGGCGGAGTTAAGTAAGAGAGCAGCTGCAGTAGGAAGCCAGCTACTCCCATGGAATCCCCCAAACTCCTCCAACTAACAAGCTCTCGGTCTCCTGGAAGTTTAACTGAAGTCACTTAAAACTCTCAAATAATATCCTTCTGCTGATTAATACTGTGGCTGTCAATCAAACAATCAAGGTGTCTAGACTAGAGAGACGCCAGAGGAAGCTGTAGCAGTAATCACACCCAAAAAGTAGGTACAAAATACAATATATAGCAGGCCCGATAGACAGCCTGAGCACTCTCCTTAAACTATGATTCATATACAACTTTACTGCATTAGCAAATATGTTTTTTATGAACTATAATCCAGACGATTATTTTTTTAATCAACATAACAAGGAAATAAGTGTAAAAATTCATTTCCTTTACGTGTTCATTTGTGAACTGTAGAGTTGCTGGTAGGCTGATTAGAGCCAGTCTAGTTATTTCCCCAGCTGTTTCCTGACTTCACAAGAAACTAACTGGTTACAGCGTCAAAGTTATTGTTCACTTCACACACAAACTTCAGATCAAACTTATTTTTAGCTAGTGCAACAAGTTTTTGGGCTCTAGCAATTTGTCAAAGCAAATTGGTAGGTTATAAACACAGACATGTTTTGTTTGAGAGATCTTTGGATTGTGAACACACACACACACACACACACACACACACACAGGTAGATAAAGACTCTCAGAGGCATACCTACACACTGGAGCAGACTGACACCAAATGCACTATCAGCAAGTTCTCACTTTGAACCTTTTGTTGTGTCTTTAGAATCCCCCGACTGTGAGAAGCCATTCCCCTGCAGCCAGCAGACGGGCTGATGAAAGGTATTCTCAAATCCCACACCACCCTGAACACACACACAGACAAGAAAACACACATTTTTTGTACTGGAACACACAATTTTCCCAGCCTTTACTGGGGATTCAGCAGCAGTCTGACATCACTCATGTTACACATTGAGACAGACAGCTCGTCCCACAGGATTAGTCTGGTGTTTCCCACACACACACACACACACACACACACACACACACATCATCTGGTGCCAGCCATGGCCACAGTATATGCACTTTATGTAGACCTGTTCACATGCAGTGCATTTTTGTGCATATTCATGTTGGTTTTTCTCATCAGGCAGAAGGTCAGGGAGGCCACCCCTAAGTGTAAAAGTTGCTGGTTCTGTGAGACACAGCAGTGTTGAGCAAGAGCACCTAAAATACCTGGTTGTGTGTCCAATGGCGAAATGGAAAAGTACTGAAGACTACTGTTTTTGGATGCTCTTGGTTGGGATATACCTTTTTAAAAATAAGGGAAAAAAATCAACCACATTTTTTTTCTTTGTGTGTGCGTGATTGACTCTGTTTACATCTCTGACGACTTTTTGTCCTCAGCTTTTCAAAGTTAAAAAACATTATTTGAAAATGTTAAAGCGAGACTATGTAACTTTACAAAGAGGCAGTAACACAATCTTTCTTTTAATATTCTATTCAAAAAAATTCAAAAATTATTTTTATGTATTTATGCTCTCCCACTGACACGAGTCTCAGTAATCAAACAGGACGATTACACAACCAGTATGTGCACATATTTCTTCAGAAATGTAATCAGCTGAGCTTAAATTTCAGTCGGGGGGCTCCGTCTCCCTACAGTCTAACTTTTCCTCTCTCCATCTCTCTGTTTTCGTCTTTTCCTTTGTCTGTCTGTCCTGGAGAACAGATTAGAGGCAGAGACTATAGCCAGTGAAAAAAAGGTCACACATGTGCGTATCTTTTTCTTCTCCTGTCTCCCTCTCCCATTACTCTCCCCCTAGTTTCCATCACTCAACGCAAACATCTAACCTACCCAGTGGTGGAATGTAAGTAGTAGTATTTTTACTCAAGTACTGTACTTAAGTACAATTCTGAGGTACTTTACATGAGTATTTCCATTTTATGCTACTTTATACTTCTACTCCACAACAATTTGGAGGCAAATATTGTACTTTTTGCTCCACTACAGTTCTTTGACCGCTTTAGTTGCTAGTTACTTTGCAGATTTAGTTTATTAAAACAAAATATAAAAATTAGCCCCACCTTTACCAGCTGCAACATTAAAGTGATGTATTCATTAATGCATCAGTAATATAATATATATGATTCTGAAAAACAGCATTCTGCATAATGAGTACTTTTACTCTTGGTACTTTAAGTATATTGTGATTCTACTTTTGTTCTTTTACTTTTTGAATGCAGGACCTTTACTTGTAACAGAGTATTTTACACTGTTGTATTGCTAATTTTACTTATACACAGTTTCTGGCTGCATCCTTTCACACTGCTTGAACTGACCTCACTGACTGTCTGTCTGTCTGGTTCAGCACTTTGTTTGGGTCGGGACCAGCCGGATGGATCAGAACGTAGAACCGAGAGACGTAGATTGAACATGATGAGGATTTGGTTTTTAACTAAGTGCTGGGGCTCTGACAGTTAAACCCCTCGCTACATGTGGCAATACTAAAATGTTATCATCAACTTTAATATGACTGCAAATGTTTCTCAGGTTTGCTCAGAGTTTGTAAAAGGGAAAAACAAAATCACAATTGAATGTGTCATAAGTAATATAAACCCAGCCAACCACAATCATGTTAGTGTTGAACTGACATCATTGTAACCAGGATGTAACAATGTTTCCCATTCACTCTGTGGCTTGTTTATTAGGAAAGATCCATTGAAGTTTGAGTTGGATGTACTTCTAGGAATTTCAAATCTATGTCCACCCCCAAACATGTAAGCCTTAATCAAAGGTGCTGACAGAGGAGTTTTTATGTGTGTGTGTGTGTGTGTGTGTGTGTGTGTGTGTGTGTAGGAGTTGTAAGTCGTAACAATTAATGGGTCTTTGCTGACAGACAGGGAGGAATCACTGTCAGGGCCTGAATGGGACGGAGGAGGATAAGAGGGATTAAAAAAACACCTACACATACATTAGAAAAGCATGTACAAGATGGACACAGATAGAGACCTATAATAAATACACACATCCATTATACACACATATATATGATCATGCTGTTGCGTGAAGCTTGTGACTGATGTCTGCGATCTTTCATCACATATTACATTCTGTTTTCGTTGTTCTGGCCAACACATCTGTAGGCTATAATTTACATTATGCTCACCACTTAACTCTGAGGAATCTGATCTCACCCGCTGTCACGGTTAGAGTGCAACAGGACACAAGCGATCACACTGACTGCAAATAAAACTAGATTATCTAAACCAGTGGTTCCCAACTTTTTTGAGTTGTTCAAGAGGGACTCAAGCGATTTAGAGCTGCACTTTCATAAAGGTGGAGGACTTGAAAGAGACAGATTTGTTTATAATGACTCATTAAAAAGAAGAACTGTGTGCATGTATAGGCCAAACCTCTAATGGATGTTTTCAGCAAACAAACTGGGTAGCAATTTTAATGCTGGCCTTTCTTTTCTCTTCAAAATAAGTATGGTAAAATAGTTTTTTAACAACCTGTTTGTTGTTTGTTGGACACGCTTCATCCCCAAAACTCCGCAATGAAGTTTAGTTAGTAAAATGCTATCATAACCAATGGCCAAAGCAATGAAAAATGTGACCCAAGCTGCAAAGAAAAAGAAAAAAAGAACACCAGAATGCTCCTTTAACACCCAAAATCCCCAGTACCCAACTGTAGGAGAGTTGAAGCAGGACATTGCAGGGAAATATCAGCTGTGGACATCTGTCTTTCCTTGGATAAATGAAACATAGTGTCCAGTGTAAACACACCTCCACACCTCTTCCATTCTAAACACATTCAGTCTTGTGAAGTTTTACCAGTGCCAGCCACAACTAACCTCTCACCCGCAACAATCTGTTAGGACACTCCCTGCTTGATTAGATTTCCTGCTGCACAGGAAAATTGACAGAAATATGGCGGTGGAAAAGCGCAGGTCAAAAGGATCGAGTTAAGGAGAAAGGGAGAGGGAAAGAGAAAGGGGAAGGAAAAGAAGGAGAAGGATGGGGAGAGAGGAGGAGGAGGAGAGAGTTTTGGAAAAGAGTGTGAGCGCACACGACGCAGAGCGTGGGCAAGTCTGCAGCTTTGCCCTCGTCGCTCGTCTTACACTCACTTTCTGTTGAAGAATATGGGTCACAAAAACACATTCCAGCCTCTGAACATTCATGCAATGTATGTGAAAGCAGATGAGAGGGAGGTGAGGGAACAGTAAGTGCACTTTACTCAAAAAGCATGAAAAAGGGACTAAAGGAGGAGGACAGACAGCTCAGGATGAGGCGAAGAAAAGGAAGAAAAGGAGTGAATCATTAAAGAGGTCATTTTAGCAGATATTTAGCAGATACTGTAATCCTTAGATAGATGATACCCGACTCCAATGGAGCGTCAAGATCCAGAGCAGAAGTGATTCAGAGTGTCCACAGATGATGGATTTGACTCCATGGTGGATGACAGATTCTTGTTTTAAAAACATGCATAAATCACAAAGTGGGCTGCAGCAGAGACTCCCATTCCCTCTAATTTCCTCGACCTACTTGTTCAAATGAAATTCTAGCATCAGACATGATCGCTGGCTGCAAATGGCCGCCACTCACAGGAAGATACACTGTAGATCCCAAATGAAGAATGAGATCTTTGGGTATACATTTCTTTAACATGAGTGTTTGGTGTGCTGTTCATTGATTGAGGGTTTTTATATGACGTTCCTCTTGGCGGTAGAGTTGCAATACTGCTGCAAACTTCCCAAGACAGGACTTTGTCAAAGCTACATCCACAAATGCATTCTGACGTGTTTAAGAGCGCAAAAGAGGGACTCAGCTGATCCTGAAATGCCACGGCATGTCAGAGAGCTGATAAAGACATGAGTAGAGCGCGCATCATGACCTGCACACATACACAGCCAGTTGCATTGTTGATGTTAAATGTCTTGCTGACATGAACCATGTTGCTGCTCTGATGTTTGCTTTGTACTGTATGTAATGAGATAGTGAATACATGTCTGGGTCACTGTGTGTGCTTTTGTACTCCTGTGTGGCACATCCAGAGACAGATGTGTGTGTGTGTGTGTGTGTGTGTTACATACAGCTCATGCTCTTTGACACAAAGCAGTGCCATGCTTTCATTCAAACAACCACCCAGAGATCAGTTACTCAGCACAGCAAGGTGAAGGGATGACACTGAGTAAAGCTGAGTCATAACAGCTGACACCAGATATTCAATGAACCCCTTTCACTGGAGACAGGATGCTGGTGTGTTTTTGCCTCATGCCATTTTGATTAGAATCAAAATGCTGCTACAGTCATAAGCATAGAGTATTCAGAAAGGACACACTTACTTAACTTTTAAATATGTATTGTGATTTACTTTTCTGGGCCCCTGAACCTGTGATTTAAAACAACTTTTAGAGACATTTTATGGAATTTTCCTTTATTTTCGCACACCCATGTGTCCAGATTTAACAAATAGGATGTTTTGGCTGTTCTGATCATTGTGGTGCTATGCTGGCAGACTGACCACTGCCCCCGAGGCACTGACCTACTTCTCCAAAAGCTCGCCGTCCTTTTGGGACGCTCACAATGATTTATCTGTGACCAGAGTATGTGTGGAGCTTGTGGGTTGGTGGGATTTATGCATGAGTCTGTCAGTCTGTCAGTGTGTCAGTGTGTCAGGGTGCACCAGGCTGTTTCGCAGGGGCGGGTGACACGGTTTGCCATCGGGGCTGGCTACTTCCTGTCATCAGTCTTTGTCAGACACACATGCATACACACTTAGAGTGTGTTGAAAGATGCAACAAAGCTTGCTTCAAGCACTTGTTGCATGTGTCCTCTCTAATGCACACCCTCCACAATCTACTCTACTGTAACTCAGCCAGACAGGACTCTCGCAGGAAGTCGACCTTTGACCCTGAGGTCATTGACCATGAGACCCAGACACACAACAACAGGAAGAGCCCTTTTTTTTCTCCGCTAAATCAGGCCAACAGACGCTGATCCTGCACGCTCTTCTACACGTGCAGCAGAGCATGCAAGTGGCCACAGCACGACATCATTACAGAGTCACAACCTCACCACCAGCTGGCCTCAGGAAAACACAAACAACTTGGTCAGAAGGAAAGGAGCCCACAATTTAGGTCTTATTATCAACTTCAGCATTGCACAGGTTGTTTTTATGTTTTTATGTATGTGTATGTTCTTTTTTGCCCTTTGAAAATGCAGAGAATGATTATATAAATAAAACTACACCTTCATAGAGCTCCACCACAGCTGACAAACGTCTTCAGCCGAATCGACTTTTGACCTGCAAGTCCAACAACACTCTTTCATGTGGAGAAGCCAAGTACATAAGAGGAATTCCCACTTAGCACAAAATAAACAGTCAGAGTCAAGGGTCGACACACTGATGCACAGGCGGCCAGTGAGCTGATAGGGTGATCTATGCAAGGGAAAGCACCCAAGCATCTATATATATATATGTATATATATATATATATATGTATATCAAATTTCAAGGCTGATGTGGTGACACAAGGGAAAAATCTACCATGTTTAATTGAAGAACATAAGCATTACAACTTGGTGTGGTTGTCCAAGAAGGAATCCAAACTGGTGTGTTTAGCTAATTCTGCCATTCGTCCAGGGGGTATTAGAGGAGTGGGAACACGATCCTGGAAGCCGGGGAGCATCAGAAGCCATTAAAGGGAGGTGAGGAAAGTGCAGCCTCTGGACAGTATCACAGAGCCCAGGGAGGAGGAAGGGAAGGGAAGGGAAGAGAGGAATGAGAGGTGGAGAGAGATGGGGGTAAAAAGGATGCATCCTCAATGATATGCTGAACAGGAGAGGACATATCTGACAGAAGATACATGGGTGGTTAAAATGGGATTGTAAGAGGAATTCAGACCAGAGTGCAGTTTGGCTACTGGTGGAGAAAGAATTCAATAATATTATTACGTCAATTTGACATGTGTGGAGAATGAAACCACCCATCTGGCAAAAGAAGGCTAGCTAGTGCTCCAAGTCATTGACACAACTTAAATTACTCAACACGCTATTAAGAGTATGTCCAAGCCATGCCATGCCAGAGAAACACATTCAAAAGGCACCCAATAGGAGAATAAAAACAAGAGAACATTTCAGCAGATCTCTGAGGACTGCTGAGTGCTAAACTGCGAAGTGCAAAGTTCATTCTTGAAGTGAGGCGGAACCGGCGCTCGTGGTGAAGTCATGGTTGCTTCCAGGATGAGGACATGCGGACAGCTGCAGCCGCTGACCTCGTCCTCTGGTCCTCGCCGCTGCAGCAGCGCTTACACAATCCAGTGTAACGTTGTGAGAACACTGGTTTGGCACCCGCAGCTGACATTGCCCCACACTAATGCAATGAAAAAGGAAAATAATTCACATGCGTGTGATTAAGCAAGTGTACAGTCGACTGGAAATTGCACACACACACATACCTCAAAAGAGGAGGCTATTATGGGAAAAGGCAGCGTAAATCACATTCAGTTGACCACTAAATATCAAAGTCATTTAACCATCTTTCATCGTTCTCTTCAAACGCGACCAAAGTAACCAACCTGACTCACTGTAGAACCACTAAAGATGGAACGCTCTCTCTCTGTACTTCTGCTACCAGCATCCCATTTTTCAACCCTGTCTGCCCTCGCTGAAAACCCCGCTGTCAGCGTTTTGATAGGCGCACACACACAAAGGCACACAAACACGCAGGGCGCAGATCGTCTCCAGATGTCTAATTGGAGAGAGAGACAAATAGGGTAACAATGGCGAACGGGAGAGTCACAAAGTCAAGCTGAATCAGATGAGAGGCTCGTGGCAGTCTGTCTGTATGGATTAACGATTACTGACACACGCATTCATTCAAATGCACAAGCACGCTCACTGTGCGCTTCGACTTTCTTGAGCCCTACATTTAATATACAATCAGTGGTGTAGGAGGTAATCTAATCCTGGGAACAGTCCAGTAGAAGTACAACTTGTTGCATTACTTTTGAATTCAGTATCAAACGCAAAGGCATTTATTTTAGGGATGTCTCTCTTTCAAGGTTTTAAAAATGTAAAAGTTGTCTGAAATCTGAGGATAAGTCACATACTATATCACAAATGCCTCTTGTCCTTTACATACTTTTGTGAATTCAATTTTAGTGTATAATATATAAGTCTCCTAAAATGGAAATGGAAAGTAGGCCGACGACAAAATTCTACCTATGTATGTAAATGTGCAGCAGTCATCCTGATTGGTGCTCAGACATAGGCCTACGTGATGTCACCTTTTTCCAACTGAGTCTCGCCCACTTTAAACCAGTAAGAAATAACCAAAACTTTTCTAACTTTGGCAAGAGAAAATAGGTTTTTAGGGCCTTTTTAAAAACTGTAAGCAAGTATTTACACTTGTCCATACTATATTTGCAAAAGTCTTTAACTATGCAGATAGGATTGGAATATGGAGCCTTTCAATTTTGTGTTTGGGAATGACAGTTACTCTCTCTTATTTAAACCCTATCTCTTACAGTAAAAGTGTTAATGCAACTGTTTTGCATTAACAAAACATCCAGTGTCAAAGCCCTGTGTTTGTACACCTCACCATCCGATCTGACCTCCTGCTTATGCACCTGTATTATATATTTTTGTATTATGTATTGTTATGGTTGTTTATTGCTATTACAGAAATTGCACCCTCATACAATTGTACACACACATACCCATACAAAGACATTCAAACACAGCCAGTGGGTGATGGTGAAGATCATGCAGGGGTCAGTGTGAAGGGTTATCTCTGGGACCAGCCGGCTTACGTCGCAGGGAAGTTCTCACAGATGGTATCTCGATGGGAGACAATGAACTCTCCCAGCGCTCTCCATACAGCCCAACATGGCTGGACTTTCTCTGCCCATGTCAGACTCCTTCCTCTTAAATGTGACTGCAAATGGTTGCAGCTTTTAAAGGCCTCCTCCCAGAGACCTCATCACCCCATTCAAATGTCTATGAAAACAATCTGCCAGACAGAACCACAATCGATGTAGTCGATGACTGAGCTGTGAGTCTGCCGATGCACAGATGGGCCTTTTTTTAACGGGCAGGAAACAGCATGATGGAATTTAAATGAATATTAGTACCATACTTGGGTATAGATGTTCTGACTAACTTTCCAATGGTTTATGTCACAAATTTTTTTAAATATGCAATATACAGCATTTTAAAGGCCCTGTCCTTGATTTTGAAACATAATATTGTGTGTTTTTAAACTGATCTTAATAGAGACTTTTACCAGCATCAGAAAACTTTGATTTAGTTACTGTCTAGTGCTAGTACTTGTATTAAAAGTCTTGTCCATCATTTAAGAGAAAGAGAGACAGTGGCAGTGGGTGAACCTTTTGCTTACATGGGGGCGTCATGTGACCTGCAATTCCCACTGTGGCCACTACGCCAAAATCACCTCACAGCCCAGCACTTGTCCAGGGGACTTGGTGTTAATCTAGGTAGGCTGATAGCTGCAGGCAGAAAGAAAAGAGGGGGAACCCAGCATAAAAATTCTGCTTAGGGGCCCCTAGAGGCCTTGTATTCAGTAAAGCCAAAGAGAAAATAGAAAGAAACAAACCAACAGGAGCATCATAAAAAGAGGGAAAGTACCAAAGTTCCTCTTCACAACAAAGTTAAATGGAAAAGTGGACTGTGGCTACGGGAAACAATAGCACTGGTGTCAGGTAGAGGTGAAGAGCTGAATAAACTGCTGTAAACTCCAGCTGTATTTCCCTCTTAGCTCAATTCTGGTGTCTTTTCATGTAACACCAAACAACATGCCAGCCTGCTTTTAAATGTGGGTCGTGTCAGTGAAAAACAGGAGAACTGACAACCACATGGAGGTGGGAAGAAATGATGGATGGATGAAATAAAGAAGAGGCACGTGGGTAATGAGAGCAGCATGTTTTCTGACGGGCCGATGGAAAGAAAGAGAGACAGAAGTTGAGGACAGATGAAGACAGACCTCTTCCTTTGTCCCTGATGTGGCGAGACAAATAATAACGAGTGCGAGAGATGAGAGGACAGACGACCTGCCAGCTGAATGTCATCTGGAAAACGTTTTGTCAGTCCTCTGCAGATGTGGCGTAGCGTATGACTCTGGTTTAGAAAGAGAAGAGGAGAAGATAGAAGGGCGTGATATGGAAAAAGAAAGATAAAGGAGGAAGAAAGAGGAGAGAACAGACCACTATCACAAATCACATGTTTGTCTCATCATTATCCTCCCTGGATGGAAATGAAAAGAATTCCTGCGACCACCATGGCCTCTTAAATGAGAGTAGCTTTGGTGGCGTTCCAAAGCAGGGACCCCCGTTAATCCTTCCTTTATTGACAACAGGTGCTGTGGTGGGAGAGGCTTATTAGTGGTACGGCTTTGCAAATCCTGTTAGTATATGAATTGTTCTATGCAGGGCATGATATGTACTGTGAATATGATGGTATTCTTCCTGAGAATAGCAAAACAGCAACTAGCAGAACTGTAGAAGTGACAAATCAATTGATCATTTTGTAAAATCCCGTTAGTCTTTGTCTGTGTGTCCTGTTTTATTTTGAAGTCTACTCTTTCCTGTCATTTCAGTTCCTGACCATCGTGTCTCTCCTAATCTTAATTGTCCACACCTGCATCCACCCACCTGCCCCTAATTGTGAAGTTAAGATTTTGCCTTTTGGAATATTACCTGTGTGCTGTGTCTATCTCTGCAGTGGTGAAAAATGCCTATGACAATTTCCTAGAGACCAAGATGATGTTTTCAAATGGGTTGTTTTGTCAAACCAACAGTCTAAAACCCGAAGATATTCAGTTTACAATGACAGGAAACAGAGAAAAGCAGCAAATCCCGTTATGTTTTCAAGTTTAGGAATATGCTTGAATTTGAATATACTCCTTGAAAATGCTTGATTTTCAACATAATCTGGTGCTTCATCATTGACACAATCACTCATGTAAACCAAAAATCTTTTAATATTTGAAATGAAACGATCCCGTCGTCATATTTGTTTGTCTCCTGGCATTTATACTAACAATTTAGATGTGATGATAAAGGCTTTGAGAGTCTGGAAATATTTGGTTTAGATACCTTGAAAGTGCATGAAAAGTGCTTGAATTTTACTCTTAAAAAGCTGTACGAACCTTGTATATTAGAACACTAAGGGCCCTGAAGTCAAGGTTGGCCCTTCACCTAAAGGAGGTTTTTTTAAGTGGGCAGAGTTCAAGTTCAGATTCAGTGGCCATAAGTGACAGTGCCAGATGCAGTCTTAAAGGAATAATTCGGAAAATTTGGAAAATATGTTTATTTGCTTTCTTGCTGAAATTGCTGATTAATATTAGCATTACTTCTATTTTTATTCAGCAAGCGATTCAGATTAAACAACCAGACAAGCACAGTGTACATATAGGAAGATTATTAAAATTAATAATTATTTTGCCCCTAATCTATATGGAACTTTCTTCTGTTACCTCTGCATCTGTCTCTCCATATATATTATCACTATATTATTTTCTATAATCAGTACAGTGTGTTGCGTGCTTGTGAGTATGGAAACCCAGTTCTTTCCTAATCAGAGAGGTCACACCATCTTACATCTCTACTCCCCTGACCAAACTCCGTGACCAATCAGTACCCATGAGTGACATCTCCATGGCCTTCATCATCATCACTGGCATCTATCTGAAAGCAGAGATATATTTTCTTTTGGCATTCAGGACAGTCCAGCAGTCAGGACCAGTGAGCACCATGCACGGCATATTTTTCAGCGACTTCCCAGAAGACCAAACTAGAACCACATGGCGGGATTTTTCTAAGAAACTCCCCTGTGAAAGCACCTACATTTGTCGTCTGCACTGTGAGTCAAGCTCAAACATGCCTGTAAATGTCATATAGGTGTAATGTAACAGTTATTGAAATAGAATGTAATGTGTGACTCTGGGTGGTTTTAAGTGAGATATGGTGGTTTTAAATGCTCTAACGTCCTCGTGTCTCATGCATGAGCCCTGCTAATTCATTCAAAATGCTAATATTAAATGGCATGTTATGCTTACTCTGAATCATATGACTTGTTGATCATATGATGGTTGACTTGATTTCCCTGATTTATTCAAGTCAGGATACATATTTCTTTAAATTTGAAAGTTGAAGTGAAACATAGCTCTAGCGCTACAGAAACCACCAAGCTAATTTGCTAAGGGAGATGTTCTTCATTAGGCGTAACATTCAGCAGTGGATCTGCTAAGAAACTGAGGGTTTCTTACTTCCATGGCTGTGCTAGTGGACCCAATGCAGATCAAACACAATGTGGGCGTGTTGATATTGGCCCGGTATGTGTGTGAAAGAGGAAGCTGCTCCTGTCACCATGGGAGAAGTGAAATGTGTGTGTGTGTGTGCGTGTGTGTGTGTGTGTGTGTGAGAGAGACTGCAGAAGGATCTCCCTGGCTGCAACTAAAAGGATCCTTCTGCAGGGGGACCCTCCCTTCCAAGCTTTCCACTTCCTCGCCCCACACCCTCCAGACCTCCACCCAGGCCTCACTGGTTCTGTCGCCCAGGGATGGGCAGCTGTTCCAGGGCAGAGCTCCCTGATTGTTCCCCTGTGTTATTCTGTCACGGTTCTTCCTCCGAGAGGGCCAGGCCAAGGCACGCATTGTACTGGATGTATCGATGGTGTGTGTCCTGAGTCTGCGTGCACTTATATGTGTTTATGTGCATGTGTATTAACTCCCATTAGTGCCCACTGACAGGAAGATGGCAAGGAAAGGGCCGCCATTTTCTTCACAATGTGAGCACATTCATTAACCTTCCTATTGTTCAGCTTCACACACTGATCTACAGCGATGTGTTTTCTTTACAGAAATCGGATATGGATATGACTTCATAGTGTGTGTTTGTGTGTGTGCCTGATTGCTGACTCATTCAATACATTTTCAACTTTGAAAATCTTGCTGTCATAAGACAAATCTAATTTTCTTCCCTTTTTTCCCAGAAAACAAGCTTAGATTTTTGCAGCCTGCATGTCTGTTTGGTTTCCCATTTAGTGACTGATGCATGCCTCGAAGGCGGTTGGAGCAGTGATGTAGGTGGCTGCAGATTGATGGATGGTTTGAGATACTCTGTGTATTTTTCAGAAAAACCCAAAGAGGAACAGAGGCGCTATGAGACCTTTGCTCCCTCACGCCATGCATGCCACCTTGAGGGGAGTGTGTGTGTGTGTGTGTGTGTGTGTGTGTGCGTGTGTGCGAGCTCGTGAGTGTTCCAGGCTGTGGGAAATGCAGCCGCTTAACATCTCGCCTCTCACGCCCATGGAAACCAAGGACAAACTTTATTTTCTCTCAGTTTTACGTACACCACACACACCGGACAGTTGATGTAAAGTCGTGGCAAGCTAAGTCAAAATTTTGACTTTAAAAAGTTTATTAAATCTAATGTATTAATTACTGTATTAATGTCAATTTTAAGTAATACTTTTTTGTTCTAGTTATTGCAGAAAAAAGTGCAAAAAGGTAATCTAATATGTCATATCCAGAGGTAGTTTCTAGTATATGTCACACATTAAAAATAATTGATAAAATGTACTGTTGCTAGTTAGAGAGTAAGTGCATACTGTATGTACTGCATTAAACTAGCAAAACAGGAAAACTCCCTCCCTCCATCTTTCTATCAGCCCTCCAACCAGACAGTCTGCAGAGTTCTATACACAAAGACAGGCGGGGTCAAGGGTCAAGCACACACATATCATCACACACATGCAGCGAAAATCCCCTGCTGACCTGTTGATAACAGGACTGATGAATTATGATGTGTGTGTGTGTGTGTGTGTGTGTGTGTGTGTGTGTGTGTGGTGTTTACCAAGGGGGCTGACTTTCACATGGCTCGTCAGGTGATGTATGTTGCTGGCTACCTGCGGTGCAGCTGCAGACTGTTTTGGAGTGCAGGTCCGCAGAATCCAAGGTAAAAACACATCGCAAGAAACTAAAATACACACACACACACACATCAGAATCATATAGAGAATGTCTTTAATTTGCCAAATGATACAGATAGATATGCATTGAATTTGTCTCAGTTAACTTGCAGAAACACTACAAGACAGTTACATAATACAGGAGTGACGCAGAACAGTAGGTTGTTCTCTGTCAACATATTTAATTTGTGCTCCATACAATATTCACTCCTGGCCGCTTTAGCATGATTAAAGGGGCCTGTGGAGCAGGCTACTTGCATAACACATCCGACTCTCTCACCAAACTGTCGGCAGTCGAGTTGCATTGTGGGTAATTTAGGCACCAGGTTTTGACAAGGAAGAAGAAAGCATGGAAAGAGGATATCTCTGGTTCTGTTTAATAGAATTTGATCATTTTTTATCCATCGTGAGTCTGACAATGTTATAGGAGTGCAATTCTAAATCCGAGTTATTAAAAGCACTACAGCAAGACATTTATCATAGAATTTGACAGCTTAAAACACTGAGGGTGGCAATTTGGAAAAGAGGACTGAGCGGATGGGAGGTGCACACCTGGCAACCAAGATAATAGCAACATAGCGTGATGCCAAGCTTAAGGTAGAACAAGCGTGCCTGCAAAGATACGCACACACACGCCTTCACACACATTACTCCTGAATCATTCGGTTGCTGCTGATGTGACTTCAGTCCAAAAGAAGCCGAGACAACAGCCAAAGAACATAGCAGAGTGTGTACAGACTGTGTTGAAAGAGCAGTGTGTGTGTGATGGGTTGGTGTGCATACCTGATTGCGGAGGAGCATGAATAAGCATTTCGTACATGTGCTGCACGGTGTGCGTGCCTTTGAATCAGAGATCACACACACACGCTGTAGTGTAGCAGGTCAGGAGTGTGTGTGTGGGCCCGGGCCCTGGACGGCTGAATAATAATGTCAACGGGTTGATGTGGTGAGGCCTGTCATAAGAGCGCTGTAGGTTTGTGCCGTCAGCTGTGCTTCATCAGGGAAACCCTCACCGCCAAAACTCCCTTCTTCCTCCTGGGCTCCCGGTCTCCTCCTCCACCACTCTGTTTTCCAACTGGCTCTTTTCCCCTGTGATCCTCCCTGTGTTTCCCCTCCACACTATCACCTTTCTGCTTCTTCCCCCTTTTTATCAGTTCTTTGCTGTCTCGCTGGTCAAATTCCTAGAACTCGCTGACTCGCTCCTCTCTGACATTTTCACTTTTGTCTGTCAACAAATGTTAATCAAAAGTCACAGAACATCAAAACCAGCTACCTCCCACCATAGATCTTTAATCTGTCTTTTGCCAGACACTCCAAAGTTTGAGCTGAGTTTTTTTTATGCATCCACCCTGCGTATGTACATGTGAGTCAAAGACACTTTTTTTTGGGACCACAGCAGGGGAAGGGAAGGCCCAGTCCTCATTTCCCAGAGAATTTTGGAGACTGTTTTTCTCACGGTGGTCTGGGCCGAGTAGTAAGTAAGCTGGCACGGCTTGGCATGGGTTGGCACAGGAAATGGCTGCCTGAACCACAAGGTATTCCGGCCAGTTCCATTTCCTGTCAAACATCCTCCCAGAGGAAAGGAGCTCCAGGACATTAGAGACAAAACCCATAGTGGGAGAAACATCGAGTACAACCGGACACTACATTTTATCACTAGACATTTTATTTAAATTCATATCCAACAGCATCTGATCTTTGCTAGAGTAACATACAGCCTATGTAATCAAAAACAGTCGATGTTCATTTAAAGTCTAGGTTTGCCCAAATAATAATAAAATAATAAAAACATATTGTCTCATTTACTTTTACTGGTATCTAGATAGTTTTGGTGTCATTTACCCTGATTATTGGAACTTTTTTTGGGGAGAAAAGTTCCAAAAACTCCCCAAAAGTCCTCCAATCTTAATGAGAAAACCAAGTCGTTTTTTGTGCCTAAACCTAACCTTCAGAAAATTTCTACGAGCTTTAACAGGCACTGAACAATTATGTCAAAAACCCAAACTATATTCATGACTAGAGGTTAAGTGAGAATTTTCAATTTGGGTGAGCTAACCATTTTTAAAAAATGCTGGTGTATTTTATATAAAATGTCCACAAATGCAATCTGTTGTGCTGAAATAGATGAAAGTGTTTAAAGTTTTAATTTAGACCATGAGACACAATCTCCACCACACCCATTAAACTCTGGAATACATTAAGTCTTTGATTGGAGACTATATTTACATTACATTTAAAAAGACTGAAGTCAGAAAGAAAGGTGTATTAAAATGAAAATTAATAACACTAATGGACAAATTGATATATTATAAATGACAGAATTACACACGTTACTGTTGTTTTCTAAAGCAGTATATTGGAGTTCTTCCCACATGTATATTCATGGTATGTATTTTTCTCATATTCCACTGGGTTAAATTCTTCTCTATCAGATAACATAATGCCACAAATTCTCATTACTGATAACCTGAGTCTCTGGATGTTTTCCTGGGGTTGGAGGGGTCTCTGTTTGTTTCTGCCAGGGTTAAGCCGCATTTTTGTGGGGCATGCGCCACTATCTCATACCACTGTCTGCGTCTCTGTCTCCTAAACTAATGTTTTTTGGGCCAGTCGAGACGCAGGGCAGAGTTTGCCTCTGTGGTTTTCGGTCATGCATTCTCTTACATGGCATTCCAGACAGATCTCCTTACATCCACATATTTTGTCGGGTTTTTTTTCCCTCTCTATCCTTCTTTTCTTTCTTTTTGTCTCAGAGGGCAGCATACCACAAAATCACTGATTGCCACAAATAGACAAAGTAGCTTGCCGCTGCATTAGGAAAATCATGTTTAAAATGTATGTTTTCAAAGTAGTTTTATAGTAGTGTTCTCTTGACTCTGCTATTCATGTTTATGGGGTGACACATGAAGATCTGGAATAAGACACCCACCATTTCAAAGCTGTGAAACCTCCAGTCACAACATGATTGCTGTAATTAGAAGCTTCATTTGGAGACTCTTCATATATAGGCTGCAGTGCTAACACCACCGAGCACAAGGGAGCCGCAGATTCACGAGGAAAGCCATTTTTGCTTTTATGACGTGCTAATGTAGAGGAATGCTATTCGGCTGGCTATTAAGAGCTTAGATAGAAAAGAGGCCCTTCAGTTCAGGAAAAGAAGAAAAACAAGATTCTGTAATAGAAAACATGAGCAGCGGGATGTCGTGCAAGGTCAAGTTTAAACTCACTATGAGCCTAGAATATCGGCAGATTACTAGTTGAAGGGTTTATTGCAAAGTTCATATGACCTTTCAAGGGGTCAAGTTCATTCTGTTGATGTATTGCTTAATTTTGAGGGCATTCCTTTCGGTAAAGGCAATCAGAACCTCTTTTTTATCAGGAAAAACAAGACAAAGCAGCTGTACAGGGACACTTCTCAGAGCTGTTTGATAGATTTATGGTCACAGCATCAGAAGGAATCCAAAAGAAGAATCTGTGAAACATTTGTTTGGTCAAGAGACTGCCAAATATAGACTTGTGTATTGAACTTTGTATTCCCAAAAGTAGAGTTTTCCTAGCCTTGAGGGGTGTCAACACTTTGGCGAGAGAAACGTGTCCGAGGACAGCGGGTGTCTATTGTGTCTGGGGGCCATTCATCACAAGGGAAAGGTAATGAAAAGCCTGGAGGGGACATGAGGGGTGACTGTAAATCTAGCAAAGCCGCAACGAGCTGCAGTCCAGAGCACTAAGTCAAGCGTGTAAAAGAGTGTTCCTCACTTATTCTTGCTCTTATTATCATTAATTCCATTTAAGCAATATAAAAAAACAAACAATATTATGTATTTTTTATATGTTTGTAACTTTTTTCCTGTTGGTAAAAGTTACCTGCTACAACATTATTACATGTACCATGTACGTTGATCGGTATTTTATGATATGTAATGAGGTTATGTAATATTATGGTGCTCATCACTTCATATCTTTCCAGTTTATAGGAACAGAAACCGGCAGCAGGAATATGTATGGTTTCCATGTGCATGGTACAAACAAAACGGGGACACATTCATGGTCAAAAACTCCACAGCGTATCTTTAAGTTGCAGTGGGTTGAGCTTTCTCGGCCAGCATAAAGATACAACATTTCCCATGCTTCCTCTTTTCCCCTTATTTATCCAACCACATTTAATGATTACTCTATGGTTTTGATTCCTTTGTATTGGTGTATTTGCCCAGGTGTTTCTGTTGTACTTGTAGGCTATGATGATGATGAGGTGTTGCCGCCTTCCATATTTCTTCCTTGATGCAGTGAGACATTGCTCCAGCAACAAAGCATTTTATAATGCAGACGGCGTGCAGGAGGTTACTATTTTATTACGACGCTCCTTTTGAAATGAAACACTTGGGCTTTTAATGAATCACAACTCTGGCTTGGATTAGGGCAAAAGGACAGAAACCACACAGAGGCTTTTATAAATGAGGTCCCAGCAGAGGACAGTGAGGTTATAAGCCTGTTTGGACCAGAAAAGTGGACCCTCCCTTCAGTCAGAAATGTTTCCTCTGACTGTTTTACTGTTCTGACATACTATGAATACATTGTGGGTCACAAATCCTAGTTTTCATCTTCTGTTGAGTTAAGTTGTGACAGAACTTTTGCACTACAAAGTCAGCAAAATATGCAAGGGATTAAAAACACATACATACTTGCCAAAAAACCATAAACACATGCCTCATTCCATGACACCACTACCCACCCCTGTCTTTTTGGCTCTCCTTACAATCCCCAGATTTTTCCAAAAGAAGAACAGACTGGAGTCGAGTCCTGGCAGCAGGACTGCAGTTGTTGATCACAGCCCTTTTGTTTACTGCTCGGGAATCCAAATGTGTCATTACGAGACAAGGCTCCCTATACGCTGTCAGATTCCTCTCCTCCACCTACTCTATTAAATCAGTGCTTGCTGAAAGGTGATGGGTGTAATAAAGGATTCTGAGCTCTTGTAAACTTGGAGACTTCTGAGCCAGTTTACAGGTTTACAGGTTTTACAGTTAGTATGAGTATGTATTCTTCTCATTGTCATAATAACAAATGCATAGATTTGACAGAGAGAAGGTTAAAATCCTTACAAATTCTAGTCCTGGATGGTTTGATGACACTTCTGACACTTGTTTTGTCTGCACTCTGGCTGACAGTGTCCAACTAAGTGAGTAATGTGACAGCATGTCAGACTGTAGTAAATGCTTGGGGCGAAGAAGCCTGGAATGCATTTCCCCCTATCAGAGGGGAAAAGGGTGTGGGTATAATTACACCAAAAATTACTCTGTATCTCACTTTAATAATACAGTAATTACAGCTGACAGTTCAGCATAGACACGTGTTTTGTTAGGGAGATTACCATTGTCCTTCAACACTGAATTTGTTTCAGTGTGTCTCTTTTTGTTATCCACCACTTTTTATAAAACGTTCATTTGACCCCACTGATCAAAAACGGAAAATAAAACTAGTTTAGGCGCCAGTGAAATTGCAGCAACGAATATGAATCAGTTTTATGTTAATTCTGTCCATCTATCATGCATGACATCATGATTTTATTTTCAAAATTATACACACTGGCTTAAGGGAGGCTTAAGGATAATCAGTTTCATATGTCTAAGTGTCAGATTGGAGACACTGCTGGGCAGATTTTGGAAGTTATTTATCATGCGAAGGGAGAGCACAGCACACAATCCAAACAGGGCGACACATGTTATGTGTTACTGATTATTCAGAGGCCCACATGTTTGTTATTGTCTTTCCCGAAAGCCTTGACAGAAAATCTGACTTCTTCTATTTCATCTGAAAACAGTAAGCAGCAAAAACAAGCTAAACAGGAACAATTATTCATAATGTCAGGCCTGAGTTTAGTTTGACAGTTGTTCAGTGTGGTGTGGCAAGGCTCGACATTGCCTTGTTTGGGACAGACGTGATTTTAAGCAGGCTGTGCAGTACATACTTGATGGTATTGAATGCTATTGTATGAAGCAAACTATTTAACCGCATCCTAATTTCCATGTTTTTCCCCCTTTTTTTTGCCTCCTCTTCGCCTTTTTATTGACCAACCCAGTTTCTGTGCATATTTTCCCTTCCCTCTGCCTCTATGACCACAGCGCTGTGCCAAATAGGTTTCTGCATCACTGTCTGTCCACCCTCATTCCAGCTCTGTGACCCTAAACAACCAGACAGAAAGGAGCAAGAGGCCAATGCAGTAGAATATTAGTTCTCCCATTTTGGGGGGCTACAGTAGAACCAAAACCCCCAAACCTTGAGCATTAATGATTTTTTTATTATTATTATTCCAAGGGCCTTGCAATAAAAAAGAAGTTAATTTTGGAAATAGGCCCCCTACAGTAAGTATGAATGTATGGCACCCAAAAACGCATCACCCTTGGTGTAAATGACATGACTTCATTCCACGTTACTACCAGCAACACCAAATGGGTGTGCAAAATAACAGCTGCTAAATAATACAACCACAACTTACAATCTCAAATATCACAGTATAGACAGATTAGAGCGATTATCTGTTGCATAGCTAACAGGTTATTCCAGCTGCAGCCATTTTGCAAGAAACTGTCGTCATGTGAAAAGTTTTAGCTCTTTGAGCAACTTAAGGAAATACCTTACTCAAGGACATGTTGCACAAAAGTCTAACCTCTGGTTTAGTGACTGGGAAAGTCCCAAATAATTTAATGTTGAGACAACATAGCCAGACTATATGAGATACCAACTCTGAGCGGAGGTTACATGATGTTGTCCTTCAGGAATGAGACAAAGATACGAAGAGCAGACAGAAGGAGAAGAAGGTAGTGCTGATGTTAGCATTTAGCTCAAACCACCACTGTGCCTTAGTGCAGCCTCACCCACCCACTAGCATGGCTGTGGACTCTTACTCTTGTACTTTTCTCTTCATCTAATATGTACCTTTTTGTCATTTGAAATACATCTTCTTCATTGGCACTATATTTAATGTCACATAAACATTCTCATGACCTTCACTGACATGATTTGTCATTAGTACATACATAGATTTAAAATGATTCTCTTTATTTCAGCTGTACTAGATTGACTCTACTGCTTATTGTTTTCTCTATATACTGACATTGTGTAATTGACATTATTGATATTTTACTCTATTATTTTGTTGGTCATGTGATCATATTGTGTTAGTAGTGTGATACTGTTATGATGTGTTGGCAGCTTGGTGAGAGAACCTGAAGCTTGGTGCAAAACGTATCATTCGCTCCAGAAAATATTCTTATCATACAGAAATAAAGAAAAACTTATAGAGGTTTGGTGTGGGATCTGTCATTTGTCTTGCACTTTTATAGCACCTGTGGAAGAACTCAAAATGGAGCTACAAAAGAATAAAGGAAAATAGGCTGTATAAACAGAGAGGGATGCAGAGGGAGCGACGGAGACAGAGCGCAGTGGAAAGCTGGTTATTAGAGCATGTTGGTCTTGTTTTGATGGGGCCCTGCACTCTTAATAGCAGACTGCTTCAGCTTCTATCAGTCGGCATCGCTCTCTCTGGCTTTTCCAGAAAACCACTGAGGTGAAACAGATACAGGCCTAATTGAGGTTTTACAATCACGTACACAGTGTGCAGGATGCATGCACACACACAGAGTTCCACATCGCACTCCAGTTTGAGAAGCCAAAAGCTTTAGGCAGCACTGACTGACAAAACACTCGTTTCATCAGTCATGCTGATTTATATGTTTGAGGACTGCTTGTACCGCCAATACGACCACTAATCCAGGATAGGGAAACTTTTTCCACACTACAATAATAATATCAGTGGTAAGTTACTGGAAACACACTGGATTCCTATATTTACGTGCCTTCTGTTGTCACACACAGAAATGTTGCAAACCTGTCTTTACATGAGACAGCCTGTATGTGTTCAGAATATACAGGGGATCATCAACATGCCACAATAGAGTCTGGGATGACAGGCCATTAAATGACTGAGGACCAACTACGCGGGCTAATGTGGACGTCTTAATAAAGAGAGAGTATGGAATGTTGTGTGCAGCTCGCTAAACTTGTCTCTCCCCATCCTGTGAAACAGTATTACACACTGTTATTCCCTGAAATGTTGCTAGGCGCTACTTATCATGACATGAGTAATTGTTTCGAGGTCCTGACCCTATCCTGAAATGAAAGGTTTCTTCTCTGAATGCCAGACAGCAGCACTTTAACATGACATATAGGCCACTTTTGGCTTTGCCTGGCCAACTGACCTATATGGGAGATGATTACATATGCAGCCTCTTGGCAGAGTAGCATCTGCATTTAGATGAATATTGACCATTTCACTGTTTGAGTGCTGATTAGCATAAGCTCTAGTTCACTAAATACTGAACATTTATCAGTGACACTCAACCTTAAGAGGTAACATGAGAGGATTTAACCCTCTTACTGTCTTGTATCCCTTTTATCAATCTTGAATAGAAATGTAATATCATATTTTATAGATTTTATACAGGTATATCAGTTATTAAATATCATTAACAGTCCAGATGCAAGATTTGATGTTCCTAATCCAAACACAGAAAACTGATGGTATGCACAGTTTCAGTCATAACATTTAGCATCACATATATCACCTACATGTGTCACTTAATAATAATAATAATAATCTTTCATAAAAAGTGTTTCATATGACCTTGACATGTGTTAAGCAGGTTTGTCTTCCTGCACATCCAGCCACAACCCCACATGTGCAAAATGTCCGATTATTAGGAGTCAGATTGAAAAAGCTGCACAAGGTGTTCAGTGTGAGTTGAGAGTGTAAATGTTTGTGATTAGGAACCCCATCCAACCTCATGCCTCCTCCACCCAACACCTCCCCCTGGTTCTGTTTACATACAAGGTGTTCAATGTGGTTTAATGCCCATGCATGCACACGATCATACTGCCACATCTGTACACCTTCACATGTGTTTAATCACTTCAGTTAAGAAAGGGAAACTGATTAAAGCCTTTGAAGACCTTAGAAAAGAAGTGCACACCCTAAACCAAGACGCCAAAGTAGACGAGAAGAGAGAATTTGTTCACTTTTCATGAAAAACATCTTCTGATGTCTCACGGAGTCACTTTATCTGTATATACAGTACACCATGTCATGTGAGATTTGAATGGAAGCAGTCTCTAATTTTTGTAGCGTTCCTGGGTTATAAAAAGCACCACTGAACAAGCTCTTGACACGAGCTGTTCCAAGCATCCGTCCTCCACAATGACCGCCTCAAGGTTCTGTCAGCTCCCCCTCCTTCATCCCATACACCTGTGATGTCCTCAGTATCCCCAGTGTACTTGAGTTCGGGAAAGGACAAGAGTTGAAGTGTCACTGGGAGCCTGCAAGCCCCAAAGTGAGCGAGGGACATCTATTTTTTGCTTTGTGTGACTATCTATTCACGTTTGTTTTATTAACAAATCAAATAAAAAAATATCTCTCAGGTGTTGGATGATGGAGCACCAAAAATACGCAGGTCAGGTGGGAGGAGCGTACATTTTCCTCTCCTGCACTGACTGATTTCTATCATCCAACACCTGAGAAGACAGTACAGAGAGTATTTCATTTTACTTGATAACCATTAAGCAGATTTGTCCTCCTGCACATCCAGCTTTTGACCATGTACCGTAGGCATCGGGTTAATAATGCAAATATTAAACTAGAGTGTAGTCAGACCAAACATGCTGATAGACACTTGTGGACCACATGAGTTCAAAGATCAGGCATGCACTTTGTTTGAAGCATACTGTACCTACTGAACCCCTAAGAAATGCAAGTGTGAAAATTCTTTAAGATGGTTTTTTTGTAGACAACTCACAGAATCCCTCACTGTTGTTGCCCTTAGACTGTAATTGAATTGAAATGATTGAATCTCCAGATAATTTCTCACTCAACAACCCATATAAGGGTGACATGGATGCTTTTAGATACAGTCCAGTGTTGATTTGTAGTTCAGCAGCGATTTGCTAATATTATTATATTCTAAATAACAGACTCACTTCTCACTCATTTATTCATTCATTTATCACCGGCTTACAATGTCGATAGCATCAGTAGATCATTTAAAAACAATCTGAAACTAGCTCATTTTGGCTGGTGGTCTTCTGGACAAGCCAATATCTGTCCTCCAGACGTGAGCATGGCTTTGGCTTATGACCAGAAGCCGACTGGGTCTTGTAATAAACCTTCATATTAGATTGATACAGTTACATTTTAAAAACTCAGCAGTTGTCTTGTTTCTTTGCCCTACAGTTATTAACACTATCTGTGTTTCACTGAGTTCACTCTTCCACACATTCTGTTGGACTATGTTAATAATGTAATCCATAAAGGAAAAACAACAGCCAGTTATTTCACTAAATGTTCAACTTATTGGTGTAAATCTACATAAACACTGCATGCAGCTACAAGCCCTTGCTGTTTTGCCAACAACATGCTTGCTACACTATACATATATATACATATAGAAAGTAATTTATTCACGTAAAGACCTACTTCACCTCTCTATGATATCATTTGTGTTACAGCACGTGTGTTTTATTTGTGGTCTCTATTTAGCTGAATGAACTTTGTAACGCCTGCCAAAGTTAACCGTGGATGTTTCCAAGCCTTTCGTGTGATCCGACCACAGTGCTGAGGCAGCTACTTGGATTTGGCAAATGTCGTTTTCTGTCATCACCGTGTGGCGGGACTTTGGCCTGTATTGAGTAATCTGCCCCTTTGATGGGTTGTTGGCAGGAGAAATTAACAAAATAACTGAAACCAGTCACATGGGCCCAGTTTTCCCCCCAACAGCACTGAACAGGAGCCAAGATCCTTGTAGTTTCACTGTATGTCAATGGGACAAGGACAAACCTGATGCTGCAGTGTGTTTATGAACTATAGCTGTGTACAAATTAGCTAATACAGCTGCAGGAGGCTTGGTGTAGAGTTGTGTGTCAGATAATTTATTGTTCTGTGTCATCCGCCCATTGTAGAAATAGTATGCGGTCACTTCATTGGATACATGTGTGCCACAGATACTATCTGCTGTAGCTAACTTTCATCATCGTGCTTTTGATTTAGTATCCTGGCCTGCACTCATTCATATCTCAGCAGAAAATCAGATGGATTATCTACATAATGATCATATTTTTGCTAGTGTTTTTGCAGTATCTGGCCAGAATAAGAAATGACCAAATCACTGAAAATATTCATTGCCAACAATCAGCTGTTAGCTCTTAGTCAAGGTTGTAGCCAGGATGTTAGAAATCAAGAGGTTTTCTGCATATTTTACCTCCCTACACAATCATGGTCTAAATGTTGTTTTAAAGCCTTCCCCCACAATGGCAGGAATATAATCCTGGTGCCCTTTATTTTAATTTATGTTTTTGGCCTAAAACAGTCAAATTTAAGATTTTTGAAGCTAATAAATGTCAGAATCTGGCTTTTAAAACTGCACAATTTGTGTGTAACTGTATTATGTAAACTCCTTCTCCCACATTCCCTCATACAGTACAGAGGATGTGACCTTGGTGTCTTCAGTGGTAGCTACCTGCATGATTTTTATCACCCCCTACTTCAATTGTTGCTCAGTTTCTCTCTCGAAGTACATCAAGATTGTTTTACCAGACCAACACAGCATGGTAGCTATTTCCAAATCTTCCTGTCTGAACGCTTTTCATGCAATACGCTTCCTTTCTCTACTATGTTTTCCTGTAAGCTGGCAGGTCCGAGAATCAAGGGGCCCCTCCACCAATCCCCAGTGGAGCAGTGTGGCCCTCAGAGCCCCTTGACCGAGGTGCTTAACCTCAATTAAGTCTCTCGGCATCCAAGCGTACATAACGGCTGTCTATGGAATGTGAAACCTTGCTAGTGAGAGTTGCCAAGTCAGCAAAGAACACAGTAATGAAATAATCAAATCAGGTTATAATGGAAGCGATGGCCTGTAATGATATAATTACCTCGAAGGCACCCCACAACATTGTCATGTGCACAACAATGGAGATATGTGGGCTACTAGTCACTGGAAATTAATAAAATTATTATTGTTGTGGGGTTAAAATAGCAGTTCATTCATCAACTTGCCTTCAAAGTTAGATTCCCGCAGAGTTTTTTTCATGTCTTTGATTCTCCACAGGGATGAAAAACAGGAGTCCGTGGTGGCGGAAAGGAGGGGGGGGGGCTTATTATTTGATGTTTTGAGTTAATCCAGCACCGCATTCTTCCCTGGGGCAACCTCAGCCCAGAGTGCGAAGGTCTGGGAGAGCATCAACCACATTAGATGGTTTAATCACTGTACAGCTGACTTGCTGGCTGGAGGCTTGATATCCTCGCTCACTTTTATCCTCCATTAGTGTATACAACACTGCTTGATACAAGTTCAACTGTATCAGATATTATACTGATAGCCTGTAAAATATGTTGTGAAATATAATGTATAATATATCATTGTTACAGCAGTGTTAAATTTAGATTCCTGGCTGTCACTCTGGCAAACCGAGATGTTAAACATTGTTAACATTGTTCGATGTACACAAAATGACCACTGTTCATGTTGCTTAAGGGTTGATGCTACTGTACATGTAAAGTGAATTGAGGCTGTATTAGTCCAACATCCCCGCTTAGAAAAATCCCATGATTTGATCATTTATCCCTTGGCTTAAGGCTCAGTGAGCAACAGGAATCCGGGTTTGTTTAGCTTGCTGAGATTTGCCTGAGAGTCTGATTCATCACAGGCAAAGGCTGGATGGGCGAGGGAGAGGCAGGGTTGTACTCACTTTTCTGTAAAATGATCCGGTTCTCAATTAATCCATCTCATTAAGGGCACAACATTGAAGGCTTAGTGAGAATCCACATCCACATAAACAGAGGTAAGTTGAGCATAAAGACATGCCTAGTAATGAGTCTTTCTTGAGAATCACATCATCTTGGTATGTCATTCTTTTTGCATGACTTCATCTATTTAATACCACTTAACCAAATAATGACTATAATGTGTGATCATAATAACTTTGCAAGTTGTTGCCGAGAAACAAGTGGAGGCTCATTTCAAACGATATGACCGATTAATTGGGCATCCCAGGAAGCAAGGTCTTCAAATCAAACTCGATTTGTAGGTTTCCTAAACAGCAAATGAATCAACTTTTGGTCTGGAGAAAAGATGTCACATAGGTACCTATGTGCTTACAGGCAGTTGATTTTTGATTATGACACTAATGAAACCATTTTCATTAGTTATTAAGAGCTGAATTCAGCATGCAGCATTGTCAGACTGTTTTTATAAATCACATTTTTGGTGTATTTTGTTTGTTTTAGCTGGTTGGCAGACCACCAGTTTGTATGATGTATGTTTATATGATGCTCTGTCCTGTAGGTTTTACCTAAAATACTAAAGGAATAGCTTTGCATTTGGGAAACATGCTTATTTGCTTTCTTGCTGAGAGTTAGATGAGGAGATTGGTACCACTCTCATGCCTGTACGCTAACTACGCAGCTAGACTGTTAACTTAGCATAAAGACTGAAAGCAGGGGAAAACAGCTAGCCTGGCTCTGTACATATTTTTTGGTATGGGATACAAACCTGACAGATATATCCAATCTGATTTGCACTGTTTTGCTCACAGTTGTTAGCGTGTATTTCCACAGACAGAAAAAACTCTGTACCCAGAGAACGTCTATTCAGTATATAAGCTAATTGACTGGAGTAGGGTTGAAATCACTTATTGGTCCTTCTGAGCAGCATAGAGAGCCAGTCCCCACTAATCTCTGAAAGCAGCACTAGCACATCACGAGACAACTGCAGCACTAACACATCACGGGACAACCCACTGTGGTTAAAAGACTCATGTCAGGAATTGTCCCTCAAACATTCCCATAAAATCTCCAGGAAAGATTATCAGCACCAAATATCTGGCTTACCACAAGCCTCAGGGGAGCCCTGTACAGTGTGGACATAAGGCCAGAGGTTACATTTAAATGACTCCTCTGCAGGTTGAAGAGGAAAGGGGATAAGCCACAGGAATGTTTACCTATTTAGGACATGGGAAGTAGGGTAAGGGAAGGAGGTAAGAAGATGTTGACCACATCAGGACCTCCTCTTTCAAAGGATTCAAACGGGGCAAGAAGATCATATGTCTCATCTGAATGCACAAAATTTGGGATCATCTTCCAAATATTGAATTATATTCACCTTTCTGGTCTGATAGTTGGCAGACTATAATAAAATAAATGGCTTTGTGTTGTCAAACATTCTGTTGTCAAACTGTTGCGGTGCTTTTGAGAAAGTCAGCTGCGGGGTAGCTGCACTGTACTGACCCTGACCTCTGACCTCCCTCAAGAGGGTTAAAAAGAAAAATCTGTCAAGTAATATATGATCATTATTTCACTCAGTTAAAGTCATTAAATCCTTTGTTAAACTGTCAAACTTTATCTGCAAAGCAAGTTCATTAATTACATGAATTTAAAATGAAAGATTACAGCTTTTGTTGACTTGGCTTCAGTCAATACCACAGAAAGAGAAGGTGATGCTGATGTCGTGTTAAAGGAATTGTTCAACGTTTTAGAAAGCACGCTTATTCATTTTCTTTCTGAGAATGAAATGAGAAGTTAATGGGATTAACAGCTCTGTTTGTGTACAGTTTAAACGAACGAGATACAACATGCTAATTGGTGAGCGTAAGAGGTGTTGGTAGGCATATATTTGAACTTTGGAGAGAGCCAAGCTAGCAGTTTCCCCCTGCTTCAGGTTTTTATTGCTAAGTTAGGCTAAGCACATCCTGACTAGCTCCGTAGTTAACACACACAGACATAAGGTTGGTGTGGAACTGTTGTAATATTTCATTAACTTCAGGAAAACGAGAGGTGGACGAATTCAGACAGTGCGTCAGATAGCATCCTTCCATCCATAACATCCTTCAGTCAGACATCCCTTATTAGACCTACCAAACCCATTAAGATAAGATAAGATAAGCCTTTATTGATCCCCAGAGGGGAAATTCAGGTGTTGCAGCAGCACAAGGACAGAAATAAGTAAAGCCAAATAGAAAAAGTAAAAAATAAATAATTAGAAGTATATAAAATAAAATAAAGATTGGAAATAAAAATTGAAACTATACAAGATCAATATCATCAAAATAATACCAGTCACTTGTAGCAAACCTGTTGTGCTGTCTTTACACTCTTACCGTCCTTTGTCCACACAGAACAATAGGTCACGAGAAGGGTATGTTTGTAGCCAGTAACCATTTCTCTAAACCATCAGTGATCCTACGTCAGGTGTGTGTTTGTTGTTTAGCCCTGTCACCTTAGACACATGGCCGACACCCAGGTTGGCTTACAGTGAATGAGCAGGCAGGTGTTAGGTATCTTTTCTGCTGACCCTACATCAAGAGACACCACTGCTGGACACCGTAGTGAACCTGAGACCTTCGGCTTGTCGAATGATCTCTTTAACCAATCCCAAAACTTGCAGACATTGGTTTCACACACTGGCAAAAGGATAATTTAAGGACTTCAATGCCCACAATTCCTTCAACGTGACGCAATTAAACTGCACAAGGCATGATCTTGCCTACCAACTCTGGTGGTGTATGACGCTTAATATCAACAGATTACATTGGTGAGTGCAACATCCCCTCAACAGATCACTTTAAATTTCGCTTTTAAGTTTTCATATCTAACACCGGAACTAGATTTGGGCTAAAAAACTGTGTGGTGAATTTACAATGTTTGTCATAAGACTCAAACTTTAGATTGCATTTGCATTTGGTTGAGTGTGTGTTTTTGTGTATATTGAAGCTCTTGCCTATGCTGCATGTGTGTAATATGAGCAACTATTTTACTGTGTGCTGTAGTTGCATGTTTGCATGTGTTTTGCACAGTAGGGATAAGCAGTACTCAGTTTGTGTTCATCGTGAAAATTCAAAGCAGATGTCATAATCAAAGCTGAATTTTTGCCACTTTCTTTAACATGCTGCAATATTGCCTCCTATTAAAGGTTTTGAAAACCTTGCAGTGATACAACAGGATAGATGCAGGCTGGAGGAGTTTCACAATGCCCACCACTGTATATCAGTGACCCGCTGCCCTTGCCCTGGATGCCAGACACCAATAAATGCAGCCATAAAGCATGCAGAAATTGTGTACAGCTACGGCTGGTCTGAGTTACACGCCGTGGCAGCACATTTACGGGGGGCTACAAGTTTGTCAGGACAGAACAATGGCGACTGTATTGAAGGACCCTTAACGCTGGGATTTTATTTGGCCCCTGGGAATCAGAGCAAAGTCTGCATTTGAAGAGAGGTATGCACGCTGTGTGTGTGTGTGTGTGTGGAGTGCACGTGTAGTTGAGGAATATGTGCATTGTATATCATTGCAAGCCTTTTTACCACTTCCTGATGTTTGACCCTTGACTTTTAGATTTTTTTTGGTGGTGGGGGATTTTCTCTACTAATGAGGGAGACTAAATTGTGACATAAATTCAAATAGGAACTATATTGCAGACTTAACTAGACATAGAAAAGTGTAATTTTAACAACTCAGTAAATCTTTTCTTTAACTACATGAATGTCGGTGTTGTACGTACAAGGTATCATTGTGGATTTTGTGATTTTATTACTTTTCAGAATTGACAGTAGGTTTAATACAGGTTTAAATATTTTAATAAGGAAGAATAGATCTAACATTTTAACAATGTTCAGTTCAGTTTCATTTGTAAGCAAAAAAATGGTTCAAGAGAATTAATTTAGCAATATACTGTAATATATAGCAGTTGATTTCCAAGGTAGTAGTTGTGGAAATTAAGTGCTTTGAGATTATTAAGTTTTGTGCGGTTTGCTAAATTCAATGAATGGGACAAATTGACTGTTACCACCACCAGAAGTTATCACTTCTTGGCTATGCACACAAGGCTGTAGGCAATATTGTGCCGAGACGCTATTTGCACTGGTGCTTTGTTAGGCATATGTACATACAGTATATGTATATGTGTCTGTGTGTGGTTGTGGGTGTAGTGTGGGAGTGTGTATGTGTCGGTATAAGTGTGCATCATTTTGTGTAATCACTGGCTTTGTTAACTGTGCTATATTTAACACTTGAAGGTTATCTAATCACACACCTTTATCAACATACCCATAAAAGACCACAGTTAAAAGCAACATAAACAGGACGAAATGTCCTGTTCTCTCGTCCTGTTCTCTGGACCTGACACAGTGTCGTCAGAATGTAGCTTACAGTGGGAATTTCTGCAAATTTCAGTCATTAATTAATACGTAGACTATTGATTTTGTTTATACTGTTTATATTGTTTATACTAACTATATTATGACTGAATAAAATACTACTACTACTTTTAGAATACAACTTGTGTATTGCATGATCCTCCTAGCTCAAACACAGGTATGCATGGGTGTATATATCCAGTCAGAGTGCAACGATCTCCACTTTTGCATGTGATTTATACACCTAGTAATTTAAGCTAATATGTCTATGCAGTGGAATGCTATTTTCTGAATGAAGTCCTTGGAGCAGAGTGTTAGCTGGAGCCTGGGCTTTTTACGGTGGCTATAAATGCTCAGCTGAATGAGCACAGGCAATGACATAGCCCATTAAATGTGCTGAGAGCTGCTTGAGGTGGCCTAAATGGTTAAGACGCCGAGACTGTAATTCACAATAAAGTCCACAATAAGGAGCCGAGGGCTAGTGTTTTTCTCAAGTTTCACCAATGAGAAAACAAAGCTAGTGATTTTGAATCCTGGTAATACTGTGTATACCCTGTAAGGCAGAGGTGTCAAACTTACGGCCCGCAGGCCAGAAGCAGCCCGCCAAAAGGTTCAGTCCGGCCCACTGGATGACTTTGCAAAGTGTGAAAATAGCAGAGAAGTCATTAATTCCAAATTTTTTATAAAATGTACTGCTATTCCTACTGCACTGTCCTAATAAGAGCAGCAGGCACAAAGTCTTTCTGGGTGAAACCCCTGAAGACTAACTTCTCCCACGTGCAAGTAGCAGGCCCTATTCTGGATATGCTGTTATAGATCCCACAAGATTACATACACACTAAATGGCACAACGCTGTCAAGCAAAGGCTACTGTTCATGCAGGAGCTGCTGGTGGAAAACCCGACACTCTGTGTCCACTTTTCTCCTTTTTGACAAAGGCACAAGTGCCTTTGTAGATCCACTCCATTTGTAAATTGTAATGCACATGTAATGACTGTAGACTTACTGAATGTGGAAAAACTAAGACATCTTGTTGAAATTGCACTTATTTTTCTTAAGACATCTCAAGCTGTTCATCATCTGTTTTGTAAATGGATGGTTCATTAATCGGGAACTTTTTCAGAATGTGCTTACTTCTTTACATAAAAGAAAGGGACAAATTTGCAGGTGTTATTATTTATATGATTATTATGCAATGGTTTTACTGGTCAGGCCCACTTGAGATCAAATTGGGCTGTATGTGGCCCATGAACTACAATGAGTTTGACACCCCTGCGGCCTCAGTGGAATATGCCCATCAGTTGCCACGTGACCAGTGTTGATATGGAGAGTTTCCAGGTGATGTAAAACACTCACAAACACATTGAGTGGATTGGTTTGATTTATTCATAATCACAAGTCATAAAACAATATTTACTTGGAAAAATATGCATAAGACACACACACACACATACAAAAAAACAACAGTTAATTGCAGCTCAGCTTTAAAACAAAATTGAATAGACATGGTTAATGTTTGCTAATGTTGACAGGGTTGGGGCAGGTGTGTCTACAGTGATGACATCACAATATGAGGAGGGCCCAGAGAGGCAGCAGCATGAACATTTTAAATAATGGTAGCACATTTCTACTTGTTTCCTGCCATATACTGTACATTGTATCATAAATGTTGAAATAATGACATAGATAATAATGTTTTATTTTATCATATCATTAGTAGCCATACAAAGGCGTTAAAAATGATGATGTAGAGGATAACTACGCATTAATAATATCCATCTCTAATATATACTGTCAATCGGAGCTTATGTTAAAATAAAATAAAAAATACTGCCATTCTAAATTCTGTTGTATTGTAACACTAACACTAGCTCGCGGGTCATTTCGTAAGCTGTTCACTGCATGTTAATATCCATGCGCCAAACATAGTCCCTCTATAAGTTTGGATTGTGCCGCTGCGCCAGCAGCTCTGCCTCGGCCAGGAACAAACCATTTGATCACCCGGACACGGGGGTGGTTGCGGTGTAGAGACCGACAGGAAACGCGGAGGTAGGCAAAGTAGCGTAGAATTCTCTGCAATTTATCTTTTCATGCGACATACCTGGTGAAGATTAATGTTCAAGTTTACAGTTTTTATTTTCGGCATCCATTATAGAGCAGACTTATCCACGCCTGTGCTGTTCAGTTCCTCACAGATAGCGTAACGTTTTCCTTCAATTTTAGGGATAGCCGAGCCTATAAATCAGCCCACGTGTTTCTACTATGTCAGTATCCCCAGTTATGTTGTTTTTATTTTTCATTGACGTGATAGTGAAAGGTGGCGTGTGCACGTTGTATCAGTGGGCACATGACACAGCGGGGGAAGAGGAACTGAGGTCACGTAACAAAACCAAGAAGTTCTTCAGGAAAAAAAAAGAAACACCTGCTACATCTCTGTGCAATCAAGTGCAACAGCCCCTGCTTCTGTAATTATATGGAATTGAAAAATGGAAATAACATGGGCTGTGTATCACAAATCACCCCAAAACATGTCAGCTTTGTTCTAAATACGTCATAAAAACAGTGCCCCAATGATACCACATCATTATCAGCTATCAACTGTCTAATGAGTTGGACTGCAATACACACAGGTCCTTTATAAATAACAGTTTTTAAAATACCTAAAATTGTATATCTGGTTTAGGTCAGACTATCAAGTATTCTTTCTGAAGTAAAGTAGCAAACAGCAAAAGTCTGTAAAGTCATTTGAGGTGAAAACAAATATAAGCTATACAGTATAAAGTTTTCAGGATGTTAGATGTAAGGCTTTGCACATTAGAACAAAAAGTGTGTGTTTTTATGAAATAGTGCTTTGAGAGAAATAGTCCCCGGCCAGATGTAAATGGAAAATGTAGTCCTTGAGTGTGCTGCCAAGTACAGATGAAGGACACACCCACGTCCGTCCTTGAGACACACCTCACAGATAAGTGAGGCAGCAAAACCAACTGTCCAGAAAATGCACCCGAATACTATCTGTGAAGATGTGGGTGCACCTTGCTTTGTGATCTTTTTTTCTCTTCTTCTTTGTCATTTGTGCATCTGTGGCTTTTTACAGTATGTATCATCGTCTTTGGTTTCTCTCTTCCCAACTTTTCCTCATAATTTCTTGTGTTTTTCTTTTCCCAGGGGTGTGTGTGTGTGTCTCTGCCAGAACCAGTAATGGCCGACACAATGCCTCCACAGCAAGGAGACCCGCTGCTGAACAAGTTCCACCAAGAGAGCCTCCCCAACAGGAAAGAAGCCACCAAAGACGGCCTGCATGCCAGGGGACAGTGGGCTAGCAAGGCTGAGTTCCTCCTGGCCGTGGCGGGGCAGATCATTGGCCTGGGCAACGTCTGGAGGTTCCCTTACCTCTGCTACAAGAACGGAGGAGGTAAAGCATGTGGGATAGCAGAGGAGGGGGGTGGGGTTCAGCTAAAAAGTGTAATAATCATCATTCTGTCTTTATCGCTCTCTCTTCGCCCCCTCTTTTTGCTCTCTGTCTTGTCATCTGCCCTCTTTTTTTTACTTCCATCTTTATCTCATTCTCTAAAACTAGGGATAACATTTGCAAGGTGTGTTTTTTGTTTTTCTACAGCTGGGGATATCTGTATTTTATATTTTTACACCTATGATAGATATTCTCTTGAAGATGTACAAAAGTAGAGAGAAATATTTGTCTATTACACTGATTTTTACTACTTTGCCAGGTCAGATTGGTGACCTGAAATGTAATAAAGGGTTAATATTAAAATTAGTTTAGCTTTATAACAGTGTACGGGTCCATTTGGGATTGTTACTTCGTTCAGATTACAATTAAAACTAAATTATTTTAGGCTTAGATATTGGGCTAAATGTAATCAGTGAAGGTCCTCACAATAATAGCACTGTGTGTGTGTGTGTGTGTGTCCAGGTGTGTTTTTTGTACCTTACCTGTTGTTCCTGGTGCTGTGCGGCATCCCCCTGTTCCTCCTGGAGACCTCACTGGGACAGTACACCAGCCTGGGAGGGGTCAGCGCCTGGAGGAGTATCTGCCCGTTATTTGGAGGTACACTGATCAGTTGATGACCTTAGGCTGCAGTTTGTGCTGTTGTTGTGTTGCATTGCATATTGTTCAGTGTTCCCAGGTTTTGTTTAGGACTGCAACTAATGATTATTTTCATTATTGATTAGTCTACAGATTATTCTCTCCAGTAATCGGTTAATTGTATTTCCATGAAATGCCAAAAAAACAGTGAAAAATTGCCATTGTAATTTTCCAGAGCCAAAGGTGACACATTCAAACACCATGTCTAGTTTACTTTCATATATAGAAATGTATTTTTGTTTATTTCACTTTGTCTTTAAAATGATATGCAAGGATTGCAAGCTGCCACAAACAATTTAAATTGTAAAACATCTATTAGGAAAAACTAAAACATGCATAGAGGCAACTACAGTGTAAAAATGTAGTTTGTGGTAGCTTTTCCCCCTGGCTCCTCCATGTTTGACCACTTCTCATTCTCGCGGTCTTCTTCATTTTCACTTTCTCTCTCTTCTGCTCTCTCCTTTACTTTCCCTTGTCTTTTTTCCATAATCTTTCTCCGCACTGGCACAAGCGTTGAAAGCATTCCTATGTCCACATCAATACAAAAACCCCATATTAACAATCCGACTGCAATCAGAACATTTGGCATGCCGTGCCAGCTGCATGCGTGCACAGTTCACATTGAATCTCGCTTGTTTATCAAAACAATGTGAAGCTTTGTAAGAGAAATAAAACACTGTGTTAAGTTATTTAAGTTGCACACATGATCCTGGATAATCCAAACCCTTCAGGAATGGAAGCTGGTTTAAACAATTAAACATTTGGATGGTAGGAATGCATTAAAGTATGAAGGAAAGGCTTACGGTCTTTAAGTAGACCTGTATACAGACTCCATCTCCATCTCACAGTTTTCTTCTGGATATCAAGCTGGACCGCCCATTAGGCACTATGGAGGACTTTGATCCGTCAGTCTGCCCAGCTGTATTTATTTATAGGTGCAGCAGAATGACTAATTGGTGGATAAATGCTATCTAACAGCCACTAAATGGACCGTGTGGTGAGATCTTTTGTTTAGAACTACATTTTGACACGGGAACCTTCTTCAAGAACAGCGCTGGAGCAGTTTCAGTGTTTGCTAAATGACACTTCAGAAGGGTAGCTTTTTACCTTAAGTGTGCCAACTCACCATTGTCATGCAGGCCTACCTGCAATGCAGGTTCCTTAAAGCAGAACGTAACACCGATACTGGCTAATAAGCAGAGTAAAGTTCATTTATTCCACCCACCCCGCAGTGAGACTGGTAACCCTCCAGTTAAAGCCATGCTTCAAAGGAAAATGTGAAAGGAAAAGTCGTTCAGGAGGTTATAAGAGACAAAATGTTCCCGTTAAATTCATTTTTGTCAAAGCTCTTGTAAATCAGGCCTTGACATTCTCATGTGCAGGCGCAGCTAAGGCCACTAGCATGCTATCTGGACAACCTGGGAAACGCATTGTAAACAGAGGATGTGCATGCTCCATTTTTGTTTTTGTTTTTTACTTGGTTCAATGAGTGTGCCAACATGTGTTGCTCTGCCCCTCGGTCCATATGGCCTGCAGATGCACATGCTCACAGGGTTACAAGTATTTTGTTGACAGCTAGTTGTGTGAAGAGCATGTGTTTAACAAAGGGACGAACTGGCAGAATACTTTGTCGGGCACATGTGTTTAAACTTAGACAAAAATAGAAATGCTTCTGTAGGAATTGCTCTCTGGTTTGCCATTTAATATGCCATCATCAGATAAAGGCCTGAATTTCATTAGCAGATACCACAAACAGCTATTTGTCTAGGCAAACAGCCTACACTTTCTAACCCACTCAAGGCCTCATAAGACCACCATTCATTCGTAATGAAGATATACTAGATGTGGGCTGCAAGTTGAGTGTCTCAATAAATGGATGCTTTCATCTGGAAATCAAGTGACTTGGAACTGATAGTAGACTATGTTTGTATGAATGCTTTGAAGTTTGTGTTACAGCGGCTCTCCATACATTTATCTGTTTCTGTAATCCTGCTGTACATCAGCTAGCGATAGGATCCGTTTTTTTGAATCATCACACCCCTATATCTGTCTGTCTGCATCTTCTTATGTCTCTGCAGGTCTCGGCTATGCCAGCCAGGTGATCATCCTGCACGGCTGTGTGTACTACATCGTCATCCTGGCCTGGGCTCTCTTCTACTTGTGCTACAGCTTCCAGGCGGAGCTGCCCTGGTCACACTGTAACAACACATGGAACACGGGTCAGTAAAGACAGGAAATTAGACGCTTATTTTGAGGCAGCTGTGTAAAACTTTAAGTGGAAACTAGGGTCTATTGTTTGTTTGTGTGTGTGTTCTCCTGCAGAGGCGTGTGTCCTGTTTGACCACCACAACCAGACAGCCAATGGAACCAGCCTGCCTGAGAAGGCCACTTCCCCTGTCATGGAGTTTTGGGAGTGAGTGTAGCTTGTTTGGTTTCTCACTGGCATTATTGATCATGCATTAACAGCATTGTGTGTGCGTGCGTGTGTGTGTGTGTGTGTGTGTGTGTGTGTGCGCGCGTGTGTTCTAGGCGGGAGGTGCTCCATCTGTCCAGCACTTTAGACGAGCTGGGTCCCATTAGCTGGAAGCTGGCTCTGTGTCTGGCCGTTGTCTGGCTCGTCTGTTACTTCTGTGTCTGGAAAGGGGTCAAGTCCACCGGAAAGGTGAGCAGAAAACACGGGAGAGTAAAGAGAGAGAGGTGAGGCACAGATGCTGTTGTGAGGTGAAGGGGCAGGTGCATGATGGTGTTCTAAAAACAACAGGAAGTTGGTTATTGTAGTTTGGCCGGGTTATCAACACGTTCAGCAGTTGCAGCAGTGAATGTGACACAGAGTTTTCTTCACTATCAAAGTAATCCAGTGATAGTTGTTTGTACATCCATGGGTACATTACAAACAGGAACTGCTAATAGCTAATTCGGCATATTCAATATTCAATTCAATCTGTCAAAATGTAAACAAATATACACAAAAAAAACGTATTTGCCTGACTCCTCTGAGAGCAGAGAGCACAAGGTCAGATAAATAGCAGCGTCCATGAAGCTGGGAGTGTCTCAGTGTCTCGCTCAAGGCCTTTTCAGCAGAGCAGATGCTGGATGGAATCACTACATTTTGGAGGGTTAACCATTTGATACCACTTGAAACAACAGAACCCTGAGTGGTGGCAAAGTTAGAAACAGAACATGAGTCTTCTTCTTTCATATGGCTAGCAAATTAAATAAGGGACTGGACGCTGCAATAATTTATTAGGACATGTTTGTTGTGTCACTGCCACCATCCGTCAACAGCTTTTAAAACTTTCCAGGGTTCCCTGTTTAAGTATTTCAGCTCTGTTTGAGGACATCACAGACATGTCCCACCTGTTTTCTCTGCCTCTGACCACATCCCTGCACGCTGTGTACATTCTAGGTGGTGTACCTGACGGCCACCTTCCCATATGTCATGCTGTTTGTGCTGCTGGTGCGCGGTGCCACCCTGCCTGGAGCGACCCAGGGCATCATCTACTACCTCAAACCCAACCACACCCGCCTGGCAGACCCACAGGTACAAAAACACACACATACACACTTTCTTTGGATGTCTTCAGACTATGTAACATTAAAAACTCTCTGTTGGAGTCATTCTTTCAGGGAGTATAGCAGCAGCCTACAGGTAAGAGGCCCCAAACTGTACACTTTGTGTCTGCAGGTTTGGCCCATGCAGGTACAGGAAGACTTTATGCTCCTGAAATCAAGTGTTTGTTCTCAACAATTACTCATCACAAAAAACAATTTCAGATGCACATAATATATCTTGTTCCCTTATTTTAATTAACAGCACTTTATTGCCTCATTTTAGATGGACCCTACAGAGAGAGGTTCTGATTAAATACAGCATATCACATTCAGTAACATGCAGTTAGCTCCTGCTGCCTCTCGTCCTCTTTCTGTCCCTCTCTTTCTGCAGGTATGGATGGATGCAGGTACCCAGATCTTTTTTTCATATGGGATCTGTTTGGGAAGTCTCACAGCCCTCGGCAGTTACAACAAATACAACAATGACTGCTATAAGTGAGACACTTACACACACACACACACACACACACAAACACACACACAAACAACAGCAGTTCCAGCTGCACAGCGTCTCCTTACAGACAAACCCTATTCACTGAAATGTAAGATGTAAGCTCCCGCTGCTCAGATGGCTTCCAGAAGGAATTGCTGGAATGGACAGAGAAAACACACTGATACAGCCACACCTTAAAGTAAAGCCCTCGCTGCCATGTTTCCCACACACTCCCCCACCCCCACACACACACACACAAACATACACAGAAAGCAAAGCACTGAACTCTTGGCTTGTATTTAGGCCAGAGCTCCACAATACAAGGCCGAAGACCAAGATCAAGACCTCACTGGAATCTGTTATGTTCTCAGTTTTACTAAAGGCACTTCTGTTTCTCCTAATTCTTACATGTATTTCCTCAACTTGTGTCTTGCTGTAATGCTAAATTAATTTGTGTGTATGTGGCCTTCCAGGGACTCCTTCCTTCTGTGCCTCCTGAACAGCGGCACCAGTTTCCTGGCAGGTTTTGCCATCTTCTCGGTGCTGGGCTTCATGGCTGAGGAGCAGGGTGTGGACATAGCCACCGTAGCCCAGTCAGGTGAAACAGGGTTGCAGATGGAAGCAGCATTTTCCTCAGCAGAAGTGAGGAGATCTTGTTTAGGAAATCGACTCAAGGGAAATCAGAAAAGAAGCTAAACTTTTAGCTAATGAATAAATCCACTGCAGTATTCATACTCATTAATCTGTATTAATCCACGGCTTAAAATGGTCCATAACAAATGCACTATTTACTCCTGTTATAGCAAAGTTTGCTAAAAACTAAAGTGCCCAGCTGCTTTAGGAAATTACTGAGGAATGAATGGGAAGTTGGAAAGAATTAAGAGCCAGTCATATGCTATAATTAGCAAAGATTTATAATAATAATTGTGTTTTTCTTTATTTTACCAAAAACATTACAAAGCATGTCATCATTTGTGGCCTAATTTAGCTGAAAACTATTTTTTTTAAATGCATAATTTGGTTATATTTGGTTATATTTTGCTTTCTGTTCTTATTCTTATGCAATGTGATAAGAATTGGAAACAGGATTTGATCATATCTGGACTGGATAAGCAGAGTCAGAATCCATAAAGTCAGCATACATTTTATGTTTGAATAACATGTATTTACTTGATCATTTGTCCTCTCAGGTCCTGGCCTTGCCTTCATTGCCTACCCGAGAGCTGTAGCCATGATGCCGCTACCCCAACTCTGGGCTGTCTGCTTCTTCCTCATGATCATCATGCTGGGGCTGGACACACAGGTAGAGACACACACACCCCGATTTTGATGAATTACTTTTGATGGTATTGATGTATTATGCGTAGTACCGTGTAAAATGACCCCGTCTCCCCTCTGTCACCCAGTTTGTGAGTCTGGAGGCCCTGATGACGTCGGTGACTGACCTGTACCCTCACCTGATTAGACGGGGCCACCGCAGAGAGCTGCTGCTGCTGTTTGTCTGCGTCGTCTGCTTCCTGATAGGACTGGTCATGGTCACACCGGTAAGTCACACTCAGGATGGATGGATGTGTGTATGAGGTGTGTGGGAGTTGTACGTGATCCTCTACCCTATTTTGCTTTTTATGATATGGAATTTGCTCTCTTTTTTTGTTGTGTGCATGTTTGTCTCCACCCCGATGCAGGGTGGGCTGTACGTGTTCCAGATTTATGACCATTTCTCTTGCAGTGGAGCCAGCCTGCTGCTTCTCTCCATCTTCCAGTCTCTGGCCATCGGCTGGGTCTACGGTATGAATCCCAACTCCTTTCCTCCTTGCCTGTCCTATCCTCTCCTTTCCTTATCCATTTTCTTTCCTCCTCTCCTCTCTTTTGCTTTCTTTTCCTTTTCATCCCTGTCCTCTGCATTCATTTCCTCTCCTCTACATTTCCTTTAATTTCATTTTATTTCCTTATGTTCCTTTCATCCTCTTTCCTATCCTATCATCTCCTCATTTTCTTTCCTTTCTTTTTATCTATTTCCTCCTCTCCTCTTCTCCACACACATCCTCTTTTGTCTGTGTTGTCTTTCCTTCTTTCTACCTTGAATCCTGTTGCACATTTAATCTAAGACACATTTTATATGTAGAAAATATCCTACCACCCCATTCCATGTGTGAATTTAATTAAATTCTGTTGAAGCTCATTAGTCAGACAATAGGATTCCACATTTGGCCAAATTAGAAAATGCATAAATAAATCTCAGGTTGATCATTTTCAGTACATACAGAAAATATACAGAGAGAGCAGTGCCAAGAGAATGCCTTTTTATCACACTAGTGAAAGCAGTTCCTAAAATCTGATAAACAAATACACTCCACCGGTCCACTTCCTCCCCTCCTCCTGCATTCCAGTTGGAGTCAGTAGACGGTATATTAACATGGCTGCAGTTATCCACTGTTGTAAGGAGACTGGCTCCTAGCCAGGCCCCTGTCTGTCTCCTCCGGGCCCTAAATCAGCCCCCGGGCCCTGTCGCCTCTCAGTCTCAGTCTGGCGGCCCCAGGGAGCCTCTATCCCAACCAGACCTCTAGAGCATTTACAAAAACATTGTTTAACTGTGAGATGGGTGGAATGTGCATACATCGGGACAATATAATAGGTGCTACAGCTTTTAGACAATTAATCTTGTATTTGGTGGAGAATGAAGTTCCAGAAAAGTTGTGAAATTTAAAAAAGAGTAGCGCCATCCCAGGTGATAACGAGTCGAGTAGGTTAGCAGAGAGTGTGGGGGTGAATATGAATACCACTGAAGCCTGTTTTTATGGCTCTCCCAGCAGTAGGTGAGTGGAGCAGCAGAGTTGAGGAGAGGGGTTTTAAGTGGACTGGGTAACACAGCAGTCAGGACTCCAGTGCACCTTTACCCACTTTGTTATGGCCAACTGCTGCTGGTTATGTGGTCCTGAAGGACTTTCCCTCCACAGGTTCGGTTATTTTAGAAAAGGGACACCTTCTTTTACCAAATTAGTTTTTAAAATGTTGAATATCAGTTACTTTTTTACTATGAAATTTACATATGACATATTTTGTAGTTTTGACCATCATTCTTATAGGCTGTGATAACATTTTATTTGCTAACTGAATAGCTTAGATATAGTGGCATAGCATCATCACTAATATAGATTCCAATAGGGACCTTTTTATAAAAGCTTTTCCTACAGCTTTCAACCACATCTCATGACCTTGTTCATCCTAATTAATTTGGTTTAGATAACTGGTTCCTTCTTTCAGGACATAACTACTACTACTATGCTTACATCGCCTGTTACTACTACAACTGTCACTAATTACAGCTACTACTACTTGTCAAAACTGTTTTCTAGTACCTTCCTCTATAGTGGTGGATACTGGCAAAAAAAAAAAAGTATTCCAACCGAAGTTAGCCACCGCTACCAAAAACAACACGCCAGTCGTAAACCAAACCCCAACCACTCATGGTGAAGTTGTTCTTGTTTTACCCACAGGAGCCGAGCGCTTCAGTGCCAACATCACGGATATGACCGGCTACAGCCCCCTGCCTGTCTTCAAGCTGTGCTGGAAATACTTGACCCCTGCTGTGTGCACTGTGAGTGACCCCTCCCTGCTGGCCTGCTTTCACACGGTTTAGCGGCTGCTTGCTGTGAAATACTATACACAAACGCATGTTTGGGATATCATACAAATCCATCCACATGCCTGTCAACCAGTCTACCTCCCATGACATACAGTATGTGCTCTTTCCATACTTATTATATATCCAAAACTTTTTTGACCCACCAAAACTCTTTAAAAAAAATGTTTCAACCACAAAATGTATCATCATCTCCATCAGAAAGATAAAATGTACTCTTGTAATTTGGTCTCAAGGTGTGACGATATCTGCAAACATGCAAAAATCATATGTTAAATCAAATAGAAGTTCATGTCAACATGTCATTTTAGCATAAGTAATGTGTAATATTACATATATTATGTAACATGTCATTTTTGTGTTTCAGTCACTTGTTAAATGATATTTTTAGTGTTCTTTATTGAATTTCAGTAGTCCAGGAGAGTTTTAGTGTCACTTGCTTTTTAGGAACAGTTCAACATTTTGGGAATTACTGTGAGAGTGTGAGAGTTACATGCGAAGATTTATATTGCTCTCAACGGCAGCTAGCCTGACTGTGGCTAGCCTCCAAAACCGAAGTGTCAGTAGCAGAAATATAAAATTAAATTTAAAGAGCCGTCTAAACGTGTTGGTATCAGACTTCAGAGAGTCATACTGGTTGAGCCCAGATTGTTATATATACTTTCCATTGATTTAGACTAACTGACCCAGTCCTCCTCCTTCTTTCTGTCTCCTACAGGCTACCTTCATGTTTTCCCTGGTGCATTGGTCTCCATTGAGCCTGGGGAAAGGCCTGGTTGCTCCACCCTGGGCCACCACGCTGGGCTGGCTCCTTACTCTCTCCTCCGTCTCCCTGCTTCCCATCTGGGCCATCTACGCCCTGGCCACCACCCCAGGAACACTGCCACAGGTTATACCAGCACTCTCTTTAATTTATGTAGTACCATGTTGATGCTGATAATATATATTTTTAACCCAGAGATGTTTCATCTCGAAGATTTGAAAATTAAACCCAGAATAAAAGACTTGTTCAGAGTGATAAGGGTGTTACGATGCTAAAACAATCAACTAACTGACTTTTTGACCCCCAGCGCTTCCAGCATCTGTGCAGCCCTGCCAAAAACCTCATCACTGGCCCTCCGCCACTTCACCAACAACTCAGCGCTCCCCTATAGCCCTGCACTGCCCCTGACTGAGAAGACAAAGGAGCCGATCACAGACCTCATCCAGGATCTCATGACTGGATAATGGTCAGTGACGGTGTAACATTGGATGCTGGTCAGCCCATGTTACAGGCTACCAGAGTCACTTATTCTAAAACAGCTTAAAATGTATAGCTTGTCTTTTATTTACCAGTTGAATCACTGTACTTGTGGACTATTTAATCACAGCTCTTACAGCCATCCAGGTAAATAATAATGCTAATGTTGTCAACATTACAGAGAAACTTAGCCTAACACTTTACTCTCTGAGATGTCACTGCTTGTGTTAGCATGTGTGCTTAGCTTTGACACTCCCCCGGATATTTCTGTTGTTCTGTTTAGGTTCTGGTATCATCTGAAATGACTCTGGTCAGATGTGTTTTATACGGTCACTTAGTCTGGACTTTTTTGTATGTGCTCCACCCTCTGTGATATCCATAGTTTGAATGGTTGGTAACATGCCTTACACCCACACCAAGTTGTGCTAATGCAAAAGTTGCATTACCCAAATACAGCGTTTTACTGCCAATATATCAAGTGCTCAACCTGACATCATGTTTACACTTGACAAAATTATTGAAATGCAGCAGCTGTTCATCCGTTACACACATTTATCGTGTTTTTGTTTTTGTTTAAGTGGGTAGGAAAGTTGTTTGTACTTTTAGTTGTTGCACAAGATTCTAGTGCAGTTTCTGCAAAATAAAAGGCATTATCAGCACTGTACCAAAAATAACTATAACTTATCAAGCTGGGAGACATGCAATCATAGTATCTGAATCCGCATGTGTGAATACAACATTACAATATTGCTGCTGCTGTGTAAACAAAACAGATTTTTTTTTTTTTATTCTGTACCAAAAATGTTTATTTTAAATGTTTAAGTGATGTGATTCTCTTTGTGTCTTTACTGTAACTTGTGAATGGTAACATGCAATAGAAGTTTGAAATGCAAATGAAGAAATAAGGTCTATGTAGTGTAGGGATGTTTGTATTTATTCAGAAGAAAATCCAGGATGCGAATGTGAAGAATTGTCAGTTTTGTAGAACAGTGTTATGTTTTTCATCTTTTTCCTTCACTGACCTCCAGATGCAGAAAGACAGTAAGGGTGTTCTCTATTAAAACAAACAGTGCTTTGTTTTATCAAAATGAGAGACAACGAGAAATGTGTCTTTCTCAAAAAGGCTAGTTTAACATAATTCCCCTTTGTCTTATAAAAAATAACTTCATAATGTTACTTTTTTATATGTCACTTAGAGTACAATAACTACAGACTTTTAAAATGTCAGACAATAAGGTTTTGAATAATTTACTTTGCTCTTGCTTTTTTCATCACCATGAGGTCTTTCCGCTGTCTCAGTGGGGTTTAGTTTGTGAAATCACCATTAACTTACTGTACTTTAAGTCTGGGACAGAATGTACTCTTCGCTGGGAAAACTTGTGTAAATCTCCAAAAACCAGAAGGATGAGGAATATTTCTCAAGTGAGCATGATGTTTTAATATGTTTTGAAGATAAATAAGTTCCTTATGCAAACTTCAAACTGCTGTTTTCCCTTAAATGTCATTCAGACCTGGATCAGATTTTTTTGATTGAAATTCTTTCAAATGCTCCTCTTGAGATTAATTTAAGAGAAGCAAAGTGCTAAACCCATCTGGTATCTTTTTGAAAGGCCTTCATTTACTTTAAATTGATCCAAGTGTGTTGTCATCTCTGTTGACATAGATGTGCCTTTTTTTTAAAAGTGGGCTTCTTTTGTATGTGTATCATTGTTTTCTTTTTTAATAAAAAAAAAAAAAATATATATATATGTGTGTGTGGATAAAATAGTTTGTGTTGACTGTTAATTTCTTGCAAAAAAGAAGTGAGAAGTTGTGTGTGTGTGTGCGTGTGTTTGTGTTTCCCAGTACAGAGTATACCTGTGGTTGAGGCTAGCTGTCGCCCAGGAGACGTTGCGTTCTTTCCCTTGGTGCCATGGTAACAGATGCTAAGAACACACCTGGCTTCTGCAAAGAGAGAACGAGAGGAAATGAAGGAGAGAGATGGAGGAGAAAGAAGTTAGGCGCGCGCGTGCGTGCACACACACACTCCATCAGTCATTCAACCATCACAAGAACAAGCGCTGTGATTGCCGTTCCCTTCATCTGAAGCATTTTCATCCTGATGGGAATTACTGGTTTAACATCCATGAAGTGATAGAAGAGAAGGATGGTGTGTGTGTGCGTGCAAAGGAGGAGAGGGAGAGTTGAAGCCCCCGGGGGGGTCGGATTCTGACACCACCACTTAGATGGAGCCCGGTTATGTAAAAGGCTCGGCTTGTCAATTAACCGTATTGGATTCCCTCCCCTCCCAGCCACCGTAGGAAGTGGGCTGGTCCACACACGTGGCTCGGCACGCGCATTCACACACACACACAACTTGTTTTGGTGACGCTCAATACTGTATGCAGCCTGCTTTTGCACGTGTGATCCGGGTTACTGTGTAATTGTCTGTGTGTGAGGATAACGGGGGCGGTTTATGTCCATATGGTTGCTTTGGCATACATCTCGGTTTCAGAGGATAGGGATTAAAAATGATCCAATGGGCTTGAGTGTGTGAGATTCAAAGAGGAGAGGAAGAGGGAGGGAGAGGACGACATTGTAGGGATATGAGCCAAAGCATGCGTGTGTGTGTTTGTGCGTGTCATTTCAGTGTAGCAATGAAAGTAGCTGTGGAAAGTTGCCTAATTTTTTGCTCCGGCTCAGTGCCATTAGTTTGCAGCTGTAAAACATATCACCACATGTATTAACAATCCTTTTTGTGTACATTTAAACTGAACATACTTAGTGCATATGTCTCAATACTTTTAGGGAGACTATCTGGAATCCTGGTCATGCAATAGCAGGAAAAACACTTTTTCTCTTCTGTAACTTTTGAAGATACATGCTGGTGTCTTCTCAACCATTTCTGTTCCCAACTGAAGCACAAACACACTCATACATAAGTGCTGAAGGTCCATGTTGATATCACACTGTTCCTGATCAAACATCCTCTCTTCCTCACACACGCACAGCTCCGGTTTGCTCTGTCTTTATGGGCGTCTTCTTACTGCAGGTAATACACTTGACAGTTTGGTGTAAAGGAAAAGCAGGCGGCAGCAGCAGGGGGGGTGGTGGAGACGAGACTTGAGGACAGAGAGAAAAAGAGACGGGTAGTGGGGGTGGGAGGTGCATTGCATAACAGTTGGGTGATTTGGACATGAAGTTCAGCTCGATACTGGATCCGCTCTGCAGTGGCCACCATCTTGAAGTTGGGCACAATGTTTCATGTAATACTGGGTAGCAGGGCTGTAGCAGAGATTTTGGAAATACTGAGGTCATGATGCAACCCCAAACCCCTTTTGGAAATTTTTGACCAGACACCACACAGAAAGTGTACAATGTTCCAATTATGTAGATATTTCATATATTATTGATTAACCGTTCAGTTACACTTCCTGTAAATGTGATTTCCCTACATCAAATGCATTTTTTGTTGTCACGTTTAAATGCATTATGTCCAAACCTTCTGCAAAATGTCAGTTTACTTCAGCAGCTACAGCTCTGTTGAGGAACTGTCAACATTTTTCCGGAGGCTTATTTGAATGCAGAGTGTATCCTTTGGTGTGGGATGTTTCATGTGTGGATCGTACCACGGTGAGATTTGACAGGGGCGGCCAGGCTTACGGTGGCAAGCACACCATGTTCCGTTTTTTGGCCGCAAGTCTGCCTACCCCACACGCTCTCACGCCCACTCCCTGGCTGCATCCCTGCATGCACCAGGCCATACTAACCCACACCGCTCAGTCATGTAGTAGGGGCTTTGGATTAGCGTGCCGCTTTAGGGAGAGCCGACATGGGCTCTCTCGCCGCTTGACGCGACAAAGTTGAAACGTAATATCTGTTCTCAAGTTCTGCATCCACAAAGAGAGGCCTCCGTCTTGGCACGCAGACACACACCGAAACCCCCTCTGTGTTGTGCAAAGGTAATAGCTGTTAGGTGACTCAGCAAATGAGCAGTGTCTTGGAGCTTTTAGGAAGCGGCCACTTTCTAGTCGGTTGTGTGTTTGTGTGTGAGTGAGACACAGTGACTTAAGCTTCAGTGAGGTAGGCCTATGCATGGCTAAATCCCTGTCAGCACACAAGTCTGACATCCCACTGGCATCACACTTCCCATTAAGGTACAATAAATAATCAAGACAGCTCTCAGGGCAGTTCCAGGCCCAGTCACCTGCACACTCACATGCTTTTTTTTCTTCTTCTTCACTTTCTCATACCCAACTGCAGCAATACAGCACCCACTATATTCCTGCTTACAGATTTCCTCCATCTCCTCCTCCATGTTCTCACACACACCATTAAATGTCTTGCTTGGGAACGGTGAACTCCCAGAACTCTTATTCGGGAATGGCCATAAATTATCTATTCCCCTCTAGTTTGCTGAAAACTCTCCAGTCAATTCCTGTTGGACTTTTTAGCCTTATTAAATTATTAAAGGAGTCAAAGTGGTAAAAGTGTAAAAATAACAGGCTTGTGTTTCATGGGGACATTTTTGAGATAAACGGTGTTGGTCCTGGGAGCGGCAGCATGTGGCTATTTAGGAACTTGTTTTGCTGTTGGTTTTTTTATGCTGGCGATGCAAGTGATGTTGAGATCCTGAAACTGATGAACACATAAGAGGTGATTGTCACTGATGACGTAGATTTTCTGATTTGTTCATAACCAGAAGTGACTCTCATGATTCATAAGGGATTTCATGAACTTTCAAAGTATAGCAGGCTCCTCTTCCCTCTGCTGAGGCAACGGGAAATAGTCCAGTGACAGCATTGTTCAGGTTTCTCTCCTCCAGCACTTGACTTTACTCTGATTTGAGGAAGAGAGGGAGAGAGAGAGAGAGAGAAGAGGGGGGATGGAGGAGTGGTGATTGAGCGCAAAGGGGGCAGGACTTTTTCTCTCCGGGTCCTATTAAGAGCAAACTTTGTGTTTTTGTTCTCCAAGTTCAGTGCTCTCCAGCCTGCACACAGTTCCTCTCTGCTGCTCTTTTTCTTTTCCGTTTTTTCCTCAATGGTTTTGTTTGCTCGCCTGTTGGTTACTGCTGTGTGTTTTTTTCATGGGGGATTTGGACACCGGGGGGATGCGCATTTTGGAGTAACAAATACTCAAAGTTGTCTCTTCGGCCAGTCCGGGGTTGTTTTAGTGGACACATAGATGATTTTCGGGTTGGAATGAACAATGGTGCGGCTCCTTGGTGCTCTGGCCGAGGGCATGCTCAGGTTTCGGCTACTGTTGCTGTGCGTCGTGGAGTTGGAGCTGGGAGCCGGGCTTTCTACTTTCCAGGGTTTCTATCTTCCACCTGCAAACGGGTCGCTTCTCACACCTGCCCGGAGGACAGACGGGGTCGTGCGGACCATTGACCGGATTTACCACGGAGGAGGGAAGGTGGGCTACCTGGTGTACCTGGATGGGAGCCGGTTTCAGCTGGACATGGAGCGGGACGAGACGGTGCTGTCGCATCACTTCAGCCCCCAGTATGTGCTCGCTATGATGGGGGACAGCCCTGCGCCTTTTCAGCGGGAATGCGTGTACCGCGGGACAGTGGACTCCAACCCGGAGTCCCTGGCCGTCTTCAACCTCTGCGGCGGGGGTCTCGAGGGCTTCTTCGCCGTGAACCATGCGCGCTACACCATCACGCCTATCATCAGGGCGAAGGGACACGAGCACGACGTGCGCGCCCTGCAGGACAAGGACGCGGAGAGCGCGCTCCACGTGTTCACGCGCGAGAGTTTCAGCTTCGAGGCCATGCGCGAGGGACGCGAGAGCTGCGGGACGCGCGACTGGCGCAGAGGACACAGGGATGCGGCGGGGAAACGCCGGCACCGAGGTAGCAGGAAAGGGAGACGGGACAAAGAGGGGCTGACAGAGGAAAACACAGATGACCACGGCACGCTCGGTCGGAAATGGTGGAGTCCGCTGGCCAAACCGGCTGTCCCGGAGTCTGGCACGCGGCACAAGAGGTCGGTCTCTCGCGCCAGGCACGTAGAGCTGCTCCTGGTGGCCGACGACACCATGGCCAAGAAATACGGCAAAGATTTGAACCACTACCTGCTCACACTGGTATCCATCGCCTCCAAGCTGTACGGGCACGCCAGCATCGAGAACCCTATCCGGCTGTCGGTGGTGAAAGTGACCATGGTCACTGAGAAAGAGAAGGGGCTCGAGGTGACCAAGAACGCGGCGGCGACGCTGAAGAGCTTCTGCAAGTGGCAGAACCAACAAAACCCGCTGGACGACGACCACCAGCAGCATCACGACGCCGCCATCCTCTTCACCAGGCAGGTAAACAAACTTCCCTCGCATTCAGCACCTCCACCTGTCCGCTCCTGTCACCTGGCAGGCTCACCGAGGCGCCGGGTCCGCCGGTCTTCTGTCCCACACAGCGGAGGGGAGGCGGCTTTAGCGCCCAGGTGTGATGCCAAGTCAGCGCAGTGACGCCACAGTTTGTTTTCATTTTGATAGTGCACGCGGTGGCAGCTGGTTCACTGTAGCTAAGCACTTGGCAGATTGAGCCGTGGGGGCTTATTTCAGATGGCCCGTAAACGGCAAAACACACTAATGTGTAGCAATGTAGTGAAAATAACTGACACACGTCACCTAACAGTCTAATTACACGTTATTCGTTCCCTTGAGCCGGCATGCAGCCTGACTGACACATAGAGGTTATTTTTATCCATTTGCATCACAGTAAGTTAGAAGTGAAGACTGCCCAACCTGCTTCCCATATGTCTTATATCCACCTCTTTTGTATATGTTTTCTTTCTCCTTCTGTTTCTCTTCTCCACTTCTTTTTGCTGAATCTTGCGTGCGTAATTCGGCGCAGCGTATGTGAAACAGTCCTAAAAACTGTATTTCCTGCGCCTGGTGTTTTTTTAGGCAGGGTCTTCTGTCTCCAGCCCTCCCCTCCCAGTCCCCTGACAGCCCCAAAGCCTCGGAGTCAGTGTGATCTGGGGCGCGTGCCCGCGGCTGTGCACGCAAATTCTTCCCAGAGTAGGAGGTTTGAAATCAGCTGCTGGGTGCATTGCAGAACTATCCCTAAAACTCCCTTGAAACTAGTTAATTAGGTAGCCATCCCAGCCTTGAAAATTCCTCTCTCATGCTCTCTCTCATCACTCCAGTCTGCAAATTTTTTTCCAAGTAACTTTTCCAGCCTCTGTCAGCTGGGGCTGGGAGCTGTCAGAAAAACAAACACATCCACCCAGTGAGAATCCATACGTTTATCAAGACCACACTCATTTATCCCTTCTTTCACCATCCCTTTCTCTATCCTCCTCTTTCCTCCTCCTTCCCTCCCTGCCTGGTGGAAAGCCGCAGGGCAGATCTACATGCATTTTTCACCTCTCCGGGTGTGGCTTCATAGTGGTTAGCTCCAGTTAACGTGTCAGATAGCTTGCCTTGGATTGTGGTGTGTTCAACTCATGCAGGGTCTTGTCATGGCTTGGGGCAGAAAAAGCAAGCACCAGGGGTATTACCTCGGATCTCCTGGCACCGGCTGCAAGTTGGCTGCGTCATGCATTGGCAAGGCAGCTGTGCATACCTGAGGTCAGCGAGCTGGCAAAGTGGCACAGTTCCTGTGTGCCAACCACCTCGTGGCTCCCTACTAACCCTGTTGCCACTACACCTGCACAGGCAAGACTGGAAGAGCCCAGGCAGAAGACGGTGCCATCCTCCGGTGGTTGGGTTTGGCAGGGTGGGGCAGGGTCAGGCAGGCATGGATAACTCTAAGGCAGCCCCAGAACAGGAAGGCAGAGAGTTTAAATGAACAGGAAACTAACGAAACATGACAGGTGGTATACTGTGGATTTTTCTGTATTTTATTTGGGCTTTTTTTAAGTCTGTAGAGTTTCCTTGTGATTTTAGTTCTTTTCAGAGGAGAAACTGTATCTAGACACAACTCTATATTAACCCAGACTAATGAAACAGTGTAAAAATTAACTATTGAATGTGGAGGTCCTACTGTAGATGTTACCTGTCGGCAGAAGAAGCAGGTGATCCCACTCTGTTGTACACAGAGCATATAATCATCTACCGTGGCCCCCTGTAACACAGTACAGACCTCTGAGAAACATTATGAGGTGGGTTCCTGATCTCTATCTGTTGCATTTCTGCAGGACAAATGAGCCTAACTGCACCTACATCTGTACGCAGAATAAGCACGTGGCTAATGCATGACTTGACTTTAGGGTCGTGATCTTAAAACCCCTTGGCTATTAAAGGCCATTTTCAGGATTTTGTGTTTGGGCTGAGTGCTTAAATTGCTGTTACTTTACCATGTCGATCATTATAACAGACAGACAAGCAGAGCTGAGGTTTGTTTACGTCTAAACGCTGCAGGAAAACAGACCGCCTCTGTATGATTGAGTGAAAGTGAAATTTCTATAGCCACATTCTTGTGAGAGTCCTTTGCGTGTATCCACTCTTATTAACACTAAGGTGTTACAAAGGAAAACATGTGAATGTGAAGATGCTGACATCTTGAAAAAAATGTTTGTTTTGCTCTATTCTTTACGAGAACCACACTTTTCTTTTAGCCATTAATCATTCTGCAAGAGCGGCTGTCAGAAAACATCCCCATACAATGTCAAGAGCTGCACAAAAATTCGTCATTTTACAAACAGAGTCGAGCCAGTAGAGTTTCCACTGACAGAATGCCAGTCAGGAAATAACTTTATTTGGCTCAGGTACCTCATACCTTGCAGCTTTTTGGGTTGAAAAACAATAAAAGGAAGGAAGAAAGAAAGAAAGAAAGAAAGAAAAAGAATTTGAATATATGAAGCATATCAATGTGTTGATTTTCTCAGGAAAATAACTTTGGCTGTAACCCTAGTGGAAACTTAACAAGGAAAGACAAACATGGATGTGATGTAGATTCAGTTCAGATGTTCCATTGTATTGAACATCAGAGGTGTCAAGTAACCAAATAGTAGTTTATGCATGAACAGAATCTGGAGAGACTGTGAAGTAAATCCTGAACTAGAACTGAAGCTCACTGAGGACTTTGTGACTGTGAAGTCAGACCAGTCCATTGTTCCCAGATGGTGAGGTGCAGCAAGAGTGCACGGGGTTAGAGGGAACTCTTTTTGTGGTCAGGTCCAATTACTCCAACACCCACAGTGAGCTGACCCGTGTGGCGGTGTCACCACTACAAAACAACGGGGCACATTGAGGGGACTGTTCTGAGTGAGTATTCGTGTTTATGGGAACGTTAAGTGTTATGCATGGCTGTGTTCACTTGTTGTGAGCTTGGACAGTAGACAAAGCCCTACTGTAAGGTGACCAGAGAGGAGCTGCAGAGCTGTGGAGATACTGTTATACAGTATGTGTGTTCATGCTGCTATTTGATTTTTTTTTTTTTTGTTTGCTTTTTGCAGCAATAACTCAAATATTTGGATAGACATTGCTAGCAGGCACTTGTGATGCCAGAGATATTGAAGTGCTGACCTTTTCAACCGGGGTTTGTTGTCAGGCCACTGTCAGATTTGAAATAATACACGTGAATTCTAGTACTTTATAACACCTTATTTACATTTTGCCTTTCCAAACTAAGATTAAACTAAATATTACACATACAGTACTGTAGTAGACGAAAACAAGTGGACCTTGAGTTGAGATTATGTTGTCACACGTACTGATACCAAGGTCAAATTAGAACTTCCCTGCTAAACTACATATAACCAATCAAATCCTTTCAAAGCCATTAATTGTATACCACTGCTATGCAATACATGAGCGCAAAGAAAAACTTCAATAACACATTTTGAAGGTAAAGTTGTAAATACATGATAACATAAGATAATTCTGTATTATGCTATTATGCAATAGTTTGCAGAAACACAGAGATGGACGTTATGTAATGATGATTGATGTAAGATACACACTAATGTAGACACAGCATGCCCCTATACACAATCAGTTATGTGTTAAACACATAATTATGTCTACGTCCATGTGTTTATGTGTGTGTCTGTACATTGAAGTGTACATTTCCCAGCCCTCGCCCCCATCACAGCTAGTCCCTCTATTTGTTTTGACTGTTCCTGATATTTCACACGTGCTATACTTCGACTGGCATATGTTGCCAACCTGCAGACAGCTCTTGGATCCCAAACCCTCGACCCCAGCCCCGGCTCTGTCAACATACACAACTGGCCAGAGTTCAGTCTGCCCAGTAACAACACATGAGCCTCACCCTCTTCACACTTTGATGCATCAGTGACTTTAAACTGCACTTCTGTCTGCAATCATGGTTTGAAGTTTCCTTTGAGCACTGACCTTAGAAAAGAAAGAAAAATAACAAAGTGTGGTATACAAGGATGTTGCATCCTCCTGTTCAAAGGTGTTCCACAGGGATCAGCACTGGGACCACCTTTGATCTGTGCGTACATGCTGCCACTTGGTCACATCTTCAAAAAATACAAAAGTAAAGTATAAAGTACAATATTTTCCACTTAAATATAATAGAGTATAAGTATAAAGTAGCATGAAAATGATATTATTTGACAACCTGTCAATCACGGGTGACCAACCTGTGCAGTCAGTGATGGAAGGCTGTTTTTTGTTGCTTTTGATTAGCAGGTTTGTGAAATCAGCCTGAAGTGTTTTCATCACACAGAGTAAGCTAAACTCACTCGGCAAGAGAGATTTTAGTGTGTGTGTGTGTGTGTGTGTGTGTGTGTGTGTGGGTCTGGCTGTTTGTTTAACACAATCCTTGGCTTAGACTGCATGTGGTCTTGTAACACACACACGCACACATAACAGATCTGATCGTCTCCTGACCTTCACAACCAGCTTGCCACCTGTTCTCCTGTTATTTCTGCCAATATTTCTGTAACTCCTTGTTCTCAGTTCTTCTCTTTAATTTCCTGCAACCCCCCATCCTTCCCCCACCAGCATCTGATTCCTGGACTTATTTCTCTTTCCCTCCCTCTTTTTATGTTTTGTGTGAGAGGCCTTTGGATGAAAACAGTTTGGAAGAAACTTGGCGTGAGAGAGGAAGTAAATAATGCGTAGAAAGGGATGTTAGTTTTGTGGCCATTTCAGATATTTTCTCACACATCACCACTTCATTTCCAATGGGAGATTTACATTTTTCTGCTTTTCACCCACGTGTTTCCTGTTCCACTGTGTGTACAAGAAAGATTGAAACAAAAACTCATACTAGAGCCTGGGAGGAGGTGAACGGATAAATAAATGAAATAGAGGGAGGTGTGAAGAACGTGAAAAGTGTGGGAAACGGGGAAAGAGAAACGCACAGAATATGAAGACAAACTTCTCTATACGTCTGATTCAAAACAAACAGGCTTCCCTCCATAGCTTTCGAGCTTGTGAAGAGAAACTTCAGCACAGTTCATCTCTCAGCAGCATCCATGCAATGAGTGTTTGACTTGCCCTTTGTTTGCTTCTTGTGTCTCCAGCAGGCAGTAGGCAAAGCAGGCACTCTCTTCCTGTTCTCTCTCAGAGTGTGTGTGTGTCTGTATTTGTGTGTATTTTCTGTGTGTACCATACGTTCTTATAGCTATGTGCATCTGTGTGTAGTTGCATGTGTGTGTGAGGTTATCCCACCCAGTCAGTCATGCGTGTGAGCGCAGAACACACGGCATTTTGTTCCAAACCGATCCGCCTGGAATGGGTAAACACCCTCCCTGGAGAGCCTCTCACACACGACCCAGCAGGCCTGTCAGCACCACTTAACATGACGATTCATCCTCTCCACGGGCCATGTGTGTGTTTTTCCTTTTTTGGATGTTCTCATGTGCACATGCATGGATTTTTGTCTCTGTATGTCTGTGTACATTCTGAGCGTGTTTCTGCTGCATTGTGAGTGTGTACGCACATGCACGCAGGTCCATGTGCAGGCGTGTGTACTCTGATGTGACGGAATGATTAACTGATTGATCTCTGCACTCAGCGGGGCCGAGCAGTGCAGCCTGAGGCCTCATCTGCATAGACATGTATGGGAATCAAAACAAAGATCAATACTACGTGCTCTGGCAGACTGGCACCCCATGAGGCAGGCAGAGAGGTGGTGGAGGCAGAGGAAGGAAGCGGGTATTAGAAGCCGTCGGAGAAAAATTAAAGTGTCTTCTGTAGCTCTGGAGGAGCTTTGTCAAGTCTGAGGAAATTACTCAATTGACGTCACTTGAATATCTCAGTTTGGACTTCAGCGTTCCAAACTGGGGTCATAGAGTTCGAAAGGCAGGGAGTCTCTAAAGCTTTGCATTATGGGAGGTGTAGTCCACAGGGTTTTGGAGCGTGGAGCTCTGCTGCATCGATTTTGACCGTCCTCTTTAAAACAGTCTCTCACAAGCTTTCCAACTCTATGGAACAGCAATACGAAATTGCAGGAGTGCTGTTTTAAAGGGCAGAGGCAACAAAAGCAAGAAGCCTTGAAATGAGTGTTGTCACTCTCAGCTGTGTTGGCTGAAATTTGACACTACTCCATCTTACAGATATTTTCAATATGTTTACAAAATGTGCATAGCAAGTAGAAACTCAACTTCACACTGATTAAAAAGATGCAGCGTTAGGAGGACTAGAACAAACGGAGCTAAACTCGTGACAGTAGACCAGTCCTTGCACAAAAAACAGCAATATATAAACGGCAAAGTATTAGAAACACATGATTTCTGATTAAAATAGGATCTGAGTGGGGTGATGGGCCTAGAGGGCAGTATCAAAGGATGTAGCAAGCTGAACAAGAAGGAGCATGATAGCTAAAAGGTCCAATAATGGCTCATATCTTTCATTAAGACGTAGCAGGCCAAATATTCATCCAGTTCACTCCACAAAAACTCAAGACAATGTTGATCGGTGTGTTGAGTTTTTGTTGATATGCCTTTTTTACATTGCATTTTTAAACTGTTTTGAGAGAGGTTATCTAGAAATAAGACTGATTGTTCCACAAGTAATAGGGTGAAGTCACTTTTTTAAAAGATATTAAAATATTGGGATAAACAGGTTTTGGTCTCACTTTTTTTGGATGATGTGCTGATTTAAACTTACAATATGTCCTTTGTCCAGGACCTCTGTGGCCACCACTCCTGCGACACCCTGGGCATGGCAGACGTCGGCACCATCTGCTCTCCGGAGAGAAGCTGCGCCGTCATCGAGGACGACGGGCTTCACGCTGCGTTTACCGTCGCGCACGAGATCGGTAGGCATGGATACACACACGCACGCACACACACAAACCAGCACACAAACAAAGAGATGAACACGCCAGGGCATGCACATCTGTCAGCACAACTCTCTTGTTGATTAATATCAGGCAAGTATTGTCTGATGTCATACACCTGATACCTGAGTGCTCAGTATGTTTTCTTTTCTTATTGCTGATGCATGTGCAAACCCGTGACAAGTCAACTCGGATTCTGTACATCGTGTAACCAGAACCTTCCAGTAAACGTGTCCTCTCTCCCTGTGCCCCAGGTCACCTGCTCGGTTTGTCCCATGACGACTCCAAGTTCTGCGAGGAGCGTTTCGGGGTGAACAGCGACAAGCGGCTCATGTCCTCCATCCTCACCTCCATCGACGCCTCCAAACCCTGGAGCCGCTGCACTTCGGCTACCATCACTGACTTCTTTGACGATGGCAACGGTGAGTGTGGGAGAAAATGTAGAACAATAAAGGCACTGGGGAAAGAAGGGGTGCGTGCTTGTGGTTCAGCAAACATCTGTAGTTCTTTAAATAGTGAGAACTTTTCCCAGCCAGTAGACGTTTTATTTTCTGCATCTATAAATTGCATCCATGTGAATTTAACTTAGCTTTTCTCCCACAGTACCTATCACTGAGAGCAGTTTACTACCAATCAGAGCTGTAATCTCTGTTAACAGAGAGTTATTTACAATCCTACTAACTTCTTAACGACTGCAGCCAGAAGACAGATCTCTGGCCGGAAATCAAGATGAATCATACTTTGCATTCCTGTTTCGTCAAGTAGTTCCACTCATCATCCATCGTTTCAAGCTTGACAGTATCTACTGCTGATCCAATGATTAATGGAGTGATAGGTCATACAGGCCTCATTTGTCAATAGACTAAAATTGATTTTCATACACCAGTCACCAGCGGAGAGCTTTTTTTAAATTCCCCTCCTCCTTCTTTCCTGCCACAGCCGATTGTCTCCTAGACTCTCCTCGCCAGCCCCTGTTGGGCCCCGAGGAGCTCCCAGGGCAGAGCTACGACGCCGTCCGCCAGTGTCGCCTGGCCTTCGGCCCCGAGTACACAGTCTGCCCGGGCATGGACGTATGTTCCCGTCTGTGGTGCGCCGTGATTCGCCAGGGACAGATGGTGTGTCTGACCAAGAAGCTGCCGGCCGTGGAGGGAACACCCTGTGGGAAGGGACGCATCTGCCTGCAGGGAAAGTGTGTGGACAAGACCCGCAAGAGACATTACTCGGTAAGACGGATGGATGGTATCAGAACACGAGGGAGAACTGGAAATTGACACGGAAACAGAAGCTGTTTGTCGAGAGAGACAAAAAGGACTAAAATCAAAAATTGACTTTTTATAGTTCAAAAACTGATATTTTAAACACTCATTTCCACATTATACAAACTGTGGGATAAATAGGAATAAATGTAACATAACGTACACAGGGCAGCTATTAAGAAAGGAAAAGATAAAGTAGAAAGTGAGAGAGAGACACTTTAAGAGAAGAAAATGTCACGGGTTCTTCATGTGACTTGATTGTGTGGTCCGCTTTGTTTATGCCACTGCTGATCTGTGCGATTTGTTGTCTTGGCCTTACTTACACAGATCTAAATTAAATTTGGCCATAATGAGTTTAAAGGACCAAATCTGTTCTTGGCAGGCTTGTCGACACCGTGTGTGTGTCAGGGAGGGAAAGCGAGTGAAATTCAAAAAGAATGGGAAAGAGTATTTTCTTTGTTTATTTGTCACATGACATTTGATGAGTCTGACTCGATCCTTGGCAGACCAATGTATGTGTGGATCCGGCACAAGTTCTGATCCGCTTCATTTTCACTGCCTCGTATGACGACCAGTTTACTGCTCAGAGCACTGTTAAGCCCCTCCATTTTAGCCTTCAGAATCTTTTAACCTCTATATATTTCTTGCAGATTAATTCAGATTAAGTAGCTTTTACTGTGGAAAGTAGCTGTTCAAGTGCTATAAAGAACTAAATGGAAAAGCTGTTTCCAAAGAAGCTTTGCAGAACTCCAGGGGTTATAAAATCAACTTTGTCTCATAAAATGTTAAATGCTACCTATCCAGTCATTTTTATCACTGATGACTCATGTAGCACTCGTTGGAAAAACACAAAAATAAGTACATTACCTTAAGAATTTCATTCAGGCTGTTCCTCGGGGGAAGCATGTGAGCTGTTACACCACAGATCCAGTCATGCTGTCTCAACCACAAAGCATAACACATTTTTCTTTATCACAAATCTCTCTCAAAGGGCTTTCCCTGTGACACGTGGCTTGGCCACTAACCACTCTGACTTCCAACATGTCTGCTAAGTACTAATTGTCCTCTCTTATCTCCTCTTTTTTTCTCTTCATCCCTCTCTCTCCTCTCCTCCCTCTCCCAGGCGTCCAACCATGGCAGCTGGAGTTCCTGGGGTCCTTGGGGTGCGTGCACCAGAACTTGCGGAGGCGGGGTGCAGTTCGCCCAGCGTCTGTGCAACAACCCGCCACCACGGAACAATGGACGCTACTGCACGGGGAAGAGAGCCATCTATCGGTCCTGCAACGTCTCACCATGTCCAGCATCAAGTGAGTGTGACAGCCTGAGAATGCATGCATGATTATAAGTACGAGCTAATGTTTATTTATCATACAAAATATACAGTCCATCATTTCAAACCTCTTTTAATGCAACTTTTTTCCAGATAAGAGTTTCCGGCAGGAGCAATGTGAGGTGCGCAATGGTCCCCAGACAGATCCTAAAGGGGTGAAGACCTTTGTTGAGTGGGTTCCTAAGTACGCAGGAGTCCTTCCTAAAGATGTGTGCAAGTTGACCTGCAGAGCAAAAGGAACAGGATACTATGTGGTGTTCTCTCAGAGGGTGAGTTAATTTAAAATAAAAGGGTGCCTTGTATTTAATGGAAACAAATGTGGAAGATTGATGTGGTGATTTTGTGACTGTCTTCAGGTGGTAGACGGGACAGAGTGTCGTCCTTACAGCAGCTCGGTGTGCGTGAAAGGGAAATGTGTGCGGACGGGTTGCGACAGCATCATTGGCTCCAAGCTCCAGTTTGACAAGTGTGGTATATGTGGAGGTGACAGCACAGGATGTATACGCGTGATGGGCAACTTCACCAAGAAGAGGTAAGAGAAAAGAGACTTGAATTGTGCATTATACGTCTTTATATTATGGGAACAATCATGCACATACAGACATTTGCATACATGCATCAGAGGGGAGACTCAGTTTAGTGATAGTACGTTTGCACATGCAGAATTTGTATTGAAGAAATGTATTCAGTATTTTTCACAGGAGATATCTCATGGCTTTTACAGTGTGCTGAAATGATAATGCTGCATTCACATCATGTCAGCAGAATGGGAAGAACATGAAAAGCTCCCATTATTTTGAATGTTCCCACAATATTCAGTGATGGTTACCTCAGATATGTAGTCTAAATTAGCTAGTTTTATTGTTTCAAAAAATCCAGTTTGAACAAATGAGAACAAATACGTATACTGTTAGAAATTGTTCACATGCAACCCACATAGCCTAATCCTAAACTTTGTTCGTATGTACATTGTTCAGTTCGTTCACAGTGCCTCCTCACTTGAGCAACAAGCTAACAGGGTAGCCTGGTCCCAGCCCTCTCAGTTACTGTCCACATTCAAGCCAGCGGTGACAAAGAATATACACAGTATTACGTACTAATCTGACCTCTCTTCTACTTGCTCTCTTGCCAAACAGTAAGGGCTACACTGATGTGGTGAAGATTCCTGCAGGCTCCACCCACATCAAGGTTCGTCAGCACAAGGCCAAGGACCAGACCCGCTACACTGCCTACCTGGCCCTCCGGCGGCCCAGCGGCGAGTACCTCCTAAACGGCAAGTTCATGATCTCAACGTCCGAGACAATCATCCCGCTCAACGGTTCTGTGCTCAACTACAGCGGCTGGAGCCAAAGGGACGAGTGGCTTCACAGCATGGGTCCTGGGGCCCTCCACGAAGCCTTGGTGATCCAGATTCTAGCAACAGATGCTAAAAAGCCCCTGGATGTCAGTTATAGCTTCTTCATGCCCCGCTGGACAACCCCACAGCAGCCGTCAGCTCCGCTCGTCCCCAACCCAAAGTTGACCCCTGTGCAGAGCACTACAACAGTCTCAACCACAACCAGAACCACCTCCACCACCAGTAGCACCACTACATCTTCCTCCACTCCCCCTGTCCTGGTCCCAGGGCCATCTACAGCTCCAGGTTCCTCCACCCCAACCCCAGGGCCCCAGTGGGTAACAGGCTCCTGGATGACCTGCTCCAGGACTTGTGACACTGGCTGGCAGAGCCGGACAGTGCAGTGTAAGGACCGGGACGGGAAACTGTCCAGGGGCTGCGCGCTAGTTTCCCGCCCCTCCGCTTTCAAACACTGTCTGGTGAAGAAATGTTGAGGCGGCAGGAGAGGAAAAGACAAAGAAACAATTTGTAGGGAGAAGTTTAATCTGTACATCTGATAAAGGTCTCAAGTGCTGGATGTAGGACTATGGACCAATAAATTTAAGACCTTAAACAGGACTGTAAATGTTGGCTGAAAGCGCCTGGACCAGATACACAGAGACACGGAGACAGATTGGCATGGATATACCTGACTATATGCCAGAGGAATGTCCTGGAATCATTGTAGCTATGCAGAGCACAAGTCGGACGGAGGACAGTTCCTGTATAGTGACAAGTATGGCCCTGGCATAGCTAAGGACTTCAATTGCATGTCATTTCCACATGGACAGTAACTGATTGTCTTTACTTCAGTCTCCAAACCCTGGAGGCTTAGTGTGTTTTGCCCTGTAATGGCATGCGTGTCGTGTTTGTTTTTTTTATGCTATTCCATGTGTTCTAATCACTGTGGGGATTTGGAAGTCACATCCCTTTGTTTTTTGTCATGAGTGTGTCCAAGACAAGAGCCCCAATGATGGGAAGCATTCACCTTGTTGTCATTTCTGCCCGTATCGTAGCCCTGCACCAAGACCGTCATACTATGTTCCACGTCCTGGATTGCCATCTCCCGTAACTTGGACACTTTGGTTACTAAGCAGCTCATAAAATGTGTTACAGGAAGAATGTTGAAAATACTAATTCACTAGATATCTTCGTAGTAATCTTCTTAGCAAGAAAAGGAATGAGTTACTCCGACCAAGAAAGGTCTCATCCATTAAAAAAAACACAAACCACGTGAAGTCAAAGATTGCACCGGCTGTCTTTTTCATTAACTATCTTGAGTGCGTCTCGGCAGCCGTGCTGTCAGTGGTGCTACTGACGGCCAAAAGGTATATTATTATTAGCATTATTACTAAAATGGTGGTCTCTTTATCTTCTGATTGCCGACCAAAATTCTTCCCGTAAAGAATTTTACAAGCCGCTCAGTGACTGAAATGTCCATGCTACAGGAGATGGAGAATGACAGTCCTGGATCAGGGCTACCCATATGCCCGAGTGTTCTGTGTCTTTATTTGACTTATCTGTCCAGCTGGAAACCAGAAAGGAGGACAAGGAGAGGAACATAAACTCCTCATAGTGATGACCGTTATGTCGAGAGCATCCAATAGCAAGCGTAAGCTTATGAATACGATTTCCAAATGAGGATTAACGACCAATAATGAACGGGTAAACCCAGACATTTGGTGAACGGACGGTCCATTGCATCCAAACAGCACAGTCTTAAACTGTTACGTCTCTGCGCTCAGGTTCTTGAGAAGTTGAGAAGAAAATCCTTCCTGATGACATAAGTATCAATTGTACTGAAAGTGATAATCAGCTGTACAGTGTAGAAACAGCAGCATGGTGTGATGGGATGGATAGGGAGAGTATGGAGGTCTTCAGAGGACAAACTGTTAATCGACAAAGGGGCAAAGTAACCACGACACTCCTTAACATTTATGAAGGTTAATGATGACTCACAGATTCGGGACAATGCTTGATTTTTGATGTGTGTTTGTGTAGTGTCTGTGTGTCTTTGTGTGCATGTTATGTGCTAGCACATTCATGTACCCAGGCCTGTGTTTTAAGCACATGCAGTATGTGCCGTGAACATGTGTTTTTGTCCTCTACTGCGTCTCGAAGCTTCTTCACTCTCAGTCCCATTTGTATCAATCAATATGCCGGTGCTGGGAGGTTTACGATCCTCATGTTTTTTTGGTTTTTTTGTGGAGGTCAATATCTGTTTGTTTGTTTGTCAGTTTATCTGTTTAGGAAGCAATGCTATTATGACAATGTGTGCCCTGGATACTCGCAACAACAGCAAGAGCAATACTAATGCAGTCGTTAATTTTGCAAATCAACTCTTTCTTCATTTTATTTCTTTTTTCATCACTCATTCTCTGTTTCACTACTTTACATCCTATATTTTCAAATGATTGTTTTATCCTGTTTCCAACCCTGGTGGATGGTGTTTGCCACATTACAAAAATTCAGATTGTACCACAGAAGGGATGATTTTAAAGGGTCTCAGTTCATCCAAAATACAAACAAAATGGAATCTAGCCATGCAGATAGGTTTGGTTTTGCCCGAGTTTTGAGATATCCAACTGGTGCCTCCACCCCGGTAGATAAACTGAATTTAATTTGTGGTGGTCACAGCAGAAACTTGTAACTCCAATTGAAAACCTTGTCTCTGGAACTACTTTCTACTGAAGAAATAGTCCCTATGACTACTGGGGGACTGATTCTGGAAAGTGATGTTGCGGTTGATTTAAATAAATAGTTTGACATTTTGGGAAATACACTTATTCGCTTTCTTGCCAAGAAACAGATGAGAGGATAGATACCACTCTCAGATACGAATGCGGAATCAGTCTTCTCATATAACTCTCAAGAAAGTGATTAAAATTACAAACGATTCCTTTAGGTGAAATGACAAAACTATCTGCACCTTTAAAGTCCTCCACCAAATCTCACAACATCATGCTTTAATTTAGTTATTTAATAAAGGGTGCATTTAGAATGTAGACAATGTACATATGCCTCAATATGAAAGACCATTCATATCCTTGTAAAACATGTAAAATGTACTCTTAAAGAAAAGAATACTGAGAACATTACCTCAACTCTCCTGAATGGTGATCATGCCCCAGCATTACAGAGTACTGCTGATAACATACCTAATGGACTTTTTAAAATACCTTCCTGTAATTGTGTTAATATTTCTGGCACCCATTATATTTTCCTGTGTGGCAAACCCCACCCATCTGGCACCTGTGCAGGAGAAATGTTTTCAGATGCATGACCCGGGTCAAGATACCACTCACAAAATGTTCTCGTCTTCCCTCAAACATTCAGATTTATTTACGCAATGTAGACATTTTTGTACAATGAATAGATCTTTCATATATGCGTTAGCATTCAACCATATTTACACAGACACACACCATTGAAACAATCCATCATTTACACAGTATTTGAGTATTTCAGCAACGCTCACACACTCTCCATACATACACGCACACACACACAACCTACTCTGACTCTTCCAGTGGGGAAACCCCTCTCGCTGAACAACAGAAACACAGCACTGAACTTGTAATTTATTGTTTGTACAATTGGTATGTGTGAATAAAAAAAACAATGAGATGAGTTTTATTTATTATAGTAATTTTGTATCAAATTACTATTTAACTTAGGAATATGACTGTGCAGAATCATTCCTTTGTAAGAATATAGTGTTTTTTTTCTAGTCATCCACATGAATATATGTACATAAAATCTATATATTTAAATATCTTCTGTCTGTGTTGTTAATTTTGTCTTGGCATCCAATACATTCACATTTTATGTGTTTTAACTGTTGCAAACCAGTCACTATCATCACACACACTCTGCAAAGCTGAGGTTGATAAAGCGAGATGATATATTAGGGCTATAATCATATAAAGAGAAAACACAAAGAGAAAAATGGCAATAAATTCAGCATATTGAATATTAAAGATGGCGTCATCATGCTAAAAGAGCTCCTATTGCCTAGAATGAATCCACTAAATGTTGACTAGAGATACAGATTTAAACACTGGACCATTTGACAGTGTTATATATACAGTATTATGCGATTGGTATTATAGATGATACAACATGTAAGCAGCATTTTAATGTGGGGTTCAGATTGGAAAAGAGCAGATTTCACTTCCTCCAATTCCAACCTGAAGCTTCAGTTAAAAACTACCTTAAGGCAATGCAGTTTAATGGTTTTCTTACACTAATAATAGAGTAATCTCAATTCTGCAAACGGTTGACTTGACTTGACTCAATTGACTTGAGTGGATAAATGTCCACCTTGATCTTTCTCTTGCAGAATGGATATGTGTGAAATGTGTATATTCACCAGGATGGCCGAGTGGGTTCAAACCCCACTCCTGGTAGAACTTTGGTGAGTGTTTGTGTAACAGATAGAAGCACCAAAAAAGAGAAAATATTTTCCAGCTCCACTACATCCAAATGTCACCTGGTTATCATCTCCTTAACCTTCAGTTCTGTCCCAGGATCAGCACCCTCAAGCAGAGGCACCATTCTCCCCACAAAACAATAGTGTACCACGGCTGCCTCCCTGCGGTCAGTGGCTCACGGCTTGCACCCTTATAGACTCCCAAATGTGATGCTGAGGCGTCATCTGCCGGCGAAACTTGTGATTGGTCCATCAAGTCATGGAAACTCTCTGCAGCAGTCTGGGGAATTTCCCAAATCCATGCCTACCATCTACTGGAAGATGATGAAATTACAACAATTCACCTTTTCTGACCTGTTGCGTTTAAGGTGGACTTCCATCATCTGCCCCTTCAAAGACTGATCAGTGATGTTTGCGCCAGTAAGGCAAACGTTACACACTGCAGTGCAAGTGATGCCAATACGCAATACTTGGTTCCACCTAATTGTTATGTACTTGTTTAAAAAAGCACCACACTTGGGTCTTTATCATTGTCATATTAATATATGATATTGTTATATTTAAATAGTTATTTTTAAAAGATTTAGTTTTGCTTTCAGGTCTATATCATATGCTATACTTCAAAATATTGAAGGATTACGTTAGTTCACTTTCCCTAAATAGCTGTTTCTGAACAGTTGCTTTCACTTATGTGTGATGTCTCTGTGCACTTCTGCTAACTTCTGCTTTGCCAGTTAATTCTAATGAAACTCCAGCGTAAACTGTCTGTTGGAGAGGGGGAACAGCCCGAGCGGGCGGGGGAAGAAGCCGAAGGACAGGGGCTCTGCCTGCCTTGGTTTGATCGCAGAGGCAGCCCGATGGAGGAACCGCTCCACCTTAAGACCTCAGCGGCCCCTCTCTGCTCCCTCTCCCCGGGGAGCAGAGCTGCGGAACCCGGCCATGGCGCACCACAGCCGGCTTGGCACAGAGGAGGTGAGTACGGCTCCCGGTGCCGTGGCCAGCACGATATGGTTACCACTCCCGACCTGCTGCCATCTCCCTTCTCCAGTTGCACTGACACTACAACACTGCTCCACATCCGCCACTGCTGCCAGTCACCCTGATTTATGTTGGAATAGGCATGGGTTTAATAAGCGGTATGTACAGTGATTAAGTTAGAAAGTAGGGCACTGCAACAATGCCAGAGTTAGAAGTTTGGTTTTTATTGTGGCCACTCATGTCATAAATGTAACACTAATGGTACAAGAAAGGTTGGGTGAAATGATCTATTAGGCTATATGACAAAAAATATTAGAATATATTCAGTAATAATATTCGTGGGTTATGGGTGTATACGTGCATCTTGTGACAGACAAGCTGAGTTTGAAGAAGAAACCCTTTCTCTGCCCAAAGCTCTCTTTCCTCCACAATGATTGATTATTATGGCAAGGCTCCAGGTCGCTGGTGCGTTTTCGTTGCGCACGGGATTTGGCCCCTCTCAGATCAAAGGGCCCTCAGGAAAGGGGTGGTCCCGAGGCAGGGGGATATATAGGAGGGACCGGCTCTATCTGACTGCAAGGCAAGAGCAGAGAACACACTAAACGGGCCAGCAGAGATAAAACCTGCCCCCGAACTCAAAGAGAGAGCTAGAAACTGAGACATCTGCTGAGTTTTGGAGAGAAAGAGACCTGTTGGAGTTTACTGCGGAGTTCCAGCTTTAATTTTCATTTAATGAAAGGACTTTTTTTTGCAACAAGTCAGACCTTCACGTAACTTTAAATGAGTTTTGCACTGGATTTGATCCCTTTTTAGATTTTTATGCTTGTGCGTAATTTTGGGGACAGTTTTGTGGAAGTTTAAAGACTTGGGGTTTGTAGCTTATAGTGGAAAACCTTTTAAAAGGATTTACTTCTACTTCCACTTCTGCTTCTTCGTAGAGACTTTATTATCAATTTCTCTTTCCACTTGTCGGATTTCATAGTTATATGATGTGGTTTTTACACGTTTCCATTGGTTTAGTTGCCGCTCTGTGCGTCGGCACGGCACAAGGCGCCTGGGAGGAGAGCACAGTGGTGCCGCTCAGACTAGACCCGACAGCCCGGTCGGAGAGCGAAACCGAACCGTGGCGGACTCTCTCCGCAGAGGAGAAGGAGAAGGTGGCGGAGATGAGGGAGTACCGGTTGGACGTATTTGGCAAGGAGTTGGTCTTGCAGCTAGAGCCTGACCAGACCTTCTTGGCGCCGGGTTTTGTCTTCCACATTGTTGGAAGTCCCGAGTCCGAACAGACACAGGAACCCAAGAGCGGAGCCGAGCCGGGTTGTTTCTTCTCGGGAAAGGTGAACGGAGAGGAACACTCTGCAGCTGCGCTCAACCTGTGCCACGGGCTCAGGGGCGGATTCTACTTTCAGGGTAAAGAATATTTTATTCAGCCCCTTAACTCGAGTGACTTCCTGGGCACCGAGGAGGACGTCCACATGATCCGCCGGAGAGGTCGGGCAGCTTTGGCTGAGGAGGGGAGCTCCAAGTGCGGGGTCAACGAGGACGAGCAGAGGGTGCCAAAGAATATGGAGACAGAAGTCAAGCACGAAGCTGCTAACGCAGAACAGACAGGTAAGGCTGCAGAAGGCAGCTATTTTACACGCTATTAGGCCTACTCATTTTATAATAGTATAAATATATCAGACCAGCAACCTTAAAAGTGGCCAAGGAAACACAGAGAAAGTGATTTATTTACTCTATAGAATATCGTGAAACGCATTCAGCTTATCTACAGCTGAAAACAAACAAGAAATTCACTTATCTTTTATATAAGTCACTGGCTATAAGCTAGTGAATATGCAGACCAAACTGCTGTCAGCTGGAGTTGTGCCTATGCCGGGGTGCACAGCATGCGCAATGGACTCAGCTACCTTTTTGACAGCGCCGTCTACGCACTACCAGAGATGAGGAAGGGAGGGGAGGGGAGGAGAGGAGA
>LKNJ01000625.1:0-55089 GCA_002120245.1 Maccullochella peelii | reverse complement strand
GGGGGGGGGGCAAACTTCTCCGAGGAGAAAGAGGAGGAGGCGTGACGGAGCAAGGGGAGGGGAGTAGAGGGGTTGGGGCCAGCCAGAGCCCGGCAGTGCTGAGACGTGTAAACTCGCCTCCTGGTACAACTCGCACCGGTAGACATTTTTCCCCAGAAAGTATTTTCTCGTTTCAACCTTTCTCACTAGCATAGTTTTCCACCAGAGAAGGTTATTGTAGGAATGTGGAGGGGGAGCCGCCGGTGGTGTGACGCAGAGTCAGAGCCAGGCTCCTCCAGGCACATCCGGGGCTCTCTTTGGAGCCTCTATCCCCTTGAAAAAAACCCAACACTGGCAGAGTTTTGCAGTGTGCAGACTGTTCCAGACAAACTGAATCATTTGTATCAACAAAAACCCCCCCGAATGTCTCAAAAGTTACAGTGCAGTAAAATTAAGCCTGAGACATCAGCTCACATGGTCTGTGAACCGAGTTTGTTCTGACCTTTCTGTTCTCTCCCCTCAGCTCACCACAGAACCAGGCGTTTTGTTTCCACCCCTCGCTACCTGGAGATCATGCTGGTGGCCGACCAGTCCATGGCTGAGTTCCACGGTGCCGGTCTCAAATCCTACTTGCTGACCATCATGGCAGTTGCATCTCGCCTCTACCGCCACCCCAGCATCCACAACTCCATCAGCCTGGCGGTGGTGAAGCTGCTGGTGGTGTACGAGGAGGAGCGAGGCCCTCAGGTATCCGCTAATGCCGCCATGACCCTCCGCAACTTCTGCCAGTGGCAGAGGCAGCACAACCCACCAAGTGACCGCCACCCCGAGCATTATGACACTGCTGTGCTCTTCACCAGGACGGTAAGTTTGAGTCGAAAAAGAGGAAGTGTGTTAAGACAGAGAATGCATGAGAGATAGAAAATGATGAAGAGAAGCAGCATTCAAGAATATTCAAACATTAATTTAGCTCCCTGTCTGCCTGTTTAGGACCTGTGTGGTGCCCACTCTTGTGACACTCTGGGCATGGCAGATGTTGGCACAGTGTGCGACCCTGACAGAAGCTGTTCAATTATTGAGGATGATGGGCTGCAAGCAGCATTTACTGTGGCACATGAACTGGGTAAGTAGAAAATAGGTCCATGTTCTTGTGTGTAAAAAACCTTTGAAATGTATTTAATCACATACATCACTTATACCAGATGTGCTCAAAGAACTCTTATTTCACGTCTTTCCTCCAGGCCACGTCTTCAACATGCCCCATGATGATGCCCAGCTGTGCTCCGGGGTCAATGGTGCCCACTGGGGCTCCCACATGATGGCCTCCACCCTGTCCAACCTGGACCAGCAGCAGCCATGGTCCCATTGCTCCGCCCTCATGGTCACCACCTTCCTGGACAACGGCCATGGTCAGTGCCTGCTGGATAAACCGGTCAAACCTCAGCCGCTCCCGCAGCCCCTGCCCGGGACGGTCTATGACGCAGACCATCAGTGTCGGCTGACCTTTGGCGAAGACTCCCAGCACTGCCCAGATCTGAGTACCACATGCGCAGCTCTGTGGTGCACCGTGACTACATCCAATGGTTTGCTGGTGTGCCAGACTAAGAATTTCCCTTGGGCTGATGGAACGCCATGTGGGCATGACAGCTACTGCCTGGCTGGACAGTGCCTCACTAAGAGCCAAGCGGTCAAACACCAGGTAGGAACACTGCAAAACACCCCAAAACACTGCATAATCCAAAAGTAGTTAATATATTTCAGCATAACATGCGGAAAAACTGTCTCGTGCCTGCTCTATGTGGCTTGCTGTTGGACCAATCAATGTTTTAACCCTCAGCTTTGAATTAATCAGCTGATTCCAACCCAGTTCAAAATTGTAATGCTGATGTCCCTGGTTCTTTCAGACTCCTGTCAATGGTGGCTGGGGACTGTGGGGTCCCTGGGGCGACTGCTCTCGGACCTGTGGTGGAGGGGTCCAGTATTCCTTTCGTCCCTGTGACAACCCTTTGCCCAAGAATGGGGGCAAGTACTGTGAGGGCAAGAGGATCCAATACCGCTCCTGTAACACAGACACCTGCCCTGATACCAATGGTAAGAGATCATTACAATCACATAGAAATAATTAATCTGGGATATGATTTGAGAAATGTTCTAAACACTTTCTTTAGTTTATTATACAGAAATATATACACCATATACTGTAGTTGTTCTCATGTTTGCAAAGTCCTTTAGCTTGAATGTCATGTTTTGATGTACCTTGCACATTGGTGTGAAAGTTAGCATGCAGGTCAGGCTGAACAAGCAGTAAATATGTCCTCTCTCTGTCTCTTTCTCAGGTCTGTCATTTCGTGAAGAACAGTGCCTGGCCCACAACGACATGTCAGCCCAAGTGTCACTGGGTTCAGGCGAGGGTGTCGAGTGGGTGCCCAAGTATGCTGGAGTTTCACCCAAAGACCGCTGCAAGCTGGTGTGCCGGGCCAAGGGTACTGGATACTTCTTTGTGCTCAAATCTAAGGTGAGAGATGCTAGATTATATTAATACAGGTTTTTTGTTTTGCTCAGTTTCACAATGGTGTTACAACATTCTCAGGGTCTTAGTTTATCTCAGTCATTTTACTTGTGCAGACCTGCAAGTTGAAAGATCAGCTATTGTAATTTCTTTTCCCTTGCTTGGGAAAAGACTTTTATTTTTTACCTTTTGACTCAGACTCTTATGTAACTGTCTTACTAGACTTAACTCTAAACTTCCATTTGTGTCTCTCTGCTTCCCCCAGGTGGCTGATGGCACACCCTGCAGCCCAGACTCCACCTCAGTTTGTGTTCAAGGCCAGTGTGTCAAGGCTGGATGTGATCGTGTCATCAGCTCTAACCAGCGCTTTGATAAGTGCGGTGTGTGTGGTGGAGACGGCTCTACCTGCAAGAAAGTGTCTGGCTCTCTGGAGCGTGCCAGGTAAACATCTAACAGCCTTGTTGTTATACACAAACATTACTGAAACCTCATAGCATGTATGTCAAAATCATTTTTATGGCTAAGTCTGACCTCTGTCTGTCTCTGTTTCAGGCCTGGTTACCAGGATGTTGTAACCATCCCTGCTGGTGCCACCCACCTGGATATCAAGCAGCGTGCCCCGAGCAATGGTCGTCATGATAACAGCTACTTGGCAGTGCGTCGCCAGGATGGAACCTACCTGTTAAATGGCGATTACAAGCTGATGACCATGGAGACTGACATCACCTTGCGAGGGGCACTGTTGAGATACAGCGGATGCTCTGCCACCCTGGAGCGCCTCCGGAGCTTCGCCCCGCTCCCCGAGCCCCTCACCATCCAGGTTCTCTCTGTGGGGGAAGCCCCAAGGCCCCGGGTTAAGTACAGCTACTTTGCCCCTAGACCCAACAATGCTGCTTCAGTCTCCAACAACAATGGAGACCGTCGCCAGTCCATCAATGCCATCCGAGAGGTGGGAGGAGCCGAGTGGACCCTGAGGGAGTGGGGTCCATGCTCCCAGACCTGTGGGGGAGGTATGCAGCAGAGAGAGGTGGTGTGTCTAGATCCCCAGGGTCGTCCCTCCAGAGATTGCCCGGAGGAGCTGCGCCCCTTGGCCTCACGGTCCTGCGCCACCCAGCTCTGTCCCTCCTGGCTTCTCGGAGAATGGTCGGTATGCTCCAAGACCTGCGGCCGAGGCTTCCGCAAGCGCCAACTACGCTGCATCGGCCATGACGGGCGCACACTAACCCATGACAGCTGTGACCCCAAAGACCGGCCGCGACCCCTGCTGGAACTGTGCAATCAGGGTGCCTGTTAAGTGACTGCTTCCATAGCCTAACCTCCTTTCATACACCTAGCTTTCAGAAAGACATCAGATAAAAACTCTGATCTTCACTGCCTCCTTTTTCCCACGGACAATCTAAAGAGGCCGATGAATGTTTACATCCAGAGCATGAGTGCTGCAGGTTTTCTTGGGTTCCAGGTAGTCTAACAGTCCAACATGTCAATGGGTCTACAATGACTGTGACTGCAAAGGCCAGATGTTGGTCCACAGTGGCACTAACACCTAGTTGCAGCAATAAGCCTGTCTGGCCTCAGCGCAGCAGTGGCACATTTAGCCTCCCATCAAGGGGAAGAAAGCATGGACATTCCTGATTTCCTAAAGAAGCATGCTGCTTACCGTGCCAATGTCATGCTTGTGTGTGTGTGAGTGTGAGACTGTGAGTGTGTCAAATTTTTAATGCATGTATATGATGTTTGTCCAAGCTGGGCTGGACAGACACATAGGGGTTGGGGTGGGGGAGGTTATTGCAGAGTATATAAAGAAACAAATGAAAGAGAATAGCTCGTATTCTACTTGCTCACCCCATCAGGTATGGAAAATGAGATAGCTTATAGTCATAGTGTTTATGTTCAGACTTGTCAGATTACATTTATTTATCACAAACCTGTAGCATTTCATCTTTGTTTTTGCCAGCGGCACATTGTAACACCCAGCTGTCTCTAAATGCCTCAGTACACCGTACTTTGTCCTTTAGCCATATCTTGCCCTAGTCTACACAGCCTTCAATGAGGGAACTCTTCAAAGACCAAAGAGGAGTGTGTGAGCGTGTGTGTGCGTGTGTGGAGACCTAAAGAGGGACTTGTCTCCTGCTACTACTTCATAAGTAAGTCTCTCCTGCCTTCTGTGAAGGCACCTTGTTTTTTTTTCTATAAAGTCTTTTCCTTTTGTACAGAATATCCAAACATTATTTATTTTTGTACAGCCTGTTAAATATAATCATATGGCTTTTTTAATATTATTTTTTATTTGTTATTGAGATCACAGAAGGGAGTAGAATATATAGAGTATTTATACAGTGTTTTTTATATATATATATATATATATGGTCCTAGGTTCATGAATAAAGTATCACATTGACTTGTGCAGCTAATGTCTCCAGAGTGGTTTATCTGTTTGATGTTGGAAGGTGCGCTGATTTGCACACACACACACACACACACACACACTTTAAATGCTTTATTTGAATCTGCCAATTGCATTAACAATGTCTACAGGACTCAAATATTCACAGAGCTCTCATATATTCTTTGACACTCAAGGGTGTCTTTTCTTTGGTAAGCCTGCCAATCGTAACCCACTAACAGTCAGTTTGTGAACATGTCCAAAGCTGCCAAATATCAGTGTCACTAATCTACATTCATATCCCAGCCCACTGATATATGCCGCCACCAGGGTCTGGTACTTGATGAGTTTATCAGAAAAAGCATCCTCAATGTGCAGGTCGAAACACTTTTCTTCAGCCTTCATCCATAAAAACATCATCAGGAGTGTTGGAGATGTTACAGAACAGGTCCTGAGAGACATTAAACCATCCTGACATCACACTCAATCTCTTGGTAACACCTCTCTGACTGCAGCAGCAATTAAATTAACAATGTGCCCATGTCTTGCCGTATAGACCCTCATTCACATAATGAATTACCGTGCCCCTAACCCTTAACCATCACAATAAAATGCCTAACCTAAACCTAAACCTGGATCTAACCCTAACCTTAACCTGAAGACTAAGTCTTAACTTTCAAACAGTCCTTTGAAGTAGTGAGGACCAACCAAAACGTCCTCACAATGCAGAAAATGTGAACACATTGTTTTTGTAATTCAGGTGTCGTCCACTAGATGGGAGTATTTCAGCATGTCATCCAGTTTGCCTGCCCAAAGGAAAAGGTCAGTCTAGCCATGGCCGATTAAACTGCTAGAGGGCGAAAATGAACTTCTGGGCCCCTGATAATCAAAAAATAAGGCTAACATAGCATAACAACACAATATTAAAACACCACTTAGGCTGTGTGGGATTTCTCTTAACTGCCATTCATCCCCCAAAATCAATGCAAACAAATTCTAATGTTCTTTTATTATCATTACTCTTTGAGCCTTTTAAAAATAGTTTTTATATGTTCGTCTGGGGTATATGTGCATGTGGAGTTGCAGGTTGGAAAAGAAAGGGGATAAAAGTATATTAAGTAAAGTAAGTAAAAAAAATATATACACTGTTAATCACTGCTAAGGCTTGGATTGATAACACTGTTATTCCCATATAACATGGGCTCCACTACTTCATACTTCTGCCACTAAAATTTCTCTAATCAAAGCTAGACTGACTCCGGATTTTAGGTTCAACAAACAAGCAGCCATTTTAATGTAGAGCTACAGTATATCTTTAATTGCATCCCTACCTAGCTTCCTTCTCTTTGATACTTTTGTAACTTTGTTTTAAATTGTCTGTGGCCATGAATCCACCCCCTGAACTTTCTGGACTCCAGCTGGAACCAGAAAATGCCTCAGCACTGTCCCTAAAAGCTGAAGCCTGTGTGGCACTTCCTGTTGGGCCCTGAGGAAGGTGATCTCCCGTCTTGTCGGCTCCCACTGCAAGCACAAAGGAAATCATTATCCTGTAATTATAGATGGTTAAGAAGAAAATTGGCCTTCTCTGTAATCTGCGTAATAGCATAATGTGTCACCAGACTCTGTAAGCCTAAACAGTTGCTGTAGGCGAGGATGTATACTGCCTGTTTTTTCTTTACGATTGACAAAGAAAAACACACAGCAGGGGAGGAAAATGTCATCATTAATATGTACGCCTGTAATGAAGCTACTTTTTTACCTGCTTGTTTTTTCATGTCACCGCGTCACATCATCACAGCTTAAAAGAAACATCTGGAAGGCATCATGAATCATCTCTGCTCAATGTGGGTGGCATTTCCGAGAACTAAATTATCTTCATTCTTTTGCCACCCTTGGTCGCCCAGAAAAGTTTGTTTAAACTCTGGCAAATTTGAGTCCAGTTTTCAAACTTCAAAGTAAACAGTGTTCATATTTAAAAATCTAAATCCAGTATGGCCAAAAGCTCCATTGGGTCTGTGCAATAAATGCAATACATGGTCGATGCAAAATATTGATTATCTCTATGCACACATGTATCACTAATAACATCTCCTAAGTAACTCATATTAGGAAAGTCTATTTTAATTGTCCTTATTATTATCCAGTCAGGACTCCTAGCTTGCTGAGCGTTTGCATTGCTGCTGTCTAGCTGCTACTACTTTTACCTAAAAACAAACATTCTTTAAAAAATAATCTTTATTATATATTATTCTTTATTGTGTAGCATTTTTGGATGGGTATGGCCCTCTGGGTTGGGGTTAGATTAGTTTTCTTTTTCACCTCTGTACCACCTCTTCTCCTCTTCCAAGAGGAATTCACTTTGCTGCATCAAAACTACAAAGACTCTCTCTGATCTTATCAGGTGTGTGTGCTTGGTCTCATGTGTCTGAGTGTTTTTGACATGACAGCAACTTGCACAAGTGTTAATTGGATGAAGTTATCAGGTTACATCATCTTAGACATAATGGATCCGGGACAGATTTAAACCTAACAAGAAAAGTAGGGCGGTTCGTGCTGTTTTGGTGTCTGGAAATAACGTAACGTGTAGTCATACAGGTGTGAAGCGGCATGCTGTGCCATTACAGTCTGATTCCACTCTTTCATCTCAATAGAGGTCGTGATGTGACGCCAGCATGAGAAGCAGGGGACTCTGCCAGGAGAAAAGCAGGCTGGCGTGCGCGCGGTGGCGAGACTGCGCACGTGCACACGCGCACATAGGTAGAAACCGATACACAGACGCGTTTTCCTCTAGCTGCGTCAAGCTCGACAGACATAACAAGAACAAAACCGGAAAACAGGTAACTCTGCCTTCAAAATAAAATCACAACTAACAAACAGTCAAAATCTTATTAACTATTATCACTTTTTATTATCACACTAGCAAAAGTTTGTATGGGAAATAAAAAATAAACATAACATGAATAATATAAATATAAGAATAGAACAAATACATATTTTAATCAATAATACATAAGGGAGATAAACATAATAATAATATGATTAATATTTTAAAAAATGATAATAAATAAATATAGTCTATAGCCGATCTAGCCGATAGTCTATATCAATAGAGAATAAAGAGAATGTAGCAAAGTCTCAATGTATCTGAATTATTCCAAAATAATGAACACTGCCATATAGGCATCAATAAGAGTCTTATGTTGAAAATGAAAAGCCTTTTTTTTCATAATGTGTCTCCCTCTCTCTCTCTCCCTCCTCATTGTAAACTCAACAGGGTAATTTGAGCAAACGGGGGACGGCGGGGGAGGGGAGGGGAGGGGATGGGAGGGGAATAAAACCCTCAGCAGTCAGTCAGAGGTGTGGGAACAGGACGAAACAGCGACAGAAAAGACGCTCACACGTGGAGGAACAAACGGTGCTTCACCTTTGAGGGGAATTACTTAAAATAACCCGAAGTCATAAGGAGCAGTTGGCTGCTGTCTTCGGGGACTGGGGGACACACAGCAATGCTCCTGGAAGAGCCAAACAGATGACCGCTACAGGCACTGGATAGAAGCGCTTTTTGAGATCTTCTGTCATTGATTAAGAAAATAAAAGCGGCCGGGAAAGTGGGCGCACAGGGAGATAAGGGTCATGGAAAACCCCTGGAGGAGGAGGAGGACGCAGGCGGTGAGATGGAAAGTGCTGAGGAACTCGCTGCTGCTTTGTTTATTCACCGGTGAGGTTTTTTTGTTTAATCAGTTAGGATACCCTTCCACCTTTTCTAGCAGCCACATGTCCATAATTTACCACTTCTTCGTGTTTTATTAATGATGTGACTCCTTCAGCCTCAGAAATGAGCTGCGGGAGAAAGGGAGAAAGTGTTGGGAAACTATAGAAAGTAAAGACAATTCTTTAAAAAAGTCTGTGATTTTTATAATATTTTCATTCCGATCAGGTTTTGGGAACCACCAGTTTAATCGAGTTTTCCTCCAAATTACGCACAGACCAAACGTGAAAACTGCTGGAAACTTTTAATCTGAGTCAGTCAAATCAGCGGTACAGTGCTGTGGAGGGGGGCAGGGGAGAGGACTAGCTAGTGGTGTGTGTGTGTGTGTGTGTGTGTGGAAAGTGGTGGTGGGGGTAAAGGACATAGTGCCATTGTCTCCCAGCGTGTGGAGAGACAGGAGCCAGGACCTCTGAGGACCACCCAGACAGAGCAACACCAGAAGTCTGCTGGTGGAACCTCCTCTAAGCATTTACATGGAAATATCACCGTTTTTGTGCGGGGATGTAGTGTTGGATTAAAAAGGTGGCTTGACTGTGGCTGCATCATAAAGGAAACATCCATCAGAACTTGCTTAGATCACAGAGAAGCATTTTTTCTGTCTTAAAAGGCCTGAGTGATTTTGCAGTGTACTGTGAATGTAGATTTTAAAGACTTTTCTGCAGAAACAAAATGTGTGTGCATTTAGTTTTCTCCACTTTATATAACATTGTGCAAGTTCTTTGAAGAAAAGCATCCTCCTGCAGTAATTCAAAGGCAGCACTCTGCTTTCTTTCTTTAGTTTTCTACCTGTGTGTGAACCCCTGCCTGTTAATGTGCATATATGCCTCCAGGCACATTTTTCAGTGAGTGAATACTGAGAGAAAGCAGAGACGCACATATGCAGAGAGCTTGTTTTTCTTTGCAGTGTCTTTAATTTGAAGTGTTTTGACGCGCTCTGGATTGTGAAAAAGTCCAACCTATCTACATGACAGCGAAAAAACCACCCCACAGCTCACGAGGGGGAAAGGCCTTCAGATGTAAAAGGCTCGTGTCGTGGCAGCAGGTTGAGACGAGTACACAGAGAGAGGCACAGCTGTGTGTACAATGCTTTTGAATATGGAGGCTTTGGCTGAGCAGACAGTGGTGAGGGTGGGGGTGATGAACCACATTAATCGCACTCACAAAAGCATGTAATAGATCCTGCAAATGCCACGTCTGTTTGTAGCAGGAATAAGCACGTTAGATGTAAAATGGTCATGCTGAATCTTGATTTGCGTCAGTGCACAAATGGTAAATGTTGGCTCTTAAATCATCTTAATTTGACCCCCACGCAAACACACATCAGTCATACCGTGTCCCATACTAATGACCTCCCACTCAAAAAGTAATTAATTCAGTTGCTGGATCACCGTGGCTCACGATTCGGTGTCCATGGCACACAGTTTTCACACTTTCTGTCTCTGGTTGCAGTTTTAGAGTAAACTCCAAACCTCTATCATCTCCTGAGCAGCTCTCTGATACTGTTAAAGGGCTTCTCCAGTGATCAAAGCAGAAATCAAAGCAGCAGAAGCTCCAATAACCTGACTTTTTTTTTGGGTCACACTTCAAAAACGCTGGATCGTCCTACACTTCCCATAATGCTCGGTAAAAGCACGCACTTCTCAAACTCCAAGCCTCAAATGTGCCTGAGGTGCTTTCTGTTAACAATTTGCAGTCTCCAAGCCCATGTCGAGGTGACCCCGATGACATCATCAGGGTTATTTTGTCAGACCTGACATAGCCAGAGTATAGTACTCCCTATGAGGGATAAACCTACCCATGTGTGTGTGTTCCTCCTGGAATAAAGTCTCTTAGAGTTGCAACTAACTATTATTTTCATTAGTGATTCATCTGAGGAGCTGGAACCAGTGAATGTTTGCCATTTTTGCTTGAAAAATGACTTTAATGAGTAACCAAAATTGCTGCCAGTTCATTTTCTACGCATCGACTAATCATTTAATCGACAAATCGTTTCACCTCAAACCTCTGTATTTAAAACAACTGCCAAAATGTTTTAAATACAGTGAACCAAAATCCGATAACTTGGTCCTGATCGGTCCACCAAGTTTCGTCCAAATACTCTAAATATCCTCCTGACGAGACAAACTATTTAACAAATGAGCTTAAACTCATAAAAGACTAAAAAACAGAGCCGAACCAGTTTTGCAGCTATTACAGTATGTCAGCAAATTCGAAAGGGCAATTCTGGCAACTAAACATGGTCCAAAGTCATCGGTAATGTTATCGTAGGAAATGTGCTCATTTGTCAGGCTGTGTCATAGATTGGTCTGTCCGATTCAGCCAGTTTGCCGCCTACAGTGTTTGATTCAGCTGGTTGGCCATGTGTGCCGGTTGACTGCCTCAGTCAGCCTTGACATGGAAAAATAAGTCAAGCATGTCTACTGTTAACTCAGTGAAATGCTGCATTATAGCTGCTACATGGCAACGGTTGCTTGTTGCCATGTAATCTTTGTATAGGACCACCTCGAAAATGAGATGCTACGTCTCAAGGGGCTATCCTTTCAATAAATTCAATTTAGGTATTCTATTATATGTGATCAGAAAGCTTTCTTTCAGTCCATTTGTATTTGTGATCTAAATTCAAGAAAATGAGGAAATCAAAAAGATTAAATCAGATGCACAAACTGAACTTTTAGTCTTTGTATTTTTGAGGAAAACTGATAATATCACTTGTGCCTGTTTGGATGAATTAGAAAGCTTCCTGTCGCAGCTGTAGGTGCAGACTTATTTAAAATCTCCCAGTGGTTTCATTTTGGTTCCTGATCCGACTGATATTTAAAAATGTTAAATTTAATAATACAGGCTGGCAGGAGTGGCTGTGTTTATTGGAACAAAACCCAAGGTCCCTGTGTGAACTCCCTACAGAGATCTTTGTCGTTTTTTTTCCCCCAGATGCTCCACAGGTATTGATTGCCTCTTTTTAAAACGGGCAAGTGCTTCTCCAGTTCTCTGAGCTCATAATAAATCGACTGTCTCCACGCTTTTAAATCCGTCTTTGAAGGTATAAATAGAGGCTGCTGGTTGAGGTTGGTTCATGAAAGGTTTCATTATAGCGTTCAAGTTATTTTTTCATCTAGGGAAATGTTGAAAAGTTTCCCAGATAACAAGACCTGACTTAATATATCTTTTTTTATTATAAGTGGACACTTAACAACTTGAAATATACCAAGACTTTTTTTCTTACAACCCTGTTCACCTTTAAAAAAAACGTAGCGTGTTATTTTATTCTCTTGATGTTTTTTTCTGTGCTAATGACTTTCCTCTGGTTTCTCAAATATTAACATCCTGCATTAGCAGATTCTTAAAGAGTGTGTGGATGTGTGTGTTGCAGGTGGCAGTAAAGCCCAGTGTGAAGGCTGTTTAGAGTATTGCTGCGATGGATCGCCACCTTTCTGCTGCTCCTACTACGCCTATGTGGGGGACGTCCTCTCGTGAGTTAACGCACAGACACAAGCAAATTCGCACCACGTAGTCTAGTCACAGGGTCAACTTTCACTAATGAGGCTGAAGTAACTTAGATTTCCAGAAAGACCTGCAAGCAGCTAGGTTAATGCATTAGTTTAGGTACTGTTCTCTGCAAAAGACTGCCAAGGCAAACATTTCTATATTAAATTCTCTTTCACGTTCACTGATTTGTTGTTTACTGTTGAAAGTACCTCCAACATTACCAATAAGGTTAAGATGGCAACTTTCTGCCATCACCATCTCTCTCTGTGATCACTTCATGTGTCTGAATAGCTGATCACAAAATACACTGGTGTTCAGCCGGTAAGATTCAAATGAGGGAGAACGGCTAACTCGCACTCCAGCTGTCTTTTAACGTGCCAGAAGACCCTTCAGAGGATCTGACCTTTGACCGCTGCCTGCCTTGATTCCACACAGCTGCTTTAACACTCACCTAGTTCTCAGACTTCTGTTTCCCTTCGAGATAAAGCCATGTTTGTTTCCATAACTGCTGCTGTTTGTAATTGTATATTTGTACTAATCCTCTTTGTGCACAATCTTGAATGACTCTTGAAAGCAGCCGATCTGACATGCTGACTAACGCTGACTCTGAAGACATAACAAACCTGTTAGTGATGAATGTTTTTCTATTTTATAGTGCCAATTCACAGACTCCTCTGCAGTGAACACACCACACACACTCTGTCGCACTGTCACACACTTTGCACACACACATCGCACAGCTACATCAGATGCTGCAGTACATCTCCATGGCAGCAACTTAGAAGTATTGGGTAGCATGCCTGTTTGAGACGGCTGCCTCCTCTCACACTCGACTGGGTGGCTCACTGTGTGTGTGTGTGTGTGTGTGTGTGTGTGTGTTCCAGGGGCACTGCCATCTCCGGTATAGTTTTCGGCGTGGTGTTTCTGATGGGGGCGGTGGCGGCCTTGTTCCTGTGCGTGTGTATGTGCATGAAGAACGGACGGGGCGCGCGGGTCGGCGTGTTCAGCACCTCCTACATCAACACTGTGACCCAGGGATACCCAGGTGGGTCCACAGGGGTCTCACACACACACACACACACACACACACACACACACACACACACACACACACACACTTTTAAAGGATATAGATGAGCCAAAAGAATCTTTCAAAACAAAACTGGTCCTTAATAATAACTTATTACTGATATTTAATGATTAATAAATTATTATTAATGTTAATAAAGCATTAGTTACAATGTATAAACACTTAAAGTATGAATTGTCAGAAAGTGGTACAAACATATTGATCACACACACTTTTTATAGGATATACAGGAGAGAAAACCAAAACATTTCCTGAACAACCATTAGTTACTGATCTGAACCATTAAACATTGATAAACGGTTTATCTATTTATTTTATAAAGCATTAGTTACAACTTATAAACCCTTTTAATAAAGTATGACTCATTAAAGAGTGGTACTTACTTATTTATCACACACTCTTTTAAAGGATATACTCAGCCAAAAGAATCTTTCACAATAAGATCATTCTTCTTACTGATATTAATAAAGTTTTGATAGAAGATAATTTGTTACTGAGCTATAAAGTATTACTAAATTATTAATATCAATATTATTAAAGCATTAGTTACAACTATACACACAATGGTCCATTACACATTGTGCCACAGTGACCCCTCATCTCCTGTCCTCAGGCGACCAGATATGAAAGGAAAACAGCAGGTGTAAAAAATGAATAGGTGTCTTATGTTACGCGATCCGCCTTGGCTTTGAGCAGCGTTCCTGACAAGTAACACAAAGAGAGAACTGATTCTGTTCATAATGTAAAGGCTTCAACACCCCCCCCCCCACTTAACCATGCACTCTAGTCAATCATTTTAGACACATAACTGCTTTTTGAAATTCACAGAAATACACCTTATATGATTACCTACCGCCTCCTATAGTTTCACGTCTGTTACACCCTGTTCCCGCTCAAAGGGACAAAACCGGTGACAGTGTTTCCACATTGTTCTCACAGGTACTTTGTCTGCACATCAAGAGTCTGCACTCTGTGACACTCTCCAGCCCCAGGAATGCTGGGTTTTTTTGGTTTTTTTCTGGGGCTAATCATTTATTTATCACGTTTCATTCTCCTCTGTGTATTGCCTTCACGCTACGCTGGACCGGCACTCTTCGCTCTGCCCTGCAGCTCTGATCATGTTTCATAAACATGACACTCAAACACGCAAAGCTATGCAATATTGAATGCATATGTATGTAGCTACAGTGATGTGAATTATTTTGTGTCTTGACAAGGGATGTGAAGTGATGTTGTGCTATTATTTTCCTGCTCCACTGCCACAAAGATGAGTTAATCTATATTTCTATATGATTTTAATTGACTTGGTGATTAGTACTTATGATTCATTAGTTTTATTTTACGTAACGGTGCCTTAGAGATATAAAATATTACGTTTCTTTTTTCTCATTCTTGCAAGGTCTTATCTGACCAGTTTCACATCAGCACTGGACATTTTTAAAATAAAGCCCCTCCTGTAACATGTTAGACTGTGAGTTATTCATACTAATAGTGTCATAAATGTGAGGTTTTGCTGATGCAACCCTTTGGTTTGGAGTGGGGCTCGACTAACTCCATTCATCTTCTCTTTCATCTCTGCTGCTTTTGATGTTTCAGTGATTAATGTAAGTTCTCCTGGTGAGACTGATGCATTGTGGTCCACAAAACGACTTTTTGCTGCCATATTTTTGATCTTCTGCTGTGTAAGTCCAAGCCCCTTCCTCCAGAGTGCAGTTTCTCAGTTCAACCACTAGAGGGCGCAAATGTTCCATCAAACCCCTTGTGAAATGGGGGCATGATTCCTGAACTTAAGTGGGCCTCATTTGCCTTTTTATGTTAAGTTTGTAATTATGGAGGTTTAAATGCTTTTGACCTCCCTGCTGAGCTAATGCTTCCTTTTATTTATTTCTCTTTGTTAAACTCAGGTCCTCCACCTCCATACACCTACGACTACGAGATGTACCCTCCCTCGCTGCACCCCCCGCCTTACACCCCAACTCAGCCACTGCCGGCCAACTACTCCCCCCCTCCTCCTTACCCTGGCTGCACCCGCAAGTGAATCCCTAAAGCATCTACCGGCCAGCTCAAAGGGAACTCTCATGGCCTGGTTTTCCAGACCTGGAGATGGCTGCACATCCTCTGGCCTCTGAATCAGTGCTATTGCTAACAGGGTTAAAGACAGCTTAAGGGGCCCTCAAAAATTTCCACATAAAAAAAAAACAAAACAAAAAAAAAAACGGTGGCCCAATGCAATTTTGTTCAGCAGACCAGAATTCCCAGCTACGCGCCTGCAGGGTGTAAATGTCACTGCATTTCTGGGTCTGGACCAAATGGTGGGAAAATGCATAACTATTTAACACAATGCTGGCCAGGACACCAAAGAACACCCCAACACGTCCACATTCTGATAACTGTTAGTTAGCCTGCAGCTGGTACTTTTCTCCCCACTAATAACCAATATCCCTATCTGTCCCCGGCTGTGCACATCAAAGGTACATGATGAAGGTGAAGACCACTTTTGTCAGCATGGAGGGGAAAATCACATCACAGGAGGAGAAAAGTCATTCCAGGACACAATGTAGACTCTGCTTTTATGGAAAAGAAAAAACTTGACTTATGTCAGTGACGGAGGTGGAAGTTGATGATTAAAGCTGTTTTAAACAAGTCAGGTCCAGACCTGTCATGTGTAGACACAAAGACTTGAATATAATGCATAATAATACTGACCTTTTTATGGCATGTACAACTTGAAAGGATGTGGTTGTTGGTAATGAACTGTTTTTTATTGCCTTACTTGAAACAATGTGAGGGTGAAAGCTGAACTGGGGGTCACATCATGTTCAGTTGAACCAAAGTGCATTCTCTTTTGAAATGGAAAAATGGTACATCTTTTGCCTTTGCGAGATTCTTGAAAATCGTGATGCATTCATCATTTGAATTGCAGTTGTATGCTAATTGAGGTTTGTAAATGAAAGTGAATTGACCTCACTGTGCTATGACTGACTCACGTGATGGATGACCGTGAATGATGGAAGGGATTTAACTGTATTAATAATGTGTCAGGTAATTGTTTTTAAGTGTTTCCTTACTGGTTCAGTGGCTGTATTGTAAATTAAAGTTGTTATTAAAATGTAAAGTTTGAACGTATGAACATTAAGGTCTACAGTCTCCATTTATTCACGTGAATGGTCAATAATGCACGCATGTGTGCGCGTGCCGTGCGTTGACTATGAGAATATGTTTTGTGCCTAAAAACGGGAATGCGTGTGTTGATGTAGGCTACTAGCGCGGGTGCGTCTGATAAGAGTCCAGAGTGTACGTAAGATAAAAATGTGTGCGTGTGCGTCAGAAAGATAGCGTATGTGTGTGTTAATCCCTCTCCGCTGTGGTCAGGTGATCCGGCGCTGAGCAGCTGTGCAGCCTCAGTATCGCTCACCATCAGACAACCGGAGTCGCCGGCGCTGAACACACACTGTTTCTCACCTGAAACAAACGTTAAACCGTTCAGCGAAACGCTGCCTTTAGGAGCGTTGTGTTAGTGAAACGACATGGGGGACCGAGTGGCTTTACTGCTGCTGGCTGTAGCGGCTTCGGCTCTGGCTGCCGAGGTAAGAAAATCCGTTTTTGTGCGAGAATTTGTTGTATTTTCCACCATATTGTTGCTGCTTGTTGAGTCAAGCTAGCTAGAGTTAGCTACAACTAGACCGGAAGCTAAACGGTTGTACTATCAGACTTAAAGCTTAAAATGTGTTTGACATTCAATAATGACAATATGAGATGGTGTGTATTAATTTGCTCTTGTGTGTGTGGTATTTTGGTTATACCCCTTCGGAATTTCATTATTGGTACTTTACACGTCTTTCGCCTATCGTTTTATGTTGAAGGTTATAACCGGAAGTGCTATGTAAAAATCTAGCCAGCTGAACACTGATTGTGAATTATATTCCTAAACCAGAGACTACACACTGTTTAGTACAATATGTAACCGTCGAGATATATTATATTATAGATATATTTTGTTAGTATTTGTCGTTATTTGTAATTCAACCCGCCCCCCCGAAGCACGAGATATAGACAGAAAACGCGTATTTATTTTAAATGCCCCTGTTCCGATGCTCCGTAATGCCTTTTCTCAGACAAAATCTCTCTTTAAACCTGTGATAACTGACTTATTGTGACTATGTGGAGAGAATGACCGAAACCCTTGATTTAAAGCTGAACCCATTATGTTTCCCTTTCCTTTGTGTAAAACGGAGAAGCAACTTGCTTTTCTCTTATTTAAAATGTTACAAACAAGTTGGGTTTGTCAACAAATGATTTACCCCCAATAACACTGAGCAAATGCTTCTGAATGCAGCTGTTATGAAACGTTTATTTACTTGTCATTCGGGCTAATTTAATCTTGTTAAACTCATTATAGTGAATAAACGAAAAGCGTATTGTCTCATTTTCCTTATCCCGAGGGCTAATTTTAAGGGAGTGGGCGTGTTTTGGTAAAGGAAATAAGTAAATAAGACGTCTTGTTCCCTCAAAATGAATACTTGAAGCCAGAATCTGGTTTAAACAAAGCAAATGAATCCGTGAAGATGACAGCACCCATTGGAAAACAAATATTATGAACGCTCTCCCACATATTTCAGTCAGATGGTAGAGAAGAGAATGGAGAAGTAAGATGGCGGCGGTGCACTGCAGCATTTATCGAGGCTAGGGAAACTGGGAAGCCAACAGGAGCTTTGACAATCATTGCTGCCTTTCAAGCTCTTTTCTAATCTATCGTAGAGTTAGGTGTGATAACAGTCACGTTGGAAATACGGGGTATTCTTTAATAATGTCTTTACAGTGGACCTAGTTTCACATAATCACTGCTCATCCATTTTTCAAGCGTCTTTGCCAAGAATAACGCTTTGTGAATATACACTGCAAGAAAAACCTATTTTTTTTAACATGTCATTTACTTGATCTTGAGCTAATATGTGACTCAAATGTGAACATTTGCAGGTATTTAATCAAATTCAGCCAGTTTTAAGTTCACATAGATTTGTTAAAATGTCATGTCATCATAGTCAGTAGTGTCATTTTTCTTGGTGCTGTGTAACAGTTTTTGTTCCCCATTTTAAATTCCCCAAACACATGAAACAGCATTTGAAACATGGGGCTTTCCCCATATGGGATTTTTGGGACCTTTTTAAACACTTAAGATTATGCTATAGATGTGAATTTTGTAGTTTTTGTGGCCTTGTTGTGAGAGAAATGACACATTCCTGTATAGTCACCATTAGCTGCATTGTTTCAGATGGGACCTGAAATTGTGGTTGAGGATCTGTGGGATCTCTGGTTGTAGCAATTATATCTTGTATACATGATAAAGGTGTTACTTGTAATAGATAGATAGTGCCAAACAATGGCTATTATACTCCATTTAAGCCTCTTCTTTTGGCTGTCTTGGCCATTTCTGGTCAGCTTTGGGGTTTTTTGTTTTTCATCCGATGAATCAGGTGAAATTTGGCAGTTGACCTTCATTGTTTCCTGCACGTAGCATATAATCAGTGTACTTGGAATGAATAGTTTGGGCTGGGCATCAAGCAAAGCATTGGCTTTGTTCATAATCCATTGCTTAGGTTACTTAAGACAGTCTTATACCCTTTGAGTATTAAAACATCAAAGGCAGAAGTGATGTAATTTGATAGAAGAAGTTGTTTAAAATTTAAGGAATAATATACACACGATTAAATCAGATTTGAAAATGAGATGTTGCAAGTTTTTGATCTTGTTAGGGCTTGTTTATGGCCTACATGACTGCAACACACACACTTCTAAACACACAGCTCTAGGAAGCTGCTCTTCCTGACGGGCCCGCGGTGTGGAGCGTGGGAGTTGGATGCCAGCCTTTGTGTATTTGTAAATCCTTGGGAAATGGCTCTTGGATGGTCATGGGCAGTCTGTTTGTGTGCATACTGCAGTCTTTCAGCCTGGGGCGGACCAGCCCTCTCCCCTTATTAGTGAGTTTAATGCCATTATGCCTGTTGTTGGTGCTGCCAGTGTTTCTCTCTGGCACCTTCTCTGCTGCTCATGCTGCAGTTTCAGTTCTTTGAAGGCGAAATCCGCCCACCATTAATATATCTCCTCTTGCTTTCCATTTTCTTATTTTACTTTTTATTGTACCCATTTTGGCCTGCCTCGCCTATACTTCTGCTTCAGTTTGAAATTTATGTTTTGCAGAATGCCTTTTGACACCCAGAGAAAGAGTTGAAACTTAACCCAGGGCTTCCAGTATACTTGTAGATAGAAAAGCAACCGCAAAAGTGTTGTGAGCGTTTTTACACTTGAGAAACCTCTTAATAAAAATGCAACATGTCTTATGGCTTTACTGAATTCAGGTCAACTGAGGCTCATGTAATAATTCAGTTTCTCAATCTTGGAGAGACTGACACTGAAAACGTGATGTTTGCTGTTGTGTTTTTTCCGCTATCGGACAGAAAATGAGTGATTCCAGCTTCACAACTGTGAATATTTTCTGGTTTTCTCTATCATAGTAAATATCTTTGGATATTGGACTGTTGGTGGCACAAAACAAGACGTTTTAAGATGCCACCGTGGGCACTGGGAATTTATGATGGATGCTTTTTGCTATGTGCTGACATTCCATAGACCAAAGGATTAATCAATCGAGAAAATAATTAGTAGCTTGATCGATAATGAAAATATTTATTTTCAGCCCTAGTTGCTTCATCTACATCTGCACATTTATCTGCAGATACTGTAGTGCTGAAACGATACATTGAGTAATAGCTAAACTAACTAAAACTATTTTGATAATTAAATAGTAATTTAGGTAAATTTAAAGCATACAAAACTGCCAAACATACTGGTTTCAGATTCTAAAATGTGATAATTGGCTGTTTCTCTCTGTGGTTTGTCATTGTAAATTGAATATCCCTGGGTTTTGGACTATTAGTTGGACAAAATTAGCAATGTGAACATGTCATGGGCATTTTATGCTCATTTTGACATTTTAACCAAATGATTTATGTAAATCAAAATCAATAATTAAAATAATCAGTTTCAGCCAAAAACTAGGAAGTATAGGCACCAGTCATCCCAGTCACTGTGGTGATATTGGTTTGTCACACTACTCCCTGTGTCTGTCTTTCCTGATCTCAGTAAACAGTGGATATTGTCATATGATGGGACTGGATGTTCTCTTCATAATGAGACATGAAAGGAGTTTTTCTCCAGCACTCCCTGTCTTTTGTCTCTCTGTCATTTTCTTTTTTTTAATGCTTCATGTCCAACCAGTGGTGCAAAGAGTTGGCTCTAAAAACGTCCTTGTTCAAACAGCGCATGTTGTCCATCTTGGTTGTGTCAACAACAACAACGACCGCAATGTTCCCAATTAGTGTTCCCCCTGTATCCCCCTTTGTCTTTCCCGGAGAAAAGAATTCCTGACCTTTTGATACTGTTGTTTCTGTTGTCATGGTCCCTGGAAACAGGGGTGACTCTGATGTGCTTGCTGTCTTTTGGAGCTGCATGTCCATCGCTTCTCTTCTCTGTCCACTTAATGAAACTTCACACAACTAAGTGAAGTACTGGTCGTGATGTAAGTCGGCTGTTGAACATTAACATTGAAAATGGTTTTAACTGTTATTCTTTGTATCCTTCTCTGTGCTGTATTTTTCTTTTTTGTTATTCTCACAGTCCTGAGTCATCTTTGTGTGTTCATAATGTGTTTACCTACTGAAAGGTAGCATCCCCCCTTTCAAAGCTTGTTAGGAATCTGGTAGTGCTGATTTCAGTGGTAGTGGTGCTTTGTGCAGTGCAACGTGGCCTGTGTATCTGATAGCATAAGGAACTGGTTTTCTTCGCTTGTTGACTGAAGAGAGCAGTCTGATTTACAGTGAATGTCTAGATGGAGATGTTTCACACTCTACTGCGAGCAGCACAATGCATCAGCTACTGTTTTTAGAGAAATATTTTTAGACAGTTTGGGGATTGAGTCAAGAACCCGATTCTCTGTCTGTCACGAAGAGCAAACCAGTGCTGTACACATACAGGATGGTCAGGTCTTGTAGCATTAACCAAACTAAGACAAAATGTGAAAAATAGAGCTTGTGTACAAAATATTACAACTCACTAATTTGGAGTCAGTCAGCCTCCTCTTCATCTTGCTCACCTCTTCCTCTTTATGACGGGCTCATAATTAGCTCCAGTAGGTCAAACATGTACACCCCCTCATCTTTATTGCCTCGTAGTCTTTAGGGAACACGACATTCTCCCTCCCACTTCTCATATTCGAGCAAATCTCCCACTAGGCAGCGCCATTCATCACCATTGGACCGTTATTTCCATCTGTAAATATCAGCAGTGCGCCATGAAGACACACTCTTCATTTCACTGCTGCTGAGTAAGCAGCTGTTGGTACAGAATCTGAATAATAAGCCGAGAAACAAGCCGCCCTGACCTGTGCTATTACTCAGCAGCAGCACCGGGTGCCTTTTACTTCATCAGTGAGGAAGTTGTACACACACACAGAGTATTCATATACACACATAGCCTCCATCTGAAAGCATGCTCCTGCCATTGCTTGTCAAGGCATCAATTCTACAGTGCTTTTATAGTCGCATCTCCATCATCAAGTGCTATAATGTATCCCAGTCAAGGTGTGTGTGAGACTGACCTTCCACTGAGATATGACCTAGGCTGTGATAATCTGAATAAGGCCAATACAATCAAGTTTTAATCGTGGGTTTGGTCAAACAGGTGTAACATTATCAGTGTGTGATGGATGAGTCAGTATATACATTTAAGTGTGTGTATGTGTAGATTCACGCCCATGTGACTAACGGATGGTGCTGCAATCACTATATTGTAATATATCACGTGTAACGCGTTCGTCGTCACACATCATGACTCAGGCCCGCCTGGCACGTAGTGGTGTTTGACTTAATGGTGCAGCCGACCCAACAGGCTGCTTGTGTCCTCTCTGTCAGCTCCCAGACTGGAGTTGTGTAATGAACCAATGAAATGTCAGCTCACCTCTAAGCTCTCGGATGCAAAAGAAGAGGCCAGCAGAGGTCCCGCCCCCGCCTTTGTGCCTGCGAGATTTGGCATTTATTTTGGGTTCAAGTGCACTTACACTGATATGAAGTGGCTCCACAGATTCAGCCAGTCTAGAGAACTGTGAAACCAGAGTGGCATACAGCATATTTGGTACCTCCGTCCTAAAAAAGCATGCAACAAAGTGGGTTAGAAAATGCATCTCTGTGAGAGTCCTGGTAGTTTAGTGTGGCTAAGACGCTTCAGAAGTCTAACGTACCTCCCTAAATTTGGATGTATCTGTACAGGATTTACAAATTAAACTAAATCCTATGCCATCTATATCACACCTATTAAAAATATGGAATGAGATTAGTGCCCACAGAGATAGTATTTAAGTGTCATACATTTGATATTGACGTGCTTATAGTTCTGCTTGGAATAAATAAAAAAAAAAAAAAGCTGTTGTTCCCAAATTAATTTAATTCATGAATTCATGAGTTAAATTTGTGAGGCACAGTTCAAAAAGAGCATGTGCTTCTATTGCAAGTTTTCCTTGGCCACCGCCAACTCCAGACATGCGCCAGATGCTGCTGATGCTCCCGATCAAAAGGTCAGAAAGTGCAGAAATAAAAAACAAAAACAAAAAAAAACAAAAAAAAAACTTCAACTAGCCAGCAAACACAAGTGGGTGTTAGAAGTATGCCCCTTGATGTTTGTGGATGAAATATTTGCTTGATTTTCAGTCTATGAGCTGAATTTAAGATTAAAACACATGCAGTTGATGTAAAATACTTTATTTCATCTCAGCAGTTTAATGACAAATCCAAACAAGCTATTCACAAACACAATCTTTCCATCAAAACCAATACAAACCAATTCTTCCAAATGATACATAGAAATATTTCCTGGTCTGGAGTCTGTCTGCTCTTTTTCCTCTACTAGTTTCCATAGTTCTAATATATTCATATGTTTTTTTGGCACTCTTATTTTTTTCATTAAATGGACGCACACTAAGAAACCGCTTTGCCCCAGTACATCTTTGATTCCTGCAGAGGTTGCGGACTCATTATTTTAAAGATGTGGAAGCTTTTTGAGAAAGTTTCTTCATAATGATGAAGTTTTTTTCGTTTCACCACCTGTCGCGACACACAAAAATACCCATGAGGGTCCTTGTTTTCGAAGGTTATATTCCTCCACTTACTGAAATGATCTCATCCCCTCGTCCTCTCACTTCGCTCTCCCCATGTCTCCACTCACTGTCCTGGGTGTTCAGGGTTGCCATAGCACAGGAGTCTACCCCAGGTGCCTGGTACTTGGACTATAATTAGGCTGCTGTGTGTTATTCTCGTCGTTCCTCTCACCCTTTCCTGCCTTTCTCCTTTTTACCATTTTCTACCACAACAATTTCTCACTCTTTGCTTCCTCTGTGAAATGCTGTGTCATCCATACAGTATGTTACTGATGTGCTGCATACCCGTGATTTGAGATTCACAGTTCAGAGGGTTTATGAAACTAGTACCTCTTTGTGTTGGGCAACACACCATCAATTGTAGATGACAAGTCCTCTCGGAGTCCAAGTGTGAAATTGGAACACTTGTTTGAAATGCCAAGTTGTGTGTGTGTGTGTTTGTATGTGGGTGCAAACGAGAGGGGTTAGATGGAGATTTGCGTCAGAAAGTGGACCGGTATTATTGACCGTGCCCTGCTATTTCTGGATCTGTTTCTTCCTGTTTGATCTCCATAATAGAGGTGGACTTCCTGCGTTTGTACAGCTGACAGAGTACAGAGTGATGTAGAACGAGCCGTGTGTGTGTGTGGGTCATTGTTTAGAAAATTAGGCTCTGTAGGAAAACCCCAAGTCACTTCAATCTTCATTTGGGATTTTTGAATTAGAATTTTGTCTTCTTGTTAAGATCATATTAATCATAATGATATAATTGTCTTTTAGAGTAATAATACTAAAATTAAGTGATTTATAATTAAACCAAGGATGAGTTGGGTAAGTATGACTCTTCGAAGACAGTTAAGTATAAATTGGTAGTACTCTTCTGTGGGTGATTATTTTCCTACTCACTGCGTGGAGGCGGTATTTGTAACCACTGATGATGATGCCCGGTATACACACCAATCAGCATCCCAAGGCCCCAATTCACAATGACTCATAGTACTGATTAAAGATTACCTCAACTCACAATCAGCCGTAAAATATATTTTATGTAGCTGTAAACAGGTGGTTTTTATATACAACTGGTTTGTATATAATTTTAGCCTTTTTTAAATGAAATTGAAGTTTTCTAAGGACAGAAAATAGTTGCTTTTAGCTTCATTTAGCCTCTTCTGAGAATGATGCTAGTGAACACATTAGGAAAAATGTGCTAAGTTAGGCTAAACCAAGTTGTTTATTTTGTGTTTTTCCAGCATATGTGTCAGATGACAAATAATGAAAAATGATGTTTTGATCATTTCCTGTCGACAAGGCGACACAGTTATAATTGGAGAATGAAGATGCTGTTGCTGAAGATGCTGAATCTTTTGGTTGAGAAAGCGTAGGGTTGACATACTATGTTTCCAACCCAGGGGGTTTGTTTTTGTGACATGGCCCATTGAGGGGGGAGAAAAAAAGACGTAGTCAAGGTGCATATTCCAGGTGGGGAAAGTCTCCCTGGAGAAGTTGGTAATATAATATTTTCTCTCAAACATTCATTGTATCAAGATGGTTTTTAGCTATGTTCCTCCACATACTGTAGAGAAGCATTAATAAAACAATAAGCAATAGAATGCTTGTATCAAGGAAAAGCTCTGACTGAATCATGGAACTAGGTGGAGACCTCAAAACGCAACTATTTTATGACGTAAAACGTTGATTTCGTTTAGGCAAAAACAACCATTATTAACATATTTTTGGGTGAGATTGTAAACAGATTTGCGTAATTTCTGATCTGAGTGTAGCCACAGTTCATATTGTGATCACTGAGTGTATCCTCAATGTGTGCATGTGCACACAGGCGATCACAGCTCCATCTGTGTATGTTGGCGGTCCACTGCAGGGTGCTTCCCAGCTGGATACCAGTGAGGTCAGAGCCAGTTTAGCAGGCAGTTACTGAATGAGTCGGCAACAGTTTAATGTTCATTCTAGGCACACAAAAACACCTGCATGCACGCCCAGCTACATGCAGCTTAAACACACACACACACACACACGCGTGCTTCTTTACGAAAGCAAACCAACCTGATGATGAAATTCCTGCTCCCAGATGACTTGGATAATGGCGTTGCCTTAGGTTGCCACAGCGATGACAGGGAAGTTATAACAGGCAGTTCCCCAGAGGTGAGAGCAGGCTCCGTATCCATGGTGATTATAACTAAGGAAACCAAGAGTCCCTCCATCACATCTAGACAAATTAACTGGGGAGAAGTCAGAACTATTTTTCTTACATACTTCTAATCAGATTTTAAACAGATTTGTCTGAGATGCTAATTCCCGAGGAACCCCCCGAGACAAAGCTTAATCGTGTTGAATATGAATGAAGATGATGCTTCAAACAAACATACATTTTCCTCACAGACTGAATGAAAACTTTGGAAGATGCAAGCTGCACATGAAGAGACCCTGTGCCAGATGGGTGTGGTTGATCTTGGATGTGAAGAAAATCAACATAGACAATAATGTTTACAGACTGAAAGGCATAAGCCCAATAAGTCGGGAGATCAATATTTATCCCAGACTCAGACTTGGATCTATTGATTTTAAGAAATATCTGAATGAGCATGATGTGATGCATTCTGTGTTTCTTGAGCTGCTCGGGTTTCATCATAACCTGATTCACCTCACTTTACTTCAGCCTAAAACATCAATAGCACTGCTGAGAGTACCAGCCAGGAAGTCAATCCCACACCCAGTTTTTTCACATTTGGGCCAGAGCTTCTGTTTTGGCCCAGTATTTTCTTTTATATTTTTGATGAAGGCGTTGTGTCTGGTTTTACATCTGGTCTGTAATTTAACTTTTGGCTGGCAGGAAGTGTGAGGGGAAGGGAAGAGGGTCTGGCTGCCCTGTAATCAGTGACACACCAGAGTGGGATAGCGTTGCACCTACACTTTAAGTCCGGTGAAAGATGATCTGAAGGAAGTAACAGCAGGGCCTGCTCTCCAAGGTGATTGCAGAGTCTGTGTGTGTGTGTACACATGGAAGTGCATGCACCTTGTGCACAAGCATTGTTGCTGTGTGCAACAGCGTCAAGCATTTCTGTCACCTCGCCAGTCTTATGATTTTCAGCCGTCACATATCCTCCCAAGCTCAGCAAACAAATTCCCACAGCGATGCATGTTGTAAACAACCCGTAGACAGCTGCGCTTCTGCTTGATTTAGCCACAGTTAATTGATTAATGACTTCAAGGAAAGCAATATACGTTTATTGTATCACATAACACGTTATCCCAGTCATAAATGTTTAAACGCTACCAAGGATAACACAATAAAGCCCTTATTTGCATTGTATTACCCTGCCACTTGCAGGAGATGCCATTTCTGTCTCTTCTACATAGTGACTGTGTATCTGAGCCATTGTAACCATCTCTAACACTTGACACTATCTTCAGTGTGGAACAATATGTCCCTTCCTGGACAATAAAGCAGTCTTGTTAGCTACTAGCTTGGACGTAGCCAAAGATACGTGTTAAAGATGTCTGCCAGAGAGAGTGTTGAGTTTGTCTGTAGAGCTCCTGCGACACATCTTGCTCCCCAGGGAGTCGCCCCCTGGGATGAGAGCTGATCTAACCCCCCTCCCCCTCCTCTCCCCTCCCCACACACGTACACAATCTTTGAAGTGTCCCCATAGGCGCTGGTCCTGCGGTGCTATTAATTGTACAGTCTTATCTGAGTGGCCCAGGCCTGCCATGGGGAGTTGGGTGAAGGTGTGTGTGTGTGTGTGTGTGTGTGTGTGTGTGTGTGTGCATGCTTACTGTGGACTGGAATACATTAAGCTGTTTCTCATCCTCTGGGTGAGTGAAAAGATACATGGTGTGTAAGAATGGACTTATTTGCAGTTTGTAAGCGTGTGATGTAATATTTCTCTTTCTGACAGCCCCCCATTTACATTTAATGGGTAATAAGCCCTGCTTTTCAGTGCGGCCGATCACATCTGTGGATGCGTCAGCCATAAGCGGGTTCGTTCATAAGCGGTACATTTTCTGCAAGCCCCTTTTAGACAATGACTTTGAGATGGGGAATGGTTAGGCAATTTACATAAAGGAGAAGAACAGTTATTATGTCTTACAAAGTCCCGCACATGTGGAGTGCAGTGCAGTTGCATAGTTCGATGAGAATGCCCTTGCCTTTGAGAGGTGGGGGGGAGAAATGCAACATATGACAGTTGAGGAGGTGGAAGCACAGATCACGTTGCATGTGTCTAAGGTTTGCCTGGGTGTGATTTGGGTCGTGGTTTCCAGCTGTGGAAATGGGTCACCTGTCTGAGATGAGAATTTTGATTTGAATTGTGGTGTAACAAATTCACACACACACGCATATACGGCTGGATGTTTCATGTTGAACTGCTGCGGTGAGCTTGTCATCCTCATCATAAACCTCCTTGGGGTAGCAAACCACTCTATCAAATTGCAGTAGGAAATAATCTCTCACTTTAATCGCTTTACTACTAAAAACTTGTATGTTATTGCATTACATTATTAGATTGTGTTTTTCTATCTTTTATGTGCCTCCCTCGGGGCAAAACGAATTCCATTTCATCCTCGAATTATTATGGGGATGTTTGTATAGTTCCTAAACCAACATTGCATGCCCAGCTTTAACAACTTGGACATGGGCTATGTGCAACTTAATTTTGTGGTCCCATGTGGATCAGCAGGCCCAGTAGCTTAAGTCTGTATTTTCTTTTGTGACTGCCTGTTTTCTGCAAATAAAAACGCAGTCACGAATTCAACCCTGTTGCAATTCTCTTTATTGTGGAATCTGTTTTGACTTTGCTAGCTTCCTCACCTGCAATTTTTTTGGTCTGTTGCTCTCATTTTTGTCAAACTGTAGGGGTCTTTCATCAGCTAGTGTGGTTAATAGGAGCAGCGAGAAACTGGAAAACATTTTTGATGGGTCACTGCTTTAGTTGCAACACTTGTAATTTCTGTTGGGGGAGAATTAGCACGACGAGCATTATGCCACTGGGGTTTCTGCTGACTTTAATTGAACTATCTTCTCAGGGTCAATCTCATATAGCATCAGCCTCCTTTCCCCTGGCTTATTCCTTGTCCTTATGGTGATGGCTATCATGCCAGATTGGGACCAAGGGGGGATATTTCTCTTGACCAGGCTGCCGTCCTAATCCTCAGTGCCCAGATTACTGCTCCCTCCCCTCCCTGCAAGATGACCGGCTGGCAGACTGGCAGAACTGTGAACCAGAGCTGAGATAAGATAAACACAGAGAGAAGGAGAGGAGGGAAGCCTGGTGTCTCCTTCTGTAACGTATATTTGTCTAACACTCTGCTGCTGATGTGGCTCCCCATTTGTCAGTCTGCCTTTCTTTCAGTCCATCTGTTGCTTCTAGCTTCCCAACACTGCCAGAAGAAAACAAAAAAAAACCTTTAACTCTTACTGTTATCTTTTCTTTGTTGGGGAGGATTTGCAAATGCAAAATGCTAATTGTATGCAATCCCTTAATTCTCCAGTCGTTTGAAGATGTTGAAGGGAAGTGCAGTGATTATTTCTGTACACGACATAATCAGTGGCGTTACTGTTTGGTGGATCCAGGAGGATCTTTCAGAATTTTGGCGTAACCAGCACTGATGCAGTCATTCCTTTTCTGTAAACTACCTCTTTCTGACACCAGAATGTCCCATCTTTTCTCTGTTAAGCCTTCCCTGATTTCCTCCAGCCTCCATCTCTGACTCTAGCCCTCCATCCCCACATCCTTTCTGTTTTACAGAGTGCTTGACCTTCTGCTCGAGCCCAAAGGCTTATTGTCCAATTCATCTGTTCTCCAATCTCTCCCCGTCTCTCGGCATTGTGGTTATTGTTCTTCCCCTCACTTTCTCCTCTCGCCTGCCTTCGCCATCATCCCGGGACTGTGATTTATAAGCTTGCAGTGAAGACTTGGCCGACCTCCTCCCCCAAGACAGAGCGGTGGAGAGATAGCAGTGGAGAGGCTGAGGCAGGAAGGAGAAGAGAAAGCGATTGGTTAGGATATGATTTGCCAGCCAAAAGAGGATGATACAAAGAATTTGAATGTCAGCGAGCAGTTGGCACAGATTTGCCTACCTATGCCTCAAGCAGAGGGGAAGCTGGTTTATCTCTTTCAAGAAGTGACAGGGAGAGGCCAGAGGGTGGACAGATAAGGTCAAAATGAAACTGGGCACCCAGAAAGTGAGTTAATTAAAAGATAGCACACATGCAAAAACGACTTTTTAAAGATAATTTGAAAACTTTCTGCTTCCAGTTTGCCTTGGGTGTCGCTATTAATGAGCAGGATGGGATTTGATCTGTTCCCCGTTAGCGCTGCTCACTCACAGATGGTAGTGTGGGAATCAAGCGACAAACCCCTAAATAACCCTGTGTTGTGCAGATGGCTAAGTGTCAAGACTGACAGTCACCAGTGTTAAGTTGCCATGTGTTGGAGCTGAGGACGGCTGGGGGCAAGAGGGGATTTTACCTACTGTGTGTGGGTGTGAGGGATTTACTCATTTCTGTGCTAATACAGCTTGAGCCTCACCATGTTGACCTGTGAAGGATGTGAACTTTGTAGGTGCCTATTTGACCCACGGATGTGTAACCCGATCAGTGTATGTGCTCTTTGTTTTTTGTTTTTTTTTACCCCCATGTGACTGCAGTAAATGGTTGAACCTCCAAGAACACATTACTACACTTTTTTTTTTGACAGTTGTTTCCTTTTTATTCATAAAAAAGCAGAAATGATGTGACTGTTAACATGATCAAATGTTTAGTTTTGGTCCTTTAGTGGAAATTAGTTGAGTTAAATTAATCACACTTTAGTATATGTTTTAAGTGTATGTTATTGAGTGATCAGTTATTTAGAATACATGCTAACCCTTTTATGTGTTTACTGGTTGTAGAACATGACAAAATCAGAACCATTAGCAGATCTAAACCTTATTAATTATATTTCTAGGAACTGAAGTGGTGGTTCCTAGCACGTCTGTGCAGCTTAAACTCCAATATGATTCCAATAAACCAGCAAACCTGGCCTGACTGACCAAGTGATATGTGTGTGACTCCAGTTCATGAACTTTGTCACTATATCATCTTGCCGCCTTCTATTTGCTTGTTACACTCCAGGGCTGTTTTTAAAACTCTACTTTAAATATTAATTCACACATTTTGTAATATATTTTGTGGTGATTTTCTTAAGCAGGAAATGCTAACTGACAGATACACTGATAGAAATGAATAGCTTGCATATTTTCAACATTGTATTCATCATTTTACTATGGAGACCCAAAATGTTCAGGATTAGATAAATAATACATCCGTCACAACCTCCACCAACCCCTACCATACACCTTCAAACCTACCATTGCAGTCTTTATAAGTGTCTGCTCTCTGGTGCGCAATAGCATTACATTGTACAGGTGTTGATTTTATTGCATTCACCTCATGTATGTGCAAGCTTTCTGTTCTGCTTTGCCAGGCTTCTTTATGCAAAATCAGATCAAAATAGAAAAGGAACGAACAGCTCCAGAGACTGCTGTATTATTCTTCTGCCAAGTCTGTAAATACAGTATATAGATGGAATATAATGAAAGCTGATAAAGTTCATCTTTCCACCCATACACCAGATGGATGATCCAAAAATGTGAGTTTTCAGCTTCACATTCATCCAAATTGATGGCCCCCACCAGCTTTTTTCGATTGTGAGCGAAGAGGACTTCATGCCCCTGGCTGCTTGGAGAGAATCATGTCTGGAGGAAAAAATATGCTATCCGTCTCACAAAACAACATTTGTTTGCCTGCCAGGGCCTTCAAAACCATTAACAAGATTAGGGAGCACACAATGGCAACGGTCCCTCTCCTCCCTCCCTCTGTCTTCATCTCTTCCCCCCCCCCCTTATTCCCTCCCATTTTGTTCTAGCTCATTTGCCAGTACAATGCAGACATTCAGTGGTTTGTCTGCACCTCCTCTCCTAAGGGAACTTCAACACAAAACCTCCTTATGCAGGCAGACAGCGATGGCGCACACACACACACACACACACACACACGCAGAGGCACAAACCAACGCACAGGAGCATGAATTAACACAAAAATTAATACATTCATGCCAAAGGCCGACTTTCTCTTTCTCCCGCGCACGCACACACACGCACACACACACACACACACACACACACACACTCCCCTTGCCTCCAGCCAACCTGCTCTTTTGCTCTCTATGTGCTAACAGAAAGAAATGAACCAAAAATGAATCAACAGACGGTTATATAAACACTATACTGTCCTGGAAAAAAGGCTGCATGGACACAGATGTACACTATTCCCATAAATGGTATTGCACAGGGAGGTTGAGTGGGTGTGTGTGCTTGTGCATGAACATCATAGACAACAGAGGGTGTATTGGATTGCTCCAGGCCTGTTGTTTCAGGCAATTTATTCTACTAAAGCTATTGATTTCTGTGTCCACCACTTTTTTGCACTTATTTTGCTCTGTTTTTCAGCAAGAGCTTTTGTACATTTGACAACACTCAATGGCAAATATGAACAGATATTGAGCATGCATGCTAACCATGGTTAAGCGTTTGATTCTAGGAACACAGAAATCGCACCCAAAATGTGAGAATTTGTTCCTACCCTCCTTTTGCCAACACCTCATCTTTGGCTTTCCTCTTATTTTTTTCCACCCCCATCTCTCTCCCGCTCCTCATCTTAAAGTAGCTCACCTCATCTTACTTTTCATCTAACACGCTAATCTTCCCCCCCACTATCTGAGTAATAAAATTTAATTGCATCCGTCTTGCATTTTTCAGCGCAAGTGCTCAAGGAGTTTAACATGAGTGGTATATCTCATTAAATCTCTCTCCCTCTCATGTCTCTCCCCACCCCTAGATGCCTACAGATGTTTCTATGGGTCTGCTGGCAGAGCCCCAGGTGGCCATGTTTTGCGGTAAACTCAACATGCACATCAACGTGCAGAGCGGCAAGTGGGAGCCGGACCCCTCGGGCACAAAGAGCTGCATCGGCACCAAGGAGGGCATCCTGCAGTACTGCCAGGAGGTAAAGTGTGGGGGGAGTGTGTGGCTCTGGCCTGGGAGGTAAACCCAAAAAGCTGTTTTATATGTACAGTTTATTTCCCCTGTGGAATCAATTAAGTCTGATATTACATGATCGTATTAATCCACCCTTTTAAAGCTGATATGAATCTTTATTGTATGTATTGTAGTAAAAAGGATCAGCCTAAGGGGGGGGGGGATATAGATATAGAATGTCAGGATAGTGTGAAGGTGAAATTTCAGTCTTTTTGGTAGCAGCAGAGGTTGGAGAGGTCATTTCCTCCATTTGTGATCATCATTTTCAGTGCCTGTCATGCCTTGGAAATGGCTCTCACTTGGCCATGTATGCTATGATATATGGAATACTTAAACTGTAATTACCCAGTGTTTATTTAGTTTTGAGTGAGCAATAAGCCTGGATGATAAATTTTTATAGTCGTGACATTTTAGTTGGATTTTTGGGTCGGATAATTTACATTGTAGCCATTAAGCTGACACTCTCAGAGCAAATTACAATGACTGAAAAGGTAGCAGTGCAGCTACTTTAGGGGAGTTCACAACAAGCAAGATTGGATTGTCTTTTTTTCTAGAAGATTTACAGTTTTATTTTGGTGCGTTTGGGCAAGTGAGAAACATTTTCAAACCTAGGTGGTACCAAAAACAATGAAATTGTGAGTTTCTGTCCTCTTTACAATCTGCACAAAACTACCCCAAAACATAAAGTATTGTGGATATTAGAGGGCAGACTGAGTGAGTGGGTTACAGAGTCTGCAAGCAGATTTGTTTTCAGTCAACAAAATCCCCAATTTGGCAGGATGACATGATGCCGAAACTCTGCTCAGTAAACAAGCTGCTTAAGTCCATGTGACTTTACTTTAAAAGCTCTGGATGGCTTTTAATTAGGCAGTGTGAAGCTAACCAAACCAAACGCAGAGAAACAACACGGTCAACCTCTGTTGTTTTTCTGAAACTGAGATTTCTCAGTTACTGCAGTCTCCAACCACAAGACCACATTTCTCTGGGGATTATTCCAGCAGTGTAGGCTATCACTGCATAAATGCACTATGTAAGAAATGCTAAAAAGGAGTTATCTGATAAGAGCAGGTGATGCATAATGAGATTTCTCTGAAACGGATGTACAACAGACTCAAAGGAAGATAAGTGCATCTCTCCATTGTTGCCACTGATAAACAAATCCAGTTATAGAAAACGATCAGTCTTAGGTCCCAGGTTTAAACATTTTAACATTCTGAACTTCAAGCACCAGAAACAAACAAAAATACAGATATGGAGAACTTGAGAATTTTCCTACCCAAAGCTGAACAGGAGAGCAGACAAGGAACCAAGAAGGTTATAGAATTATTATCTTTTTCTTGTGCATTCGGAGAGGCGTGAAGGGGGGAGGAGGTGTCATGAAAAAGAATGAGGGGAGAGGTATTTGGAGAGGGATGACGCATCGAATATTGTGCAGAGGCAGATGTCATGCATGGCTGAGAGGAACATGGAGGTAAACACAGCAGAGTCTGCCAGGCGGAAACAGCATCAGGCAACACTGCAGTAATGTATAGATGAAAATATCAAATTTCACAAAGTAATGGAGCAGAATATGTTAACAAAGACAGTTGGGGGAAAAAAAAAAAAAGAGGAAAAAAAAAAGAATCAATCATCTGTGAAACACATTAATAAGAGCTTTCTAGATGCCTGTCACTATGTGGCTGTGCCTGAAATTAAAAGGTTTGACTGGAACTACAAGTGATGACATGAAGAGGAGCACCTATTCTATTCTCTCTCATCTGTGTTGTGTTATGACGCCATTATAATATATAATAGTGTGTGTGTGTGTAGGTGTATCCAGAGCTCCAGATAACCAATGTGGTGGAGGCCAACCAGCCAGTCAGCATCCAGAACTGGTGCAAGAAGGGGCGCAAGCAGTGTCGCAGTCACATGCGCATCGTGGTGCCCTACCGCTGCCTGGGTGAGTCCCATATGTTCCTACTGACTCACAGTTTTCAGCGCTTGTGTGAAAGCATTTCTAGAAAGTAGTTTTCATTTTTAAAATGCAGGAGAAACAGAGAAAAGATCACTATCTTGCTCTGGTTACTACAAGAGTTACCATAGCAACCAAGGAGATGGAGTCGGCTATGCTTAATGGATATATCAGCGTTGGTTGAAATGTGTCTTCAGTCAGTCAGAAGACTGGGCTGAAGCTGCTCCCTGTGTATGAATTATAAATATGGATATTGTTTTTGCTGCAGTGGGAGAGTTTGTGAGTGACGCCCTGCTCGTTCCTGACAAGTGCAAGTTCCTGCACCAGGAGCGCATGGACCAGTGTGAGAGCCACCTGCACTGGCACACTGTTGCCAAGGAGGTGAGTACACACACACACACACACACACACACACACACACACACACACACACACACACACACACACACACACACGAAAGTACATTACTGTGATGACTAGCAGGAACAGCTACTGATGTATTCTTTGTCTGTGTGTGTCTTTCTCATTCTGTGTGTCTGTAGTCCTGCGGAGACCGCACCATGAATCTCCACGACTACGGGATGCTGTTGCCGTGCGGCATCGACCGTTTCCGAGGAGTTGAGTTTGTGTGCTGTCCCGCGGAGGCAGAGCGTGACGCCGACAGTGCCGAGCAGGATGCTGATGATTCCGATGTCTGGTGGGGTGGAGCGGAGACCGACTACTCTGACAACAGGTACACACACACTCATTCTCTCACTCACACACACACACACACACAGAGAAATGAGGGCAAGGCAGCAGTAGAGTAATACATCAGCGCTCAGATGATCACAGATACTGCAACTTTCATTTTCAACCTTGCCATGAGGATAACATTTCTCTCCTTGAAAGCAAACTGCAGGTTGGTTATAATTTAAAGTCTCTGTCCTTCCCTCCTTCCAATTCATCCTCCTTGTCTTCGTCATTTCCTCATCCCTCTTTCTCTGTCACCTTTCCTTCCCCCAATCGCTCTTGTTCTCTCCATATGTCTTTTCACTCTGGCCTTCATTTTTCTCCCTTTCCCTCACTCCCTCTCTCCCTTTTTCTATCCCTCCCTCCTTCTCTCCCAGTATGGTGCGGGAGCCAGAGCCAGTGGAGCAGCAAGTGGAAACCAGGCCATCTGTGGTAGAGGACGAGGAGGAGGTGGCCGAGGAAGATGACGAGGAAGAGGAAGAGGACGTGTTGGACAACGACCAGGACGGAGACGGAGAGGAGGACGAAGAGGTGGTAGAGGAGGAGGAGGGAGATGACGACATCGTTGACCCGCTTGACGACGAAGCTGATGAGCCCACCACCAACGTTGCCATGACGACCACCACCACCACCACCACCACCGAGTCTGTGGAAGAGGTTGTCAGGGGTGAGGAACATTTCTGATGTGGGCTTATGTGTCTCGTTTTGGTTCTCGTCTTCTGTTTTTTATATATATATATAGTCTTGTCCTTCGTATTTTTGTTTTTCATTATCAGGAAATGGTGACATCTTAAAGGCAGTAATCAGATGAGAGGTTTCTTCTCATTTAGATTAATGTGTAACAAGTTTAATAGTACAACATAAAAACCGTGTTTTTCTCTCCATTTGTTATGCTTTGCTAAACACAATTGAACTTCATGTTCCTCACCAATTAATTTCCTGCTGTCATTTTTCTTATTGTGCTCATTTATCATTTCAGAGCTTTCATTAGCCACGTTCCATTAGAATCAGAATTGGTTGTTCCAGCTTTGTTTCTTCATTTTAGTGTTAAATTGGTCTTTAAATTGAATTCCAAGTAGCATTAATATCGCTTAAACCTGGTTTTCTTCACATGCCCTGTTGTGTAACATGACACGTTTTCATTTTATAAAATGACCTTGAATTTAAATGGCATATTTTATAGGTGAACACACTTGAGATCTTTTCAAAAACTCGACAAAAAGATGGTGTATGGTGAGCTGAAGAGACTTTGTGAATGATAAGTGTGTGTGTGTGTCCTCCAAGATGTGTGCTGGGCCAATGCAGAGACTGGTCCGTGCCGGGCCATGCTGCCCCGCTGGTACTTTGACCAACAGGAGGGCCGCTGTGCTCAGTTTATCTACGGCGGCTGCGGAGGCAACAGGAATAACTTTGAGTCAGAGGAGTACTGCCTGTCTGTCTGCAGCAGCGTCAGTAAGTCCTGCCGGCAGCAGCTAACCTCAACCAGCAGCGAATGCCAGTTGTTTTCATCTCCGATTTGTCTCTAACCCTCACTTTTACCCACTCTCTATCCAAGCTGTCCACTAGTTGCCAGATGTTAACGGCTGCTTAAAGGTTTCTCACTTGGTGTGCTTCTCTTCTAGACGTTCCCTACCTGTCGGCTCTATTCCTAGCTAACCTTTACTTTTTTCCTCACCGTCTCTGCGTGTGCCCGTCAGACAAATAAATGTGTTTGCACTAAAAACAGACTTTACCTTGTTCCATAATCCCCTCTGGAATCTTGAAGCCACCAACCCTGATCGTCTGTATGCTCACTGCTCCCTTTACTTTCACACTAAAAGCAGGTTGTAGGTGTAAGATGGGTACAAGATAAGGTGTTTTTTGAAGCATTTACATTTTACAATACATTTTACTTTGAGCCACACTGGACCTAGTTTTGTTTTGAAGAGCGGGAGAGGTGTTTTTATCAGTTGTAAAAAGAAATCCTGTATTACTACATGGCTTTTCTGAATCCTCAGTGAAGAGACTACCAGATTAAAGTTGTATTTATTGATTTCTATTCAAATTTAAGTAGTGAAACATGGTACCAAAAACTATATAATGCAATAACAACAGTTAGATGCAGAGGATTCATTTTCATGGCTGAGGCTGAATGTCATCTTTTACGTTGCCATGGTTACTGTGTTTTTTACCTATAGAGCATGCATGATAACTACTGTAATTTCTGTGATTACAGTTGTTTCATGGGCATCATCTTATATATTACTTTAACATGAATATGAGCTGTAAAATCATCCAGGCAGAAATTATTCAGCAATAATCCTCACCTCGCTGCACATTATCCCTGACGTGTTGCAGGCTTGCTTACATTATTCCATCCTTGTCGCTGAGGAAATAAGTCCTGGTTAATTCATTTCATTTGCTTAAATCGGATGTCAAATTACTCTGCGGCAGTTTTGAAAATGTGAAACATTTCCAAGGTAGCGGTAAGGAAAATCTCATCAATACACCATCACACACTCAGAGCACACCTGCCTTCTACATCACATTGTGATGATTGATTATCAGAGGCAACACTGAAAATGAGGATGATTGCTCGATGATTTTCACACCTTGTTAATATGTTTGGCCATTAGAATTTTGACTTGAAAAGAGTGTTTCTCGCCACTTCCTGTTGTGCTAGATGTGATCATTCAGTCACAAAGTGAACTGATTGGATTTTAAATAGTAATTCAGTACTGGAATGCCAACTTCTTTTTCCCCTGGCATTTTTTTTCATCATCAGGAGACTGTGTGTGTGTGTGTGTGTGTGTGTGTTGATGTGGGGGGGGGGGAAGACACTGCAGCACTTCTTCACCTCTACTCTGCTCAGCAGAGCAGAAATCCCATATCAAAACACACATGCACATACACTATCACACCTAAACACACACACAGACGGTGTGGATAAAATTAGATCAAAATATAGGGAGATGGAGATACCATGACTCCATTTTGCTGCGGGGCAGATCATGCACTTCGTGACTGAGACACACACATTCACACACATGCACATATTGAGCAAGGTCACTGAACCTTACATTGAAATCAGCCTCTGAGCCAAACACTTAAACTGCCTTCCGCTCCCCATCTATAAAACAAACACACACACACACACACACACACACATTCATCATTCCCTTGTTCAGTGTTTTACTGCACAACTAACACTCAATAGTTTACTATATAATGAGAAGTAAATTGATATTTTGAACTATTATGATTATAAACTACCATCACTTTGCACCATCACTGACAGGTGTAGTCTCTCATAACTGTAATTTATACATCTATCGAAAGCGTTGCATTGAGGGATTTTTAGTGAGAAGTAGTGTACATGCTAGGGCACTTTGCTTGCCACGTTAAGGCACTCAAATAAAATAGTGCAAAGGTAATGTAGTGCACTAGGTAGCAAAGAGGGAATTCCTAAGGAAACAGAAATTCTTGATTATTGAAAAATGTGCAGTCTAGAAACTGCCGTGAATGCTTAACAGCAATTCTTTTAAAAAATGGAATATGGAAATTTAAACAAGGAATTAGTGGATTAATACTTTAAGTACAGTAGTTAAAGGGTCAGTTCACCCACAAAAAAAACAATTCTCACTTACCTCTTGTGCTATCTAACCATATAGTTTTATTTGCCTAGTTTTTGTCTTTACTTAAGAAATGTCCCTGTTACTCTGGGTAATCCAGACCCAATTTCATTGGAACTTTCCACTAAAGAAAACTTCCCCTTGAAAACCATTGAGTGTGTGTTTTGTGGAGTATCTGGAGTAACAAGGACACAAGTTGAATTGAACTAATTCTGAAAATAGATGTAGCTGTTAAATTTTTCAAGTGTTAAATATTTTAATGTTGCGTGCACCATAAACTGAATTCAGCTCTTTTGTGTTGGGGTGGAGGCAGAAATCTCAGAGATCTAAACCTGGGTAAATAAAACCAAAACTATCTGCATGACACCACAAGAGGTAAGTGAGAAAAAGGCTTTTTTTTTTCTTTTGTAATTTGGGTGAAATGATCCTTCAAATGGTTTGAGGAATAGAAACTAACAAAACACTCGGCTCAGGTCAAAGCAAATAACATCTCTCCATTGCCGGTGTCTTGTGCAGTCATGCGCTCCCATCAGACATAACGAATTTCACGTGAGGTTATTTTTCTTGCTGGTAAGTCGACCACAGTTCAGTCTGTGCTATTGAGCTCGCAAGATAAATTCCAACATCAGTGTTTTGGAATGAGAGTTGTATCAAGCTCTGAATGAAGTTATATAAATGAGAGAGGGGTTTTGTCTCTCTTCTACAAAGGACTACGGGTCAACTGAGGCATTCACTTGTTTGCTTTGGAGGGTGCTGGCTTCCAGCTACAGCTACTATCTTGTTTTCTTTCTCTCCTGATCTCACACTAACCCTATGAACCCATTTCTGGCTCTGTGTTTCGTGTTTGTGTGTGCTGAGGCAACACAGCCAGTCCCAGATCAGCCAAATAAAAAGTGTGCTTTAAAAGACTCTTCACTGGAAGTCTTTTCACCTCCCTGCCTCCTCTTTTTCTCCCCTCTATTTCCAGTACCCACAGCCACACCCAGCTCCCCTGACGCCGTGGACCACTACCTGGAGACGCCCGCTGATGAAAACGAACACGCCCACTTCCAGAAAGCCAAAGAAAGTCTGGAGGCCAAGCACCGCGAGAGGATGTCCCAGGTACTGACGGAGAGGGAAGAGGGGAAAAAGGAGGAGGGAGAATTTTCTCCTTATTTTATTTAGTCGACTGGAAGCTGAGCAGCCGTCACACATACATGTGAATGAGTAATGGTAGCCAAGCACACAGAGAGAGAGGGCATTTTCTTTGCAGCAGGGAGAGGACACAAGATATTTCTATGAATAGAAAACGGAGGGAGAAAATGTGTTTCATGTAAAACGAATGGGTGCGTTTGTTAATCCCTCCCGGGTGAGCCGACCGAGCCAATTCATCTTTAATTGTATTTTTTAATCAACCGGCTCGCTTTCCGGAAGAGAGCCAGGTGGTCCACAGCAATGTCACCATTTTTAAAGCTCCAGGCAAGAACACTAACAACCTAGCTGCAGGTGCAGTAACATCTGATTTTACACAGTTGACTTCACCCTTACAGATACTGTTAGATCATGTCTTTGGTAAAGACCTGGGTTGAATTAAAGAATGCACCCAAGTGAGTCAGAGAGGATGAGGTAGGAAGTACAGTCATCTTTTTAAAGAAAATGTAACTGACCAAAAAGGGAACAGAAACTTGATTTTTGGCTTGACCTGACGTTTAAAAATCCCCCAGTGATTTAGAAAGCAGAAGACTCCCTCATTTCAATATTCTCAATCTGAATGGATTACAGTATTGAAACACACCGGACGGATCTGATGTTTAACCTCTGCAGCCCAGATGTTATCTTTGTACAGCCTTGTAAAATTTTCTTACGTTCACAGCTGTGAAAAGACCGGATACATGCCACAAAGAGCAATGAGATGTTTCACTGAAGTGTAAAATCAGCCTGTGATAGAACACATGGGAAGATTAAGTAGATTGACAAGCATAATTAATGTTTTTCCTTCTTTTTCTTGCGCTCAGGTGATGAGAGAGTGGGAAGAGGCTGAGAGGGAAGCTAAGAATCTTCCACGTGCTGACAAGAAGGCTCTCATCCAGGTAAAACATGCACACACTGGACATGTGCAAAACCACCCAGCGTTTTTGGGTGTCTGTTCTTTGATCAATATGTTGCAATTTGTGCATGCAGCGTTTCCAGGAGAAGGTGGAGGCGCTGGAGCAGGAGGCGGCCAGCGAGCGGCAGCAGCTGGTGGAGACCCACATGGCCCGGGTGGAGGCTCTGCTCAACGACCGCCGCCGCCTGGCTCTGGAGAGCTACCTGACCGCGCTGCAGCAGGACCCACCCAGGGTACGCTACGTACACAGTTCTGCAGCGATCTCCGTTCCTGTAACTGATGCAGATGATTGACAGTGTTTAATGATCACAAGTCATTTACAGTACTTTTAAAAATTATACTTTCTTTCAGAGCTTTCTGGCATTTCCCACCTGCTTGTTGTTGCTTTTAAGATTCTCTGCTATTTATCAAGATATTTCTTGTTCTGTTTTCATTTGAAGTGAGATATTTTCACGAGTCCCTTAATCTGACCTGCTGCAAAACATAAATAACTCTCCTGTTTGTGTTTTGTTAGTCCTTTGCTTCTATGTTCTGTCACTATACAAATACACATAACAAATGGAGCCCTTTATACAGTGTATATGCTGTATAAAATCATATAAATTATTGGATTGCAATCTAGAAAGTCACTATTTTCCCCACCTCCCTAAAAGCCACCATCATTCTGAGGCATTTGATTAATGCCTGAGGTTTGGCAAATATAATAAATGTATGAATTAACCTCATCTTCTGATATGCAGAAGAAAATGGGAGAAAAACAATATTACTGACTGCTTTTAGGAAGTGCAGAGGTTTGTTTTTGATCCAGACAGTATATGAATATATCACCTTGCCCTACCTCTGCTCTTAACCATCTGTCTTGTTCTCTCTGTCTGTCTTTTGTAGCCTCGCCATGTCTTCAACCTGTTGAAGAAGTACGTGCGTGCCGAGCAGAAGGACAGGCAGCACACCCTCAAACACTTCGAACACGTCCGCATGGTGGATCCCAAGAAGGCTGCGCAGATCAGACCTCAGGTAGCAGCCCGCTTCTCAGGAAGAGGACATTTCTCCATCCGGCATCCAGAAATAATTTTACTTGTAAATTAAGTTATATTGCCACTTTTCTAAATAAAGAAGCTGATGCAGTTTTATGTGTACTTGTGTGTGTGTGTGTGTGTGTGTGTGTGTGTGTGTGTGTGTGTGTGTGTGTGTGTGTGTGTGTGTGTGTAAAAGGTACTGACCCACCTGCGTGTTATTGAGGAGCGTATGAACCAGTCTCTGGGACTTCTCTACAAGGTGCCCGGTGTGGCTGATGACATCCAGGACCAAGTTGGTGAGTTTGTCGTTTTGACACCCTCTACACAAATGTTTACACTGCAACAATATATTTATCCTGTACTATTGGTGACTTAGATTGAGCACAAAAATAGAATACAATTTATAGTAAAAAATCAGAGCCTTTACAGTATCCAGGCAACCATAAGGTATTAGTAGTGCAACTGAGAAAGAAAGGAGTTTTTAGCTGAGAGAGCAGTTAATAGGCAGAGAGACAAGAAAATAAAACATCTTTCAGAATGATATGAACCACATCTTGTAAATATGAGTTTTAGATGTCTTCCATGCTGACCGTGGCATGAGAGAGATATGGGGGAAGACGTACTGTCCTGATTGTGCTTCATTTAACAGAGAGATTGAATGCTCTAAATTCCAGCCCCCCATTGTTGTTGTTAAGGGTGTTGGAGCCATTTGGCCTAATTCTTCTGTTCAGAGTCAAATGAAACTGTTTGCTGGAAGATAAATCCCCTTCCCCTCCCTCCCTCCCTCCCCTGCATTTGCTAGGTTTCTGTGGTTTATTGGAGTTGCGTGCGTCACACAGCCATCTGTGTCTGTCTCGGAGACTGTCACAGTCTGTGCTGCCCTGCAAAACACACACACAGGAACAAACATACACAGAAGAAGAAGCACCATTCAGTCATTGCTAGGCACCAGGTCTATTAAAAATCGGAGCTTAACATTTTTTGGAGGCTGTCCCTTCTGATAGAGAAACATTCGTATGAGTCATTGCGAGGGATATAATATTTCCTTTAGGCGGAAATATAAACACATCTGTAACTTTACACTTTCAGTTGTCCTCTTTTTTTTAAAATTATAATTACCAAAGAAATGATTTTCTTTTATCATCAGCAATATTTTCATCATAGAGAGCATTTTGTGTTGAAACTAACTGAAAACAACAAGATTCAAGAAGTTTAATACTTCCTTTCCTCTTTCCGTTTCCCCTCTGTCCTCCCTTCCTACATCCTCGTCGTGTCCGTCCAGAGCTTCTGCAGAGGGAGCAGGCGGAGATGGCCCAGCAGCTGGCCAACCTGCAGACGGACGTGAGGGTGAGCTACGGCAACGATGCCCTGATGCCCGACCAGGAGCTGGGAGACGGCCAGACCGACCTGTTGCCCCAGGAGGACACACTGGGCCTGGGGGGCGTTGGCTTCATCCACCCCGAGAGCTTCAACCAGCCCAACACTGAGAACCAGGGTACTTACTACTACTACTACTACATTTGGTTGCTCCAAAGTTGACAGAAATGACACCCATAAATACTATAATTGCTTATCTTTTTCTATTTTTATACATTTTTGTGCTACAGAATGATATGAAAATGACATTGTGCGCTCTCTCTCTCTCTCTCTCTCTCTCTCTCTCTCTCTCTCTCTCTCTCTCTCTCTCTCTCTCTCTCTCTCAATTCAGTTAAATTCAAAGGGGCTTTATTGGCATGGGAAACAAACGTTTACTTTGCCAAAGCAAATGAGAAATAAAACATGTACATGACAGAAGAATTGTGATTCTCTCTCTCTCTCTAGTTGAGCCAGTGGACTCTCGCCCAAGTCTTGACAGAGGCATTCCCACACGGCCAGGTTGGTGCTTTTGTTGTGATTTTTTTTTTAAGTATTTAAATGTATTTAGAAAATCAGACCTGCAGATATTATGCTGTTTGCCACACCCTGCATACCAGGTTGGCATAAATGTGTAACTGCAGGATTGATGGCTTATTTCCATTTTATTAGTGACTTATTAGCATTAATTTTCGCCTCAGTAAAAGGTGTTTTTCACACCCTGACAACCCAAAGGTTGCTCTTAATAATGGCTTGTAACTGCTCTATATAGCATTAGTAAATTATTTATTCACCACAGTAACTTGCAAACCCTAAATTAAGGGTGCACTTTTAGAAAGTGACACCAGCATATGTAGTTTCTAATCATTGCTTGTTTGCCAGTAAATCATATTATCTTAACAATCATTGTCATGAGAACGTATATAAGCATATGTAGGTAATGTATCTATTGTACAGATCATGGCTAAAGAACATGTTAACTTTAACAATGATTTCTTTGTTAAAGTAGCTTCCAGGCTAACAAAAAATATTTGTTCAGATAAAGTAAACAGGTCTCCTCTTAAAATACATCACCAGATTGTTTTGAAGTAAAGTCAGGGCAGCATTTTTCCACTATCTCTCCTTCTCTTCGACATTATTTGCACACAGCCAACTCCACTTGACCATTAAGGCTCCATCTGTGGTTGTTAGGAGATTTGTGATGCTACAGTGTCCATGTGTACTGTACTGTATATGCTATATTCAATTTATACTGCGCTGCCCATCCTGAGTTTGATCTCTGCAAGTGTGTGTGTGAGAAAGAGAAAGCGGCTGAGTGTCACCATCCATAATAGATAGTTCTTCTCCTTTCCTCGCCAGTGACTGGAATGAAGATGGAAGCTATTCCTGAGCTGCGGATGGAGACGGAGGACAGACAGAGCACTGAATATGAAGTTCACCACCAGAAACTGGTAAACAAACACAGAAAGCAGCTCACTCTGACATGAGCAGCGCAGATATGCAGACTCAAATTCACTGATTCATTAAAAATGCAGCCTACTTAATAAACAGAGAAATAGACACAAGCACACACACACACATGCATTTACTGACAAATGCAGTCTTGCACTCTGCCCTCTCTTCTCCACAAGTACACACACAGAGTCAGGTCCATGTCTCCACTTTGTCCCTGTAGTAAACTCCCAAGGTTGTCACCATGGAGACAGGTGTCCATGGAGACGGCTGTGATAATGTGTGCGTCATGCTTTTCTGCTCTTCTCTAAAATCCACTGTCCTCTGACCAGAGTTAAGTTCTGTTCTGTAAGTATTTTCCTGGTCAGCCACAGGTTATTGTATTAAACATTATAAGGCTCTAACCCAGTTCTGCATTCATTCATTAATCTCATCCAATATTGTAATACCAGCACAAAAACCCCAATTCATCCTCAGTCAAATCCAAATCCGTGTACCTTATTCCTCTCACCTAAAGGCTTTAATCTCTTAATCCCTACATTTTATTACATATCACATTTCTTGCATTCACAATGAGCAGCCAGTGTGTCGGGCTGCCTCCTTAACTCAACTCCTTAATTTGATATTCACCGTAACCCCAATCAGCGTTCTGCCGGATTATTCTGGAGGAGGCTCACCAGCCTGAAATGAAGTTTCCACTCACTGCAGTGTTTGACACAAGCAGTGCTGAGATGTCAAGATGTTTTTCTGTTAGCTTATCTACAGTTGAGTGGCGTTTTGAAGTTTGTGCTGGTTGACTAGGTTTCTGTCCCATTATCCGTGCTGTAGGTAGAAATATCGGGCGTTGTTTTCCTCCCTTCAGAAGACGGCATTTACTTATATTTATTTTTGTTCTGCATGAAAAATGAGTTCCACAGAGCAGCGTAATCCATGACAGAAGTTGAAGCCTTCATTTGGTTTTGTGAAAAAGTGTTTTAACCATGTGTCTGAGCATTGTGTTGTGATAGAGCTAAGTCATACCTCGTCAGTGTTGCTTTATGTTGTGCTCTGCTTTCTGTAAATCACCTGACACCCACAGGGAGAAATAAAAGTCTCCACCAGGAAATTATCTCTCATTCATTGTAATGTCCATGGGTTCTTATGTGTTGCGTCTTTGTTCCCCATCAGCATAGCGGTTATTTTCAAGCTAAATTTGACTCTGTAATTATACTATTTTAGAAATGACAAAACTAGGTACATGTTAGGAAATGTAATTACACACAGCATGACCTGCAAAATGATTTGGGTAAAAGAAAACTGAAAAGTAATGGAGGTAAATGGGCTGTAACGCTGAATGTCACCAGTATTCTCCTCCCTAAGTGATGTTCCGACACTTCCGAATAAAGGTAGTATTGGATTGGATCCCTGAGAGAAGTGACATGCAAACCATTTCGAAGCACAGTTAGCACTCAGCCCTGCTGTGCTGAAAACTAAAACTACATTCATTACTCATTGTGTGCTTGTGACACTGCTAACACATCATTTCCAAGAGCGTTTCTACACTCGGTATATTAAAATCATGACGCTGGTTGTGAATGGTTGTTGCCATGTGACTAACAGGTCACCTGACCGCTGTCCGTCCTTCAACTCCCTTAGGTCTTCTTCGCGGAGGATGTGGGCTCCAACAAGGGCGCCATCATCGGCCTGATGGTTGGAGGCGTCGTCATAGCAACCGTGATCGTCATCACCTTGGTGATGCTGAGGAAGAAGCAGTACACCTCTATCCACCACGGTGTCATCGAGGTGAGAAACAGCTGACCTGTGTGTGTGTGGGGGTGATGCTGTGCGCATGCGTGTGTGAGTGCAAACTGTCTGTGTGTTGTTGTGTTGTTAAAGTCTGAAAATGCCTTACTGGTACTGTACACTGCTATATATATATATATATATATATATAAAAATAATGCCTACTCACTAAATGTAATTGGATTAATGCCCATTACTAATTAATTTCCTGCTTTCCTTTTTCTATTATCATCATTTATCATTTCTGAACTCTCATTAGCCGTTTAATTAAAAAATACGGTAGTTGTGGCAGCCTTGTTTCTTTATTTTTGTCAATTACTCAAAAAAAAATCACTTCCAGGAATCATTATCAAGGTCTTAAAATGTAGATTGTCTTTACATTTGTACACACCGTATTAGTGTGTGTGTGTGTGTGTGTGTGTGTGTGTGTGTGTGTGTGTGTGTGTGTAACCTCACTCACTCTCTCTGGCTCCCCTCCAGGTGGATGCTGCCGTCACCCCCGAGGAGCGCCACCTGTCTAAGATGCAGCAGAACGGTTACGAGAACCCAACCTACAAGTTCTTTGAGCAGATGCAGAACTGAAGAGAATGTCACATGTACACACACACACACACACACACACATCTCATTTCACACATCAAGCACCTCCCCTCCCCCTCCTCCCCTTCTCTCCCCCCTCCCCCAGACTAGGCCCACGTCTCCAGAAGGCAGTGCGGCTTAAATGATTGAAATAGTCAGTTACGAGCATACGGAGCGACTGTAGCTAGGGTTTTCTTTCATTTTTGCCTGGGCAGACACTGTGGCCAAGCCAGTTTGCACCAAGTTTGTTCACTTTATCGGAGCAAGACGCCTTGTAAATAAAGACAAGCGTTTTTATAGGTTGCTTCGTCTGGGCCTGCTGATGTATGGAAAAAGGCCCTGCCCAGTGCATCGAAACAAACCCACTCTTCGGGGAAAAAAGCGCGTTCTCTCCACACTGATTCAGGGCCAGTGTATAGTTGGAGTATTTTGGCTTACAATGGTGTGTGTGTGTGTAGGCAAATCTGACCACTGATCAGTAAGATTTCAGGCGCACGCTGACCTGGGCCTCATTTACAAAAATCTGTTGCATACAGAATCATCAAAATAATTTCAAATCATCACTCAACATGTGGACATATTCATTTGTTTCAATCATATTCTTTGTAATGATTATATAATGAAATATAGGCTTAAATCAAGCACCATGATTTTCATAAATGAAGCCCAGTGTTTCCCCACCAACTGCACCACTACTGCACTCACTCTACAGTCCACACTGGAGTATAAGTGAGCCTCCTCTCCCTCCCCTCCTCCTCCTCCATCCCTCCCTCCATCCTCTTTTCTTTGCGCATTCTTACGACAGCTGGCCTGTGCTAAGTCACACAAGGCTCTTAAGGATATTTGGAGATGCTGATGATAATGAATTTGTTGATGACGACGGTAGTAATTATGTATTCTGAATGAGCTGTTTTTATTTTAGTTTTTCTCTTGTTTTCCAGTTTTGTTTTTCAAAAAAGAACGAAAACGGAGAAAAAAATAAGTCAACCGATGTAAAGTCCTTTTTTTAAATTGCGTGTAATGTTACTGAAGTAATGCTGAAGTCTTAGCTGTTCCTATGTAGTGCATGACAACAATGACAACAGGATTTGGAAAAACAAACAAAAAAAAGGTCTTAACGCTGCTCTCTCTTGAGATCCTTTCTCACGTATAGATTGTCATTCTAGCAAGATTGTACATTTAGTATCTTCTCGTGATCACGTGACTTCAAACAATGATGAAAAATATATATATATAAATCTAGATGAACGGGGTCTGCTTTGATATCATGTAAAATACACATTTAAAAGAGATCTGTGATTTTGGAATTTGTGTGTTTCTCATTTCTTTTTTGTTTTTAAACCATGCTACGTTCCTGAAGCTATTGGGGGGGGCTGGCTTCATCTCTGTATGTATATTATTCTCATTCACTGATAATAATATATTGTGTTAAAAATCCTTATGCATAGGGACTCTGAGAAATCACCCTCTTTAATTTTAGCTTTTTTTGTTCAATTCATGTGACTGCGTTTTTTGAAAAGGTCATGTTGTGGGTGTGAAGGTTACAGGAAGCGGGGAAGGGGAACGGAAAAATAGGAGGAATCTGGCATGGGGAATGATTACCTCTGCGTGTATGCGTTTTGTCATTTTCAGTCTGGTGTTTCGTCCAGTTGTAAGCCGACGCTGTCTCTTATTTGGTTTTGTAATAATTTAGTGTCTGCTGATAGAACAGGTGGAGTACTGACAGGATGAGAAGGAGGAGGAAGGAAGGCGAGGTAGAGAGGAAATGACTTGCAGTTCCGGATGGATAGCCAGCCAGGCAGGCAGTCTGTATATATAATGGATTTTCACTCCCCCCAGCACCTCCCTTCCCCTCCCTCCTTCGCCTTCCTCTCCCTTCAGGCATGCTGCTCACCTCTCTGCCATCAATGCACACTTGACTCCTCAGAGGCAGAGCACTGTAGTCTGTATATAGATGATGGGCGTTCACCATCGAGAGAGCTGACAGCGAGTTGGGGGGGGTGGGGATGTGAAAGAAGGGATCAAACATTAGTCCGAAGGAAACTCAATCTAACGGCAACATAGGCAAGAATCCCAAGTTCATCTTCATAGTCAGCTCATGTTAAAGGTCATCAACTCCACAATACACCGAAAGAAAAGCAGTGTGACCTCTCACTCTGTTATTAAAGCTAGTGACGAGTAGGATCTGTGAGGAAATGGTGAATGAAATGTACATATGTAGGCTGCAGTGGGGTGGGTCCTTTGTTTTTAGAGGGTGCCCATTAGAAGCCCAACAGAGGGCAGTAGAGTAGAAGAGGAAGCAGGATTTTCTTTCTATCTTTTCTGTGGATTATATATTGGTTTTGTTTTCCACTGTGTAATATTGTGCAGGCCATTTGCATTGACTGGGAAAACGCTTTCTACACTGTATTCCATAATAAAGTTTTGAATGTACATACAGATGCTGTCTGTTTTTGTTTGTTTAATGCACAGCTGGTTTTTTCATGCATCCCGTTTTATTCTAATGAGTTGTGTCTATGTATGGTCTTAAATATCAGACAGGTAATAATGGTGTGCAAACTGATAGGGGCATTTTCTTCCCTTCATGTAAGGAGGTCAGAGGTCAGTCTCGGGCAGAAAACAGCAGACTGGAGCTGATTGGGATTCAATGTGTTGTTCAAGGACACATCAGAGGGCTTCCTGACACAGATGAACCCAGGTCATCTTGTTAAAGGTTGAATTATTTTCTTTTAAACTGAAACCATACCAATGTTTTAGGTGGACCACATCCACATCCACATGAAATAAAACCTGGCGATTATGGGGGGAAGCTACAAATATAGTGTAGTTAAAAGTAAAAAATAAAAAGGTAAATAAAGTACCCATACTATAGTGTACTATGACCTGCTGTTGTGATTATCATAAGGCTAACAGCCACAGAAGATGACACAAAATAAAAGCGTATTTTATCAGTTCAAACACATTTATTCGCATATGCTGCTTCGGTCGAGTTCGTGATAATTTGATGTCATGTGAGGTCAACCTAAATATGCGCAGTGCTGCGCAAAGAGAGGCACCATTTTGACGTCCGCGAACGCCTCCTTTTCACCAAACACTCCCACAATCCACCGCGGTCCTCCACATTTGGATCTTCAGCTTTAGGTGTCAAATCCAAGGTGAGTACGGAGTTTTAGAGATGCTTTCCAACAATTAACTTTAGCCTGTTTGGCATTGTGCATACTGTTAAACGCATGTTCGTTTCTATGGTGAGTGTAACGTTAGCATGACTTGCAGACGACACTGTTAGAAGGCTGTGTCGCTTCAGCTAAGTTAACTTAGCATATTAGCAGTTGTAATGTTAGCTGAATGAAGCAAACATTTAGTTATCTAGCAGTAAGCTGGGATGAAATCGACATTGTATAACGTTGTTGTTGTGATTTTACTAATGTTAGTCGACAATTAAGTTAGCCTTTCCGAAGTCGCGTATAATGTCGCACCTGTTTAGAATATAGCTAATTAGCGAAGAATGGGCTGCAGGTGACGGCCGCTAACTTATGCTAACTTAAAATCTAGCTAGCGCTAATGTCACTTTGCCCCAGCTGACCAGCAGCACGTCGCTTCCAGTTCCCATGTAGTTAACATTAGCATTTCCTGCTAATATGATAGACACAGAATAACCCGAGGCTTTTTTGCTCCTTCAGATGTCACTGAACCGGTTATTCCAGCTGTCCTCCGTGCTGCGCTCCGCTGTGAGCCTGACCCTGCGCAGGAACATCGGCATGTCTGCTGTCCTCTTCAACCGGGCCAAGGAGCTCGACCCCATCCAGAAACTGTTCCTGGACAAGATCCGCGACTACAGGACCAAGAGCAAGTCAGTTGATTAACACACAGCTCCTGTCATATACCCACATGAAATGTCACTTCTTTGTCCAGGCTTGATGTTTAGATAAGAGTCCAGTCACTAAATATTAGCTTTAAATCCCCCAGAGGAATTATAAAAGCTAATTTTTGGCTTCCTTTGCACGCTATTTAATTTGACGTTGTATTCAAATCGCATCCCCTCCGCTCATCGCCGTCACGGTCATCTCTTGAATATTATTTGATGCCTTGGCTCTCCCAGGGCTTCAGGCGGCATTGTGGACGCTGGACCCGCTTACCAGAAGAACCTGTCTGATGAGATAACCAAACTACAGAGGCTATATGGAGGAGGAGACCTCATCAAGTTCCCCGATTACAAATTCACAGGTTAGTTTGGCCTTTTGTCGTTTACATTGTGTGTACTGTGTGTTGTTTGTCTCCTGCCCTAATTGTTTATCATCAATTAGAAAGTCACATAAGGAATAAATCAAACGTACAGCTTCATTTAGACGGGGTTTGTTTTCCTTTTTATTTTTATCACTGCTTAGAAAAATAACAAATCAGTAATATTGAATTTTAGACTTAGCATAGCAATGTTCATTGTCAGTAATGCCATTTGTATCTAATGGGCCAGAGTTTTAACATTGACCTTGGCTCACTGGTGTACAGAGGAGCTTTTGAAGGACAAAGTGACCCAGACAGTGTATTTAAGTCCAAGCTGATGGATGCTAATGCCTAAAACATAGTGGGTATTAAAAGTCAAAGAAAATGCATTAACTTTGATCAGCTACAGTGTTGAATTAAATGTGCAGCTGACTGTTTTTCTTTGCTTTCACACAATTTAACAGTTCCTCATCATACATATCTATTCTTTTGCCACTGGAGAGATGCACCGTGATTTGGGGCTTTGTCTGTGTCTATATATAGCTACACTTATCAAAGCAAGATGATTTTCTCATTCTGCTTGAAATTGGTCCAGGGAGCTTTTATTTCTGAGCTTCATTTTTGGCATCTTTGATGAAGCTATAACTAGCTAGTTGCTTTGTATTACTGTAGTCTTTTGTCTAGATTTCAAATCTAATCTCCAGTATTGTAACATGTTGTAGAGTACAGCTGCAGTATGTCTCATTTCAGGGAATCGCACTCATCAGCGACAGTCACTAATGGTTCTCTCTTTATTTGTTATTTTCTTCCAGAGCCCAAGTTTGATGAAGGAGCCAAGTGAATGCTGTCCCTGTTGTATCTCTCTTACATGTCACCAGTATGTTGTATTCAATAAAAAGATAGTAGATTGAACCACGATGCTCTGGTCGTCCATTAAGCTGCTTCTGACGGTTACCACTCCGCTGTACAGTGGATAAACAAAATAAAATATTCAAAATATGTTCAGGTAAGATTCAGCATTCTGACTTTTAAATAGTCTGTCTACCTCCATGAATATTCATGTCATTGAAGATATCTCCAATGACATTTTGACTAGTAATACAAGGAATTGTAAATATCCCACATATAATTGTTACTAGTCACAATTATATTTCAGATACCTGATATGCAATTCTGGATATCTATAATTCCATTGTAGATATCTACAATGAACATTTCCACTAGTGAGAAGTGAATTGTTAGCAATAATTAGAATTGCATTATAGATATCTGTAATTGAGTTTGTCAATAGTAAAAGTTAACTAGTTGTAATGAAGTTACAGATATCTACTACAAACATTTCAGCTTGAAATTTTTGATTGAATTATGGCATTCAGAGAACAAACTATGCTGAATTTGCTTTTTGACAAATAGCAGTTCTAATTGAATGTATCTACAATCCCTTTCTCACCAGTCAAAATGTTACTACTTGATATCGATTCATTTCTTACTAGTGGAAATGTTCATAGTATCTGTAATTCAGTTTTGACGTATTGTAATTACAAGTTGACATATCCACAATGTAGATTTGACTAGTTGCGATGTTCATTGAAGATATCTACAGTTGTTGTTGCATTACAGATATCTAAAATACAATTGTTTTTTTAATCAAGTGGGGAGCCCAGAGGAAGTTAAAGCCTTTTATTTATAGTGCTCACTCTTAAATATTAAACTGTAATTTGGAGACTGAACTCTTGATCCTGTGCATCAAGCTGAAGCTGCCTGTCAGTTTCAGGAGTAAGGCAACAATAATGCAGGACGCACATTAATCAGCGCTCCACTTAATGAGATTGACATGTTATCATCACCACAGGTTTAATAATAACCATGTCAGTTTGATATGTGTGCTGTAATTTCAGTGGTGGAAATTGTGCACACTTGTCACCTCTGCATTGATTTTTTTAAAAGTTTGCGTTTCTCAAGACATATCAATCATAAAGTGACACAGTGCTTAAATACAGCCCATAATTGCCTGATAGTCCACATGTATGCATGCCACAGTAGATAAATGCCCCATGGGGTCCTATAACTTCATCCATGTAGAAATATATAAAATGTACAAACCAAAAACACATTTTTGGGATGAGAAGCCAAGAGGAACATATATCATCTTGAATAATCAAATAGACTATTTAGATTGATTTGAGCTCTTTAAAAGCCCTGCCCATACTAGATATAATATGTACATGTTGGGATGACAAGCCAACAGAATTTTTCTGCTGGCTTATCATCCCAAAAATGTGTTTTTGGTTTATATGTTTTATGTATTTAAAGTTATAGGACCCCATGGGGTGTGTGTGTATACATGTTTTGATAGTTGATGGAATCTCATGCAATTATGGGCTATATTTAAGCACTGTATCACTTTATATGTCTTGAGAAATGTCAACTTTTTAAAACAAATCGGCCTTTTTCACTATTTATTAGAGGATTATAATTATTGATGCATTAATGTGTTTATCACTTGAATGTAGCAGCTAATTTTAATTACTTTTTTATATACTGCAGGGTAGCTTGTGAATTTCCCTGAGGATCAATAAAGTCTTATCTTAACCTCCAAAGTAATCAAATAAATGTAGTGGAGTAGAAGTTGAAAAACTCAGGTAAATGTACTTAGTTACTTTCCACCACTGTGTAACTGATCACAATAACAGCAAGTACGGTTTAGGATAGAAAAACATTTTATTACTTATACACCATTCAAATAAAACTCTGAACAATCCATTCACACACTGTCTAGAAACAGACACTCCATTTTGATAAACATTGAGAAACAGTGGCACAAAAATATAGACGAAAAAAGTAAGGCAAGTTCTTTACAAAAAAGTGTGATCCATAGATAAATATGACAGACAAATTAAAAAGGCACAAGGTATATAGATATATATAAAAAGACCATGCAGGCACATTAGGATGGAATGGGGTTGGTCTCAGTATAATTGGCTGGAGTGGCTTTTGGGTCTGGCTTCATGTTGTTGCTAAAGTCATGAGGATCTTGTGTGGCACTGTGGCCCCTGGGAGGCCGGGGACCCCAGTGTTACAGAAGACAAATCATTGGCAGATGCTGAGGTAAACTGCATTTATGTTTGAGTAGATTGAAAACAATACTTTAATTATGGCTTTAAGGAGAATTCCCTTGTTATGATTCAATCTTTTAAAGGAAACAAATTAAAGAGTCAGTGTTTGGTAAAAGAAAACAAAGGTAGTTAAAATGATTGGCCTGCAGAGGGGAGGAAAAATTCTGGAAAGCTCTACTAGTCCCTGGATCATTTGGAATTCCAACATCTGACCACCAGGGGGGAGCAGAGTGCCAGGAAACTGTACTTAATGTCATGAGCAGAAAATGTCAATGACAGAGGCGACCCACACAGCAAAGCAAAAGAGTAAGAAGAAGCCTCGCAAATTTGCATGTATTGGAAGATGAAGAGCTCATTCAGAATCCAGTGTTGGCACCTTATCACGAGGATGGTGTATTCTGACAGGAAGGCCAGCTTCTCAGAGCATGAATGACTGGGTGTGCTTAAAATCCTGGGGCTGAGGGACACAGAAGAAGTATTGAATTGTTAATAGTCCTCTTGCAGTGGTTTCGCGATTTTAATGAAACACAGCAATGTTCATTAGGTAAGTGTGATGAAGTCAGTGTTCTGCGCCTTTGTATTTGCAGGCAGAGGACGGAAACACTTACTTCCTGGGGTGGAGGGATGTAGTCGACACTGGATCTGGAAGACAAAGCACACTGTATGTATGTATGTATGTATGTATGTATGTATGTATG
>LKNJ01000624.1:85280-268763 GCA_002120245.1 Maccullochella peelii | reverse complement strand
AATAGTGGAACGTTAGTGTGCATGTAAACATAGTCACTGTGAACCCTGATTACAGTACAAGAAACATTCTATGTTTTAGTTACACTTAACAAGGAGCTTTGTAAGTCAAATTGGTGTGCAGATTTGACTTACAAAGCTCCTTGTTAAGTGTTCATGTCAATGATGGTTGATGTTCTGAATTGCAGTTTGTTGTGTGTTTCAGTCACAAATGTATGCACATGGTGTTTGTGTAACTCTGCTTTTAAAGTCAATCCCAAGCACTTGACCCTAACATATGCCACTCTTGAAGTGACTCCTGTCTTCCTATCCTCATACAGTGAGAAAACTCAGGAGGTTTCTTTTTCAAGCGCATAGCTTTCAAGGTTAATAAAGTCAAAACGTTGCCTGTGGGAAATGTAGACCAAGTGACCCAAAAGCGACTTCAGATCACTTTGTGCTCATGTAACAGCTACACACTGAATCAATATTCATGTCAGTGCTAAAAAGCTTCCACTTTAACAGCAACAACAATTTCCAAAATAGGAACCATGCATTTTACCCCACTTCTCCCTTGACACCCCTGTCTTTTCTATGCCTCTTAACTTCTCCTCAAACTATTTTGGCATCAGCACCGTGCATCGAGGGAGTGGAAAGACTGACAGGAGAGCATCAGAAAAAGGGAAGCAGGGAAGAGAAGGATGGGCTGTCTCTGTGGCCATAAAGACAGAGGGAAGTTTCTTATGTAAAGCGAGAGAGAGACCTTCCCAAGTAAATAGGCTATGGGCTGTGTCACATAGTTGGCAGACACACAACTATTCCATCAGCTCCACCATAAATGGTAACGCTCTTAAACTGCGCGGAGAGATAAAGCAGACGGCCTCTCCTTACTCGTCCAACCCGTCCGCCTCCACTCTTCCACCCATCACCCCCTTTATCCCTTCACCTCCAAGTCCTTACACTCTGTCATCCCCATCATACACTCTATTTAATCATCTTTTTATCCTTCCATCTCTGAGTGGCGCACACATTTACATTCGCTGCACTTGCCTCTTCGGCTGCCCTCAAAGTGAGAGCATGTATGCACGTGTGTGTATATATTTGTGAGTGTGCATTTAAGAGATGGTGTCATGGATAGTGAGGCTTCAGGCACTGTAGAGCTATACACACTGATGGGTTGCAGGGTAACAGCATGTCTGTGTTTGAAGGACATGTGTGCGGATGTACAGCATCTGTCATGGTTTACGTCTCAGAAGTCAGGTGGCAGCAGTACATACTGTACATGTATGTTGAGTGCATTACAGACTCAATCTGCCAGCAAAAGATGTGACGAAGAAGACTGCTAGCCAGTGTAAACATGGATTTAAACAATGCTTGTTTCAAAATATTTTTTTAAAAAGCTCCGCAAATGTTTAATGAGGAAGAAAACACATTCATCGTGTTCATGAGGCCTCACCATAAAACCAAGACAACTGAGTTGAAAAACACTAAAATGCTTCATAGAGCTTAGGAGAGCTGCACAGTCGGATAAAAACTTTCACTACGAGTGAGACCCCTTTCACATACCAGTAGTTTTGTGATTCAATAAATCTTTTAATTATGATTATTTTGAGCCTTTTTAATGCCTTTATTAAATAGAGCCAGTAGAGAGATAACAGGAAATGAGGAAGAGAGAGATCCAACAAATGTCCTGAGCTGGACTCGAACTGGGGACGTTTCAGTTCTTGGTGGGTGTCTTAACCCCTTAGTTTAATTTAACTAAACTAAGGGGTTTAGCTCATCTTAACTTAATATAGTCCGATAAAAAATAGTCTCCAATGATTAATGCATTCTTGTAAAAAAGTTGCTCTTTTAACTTTGAGAACATTTTTCTAATTGCATGTAATTACCAAATAAACAAGCATATACCATTGGACACATACTTTTTACCAAAAACGTCTTCCAGAGGGACAGATCAACTGGAAACTGTGTAAATGTTGCAAATGTATGTACAGTCAACAACAATAACAATTTTGTCATTTACAGCTGAAGGGCTGCCAGAGTAGACCTATTACTCCTTGGGGTAGATGTTTTATCTTGTCAAATTCTCCTTAAGACACAGTCATAACTCCACAACCTTATTTGCAGCTGAATGATGCAAAACACCTGATCTATTGTGTGTGTGTGTGTGTGTGTGTGTGTGTGTGTGTGTGTGTGTGTGTGCGCGTGCGTGCGTCTGTCTGTCTGTCTGTCTGTCTGTGTGTGTGTGTGTGTGTAGAACAGGAGGGGGGACTGGAAAACGGGTCAACTTGATTGAAAAGCTGTCACACTCAACGGAGCTGAAACACAATTTCTTAAAGAGACAGTTTTCCCCAAACACAAACGTTCAGCTTTAGCACATGATATACAGGCGGGCTTATCTCTATCTATCAGAGAGGTGTACGGATGAAGGATTATGGCAACAGTTATGGCGTCTATGATACACCCACCTTGTCTATAGTGTACAGGACAGATGAACAATTAATGATAATGAACAAAAACTTCGGACATCACATGTCTAATAACTGATATTTGCAAAACACATACTGTTGCTTTAACCATAGTACATGGGTAAACTGTACTATAATAAAGTCAGTGTGCGAAATATGGTGCATCTTGGGGGGTATTGGACACCCTAATGAACATCTACAGCAGGACCCCTGAAGAAGTCAAAATCAGCTCATGTTTTATTTGCTCTGGCAGACGCGTCTGGTCCCACCCCCACTGAGACAGATTTCCTGCCGACCTGGCCCGGGTCAGGCCAATCACAACCGTTTACCTAATATGGTGCGGGTTTGATACGATGACTGTACAGAGGAGCGCCATTGAGGCATTTTTGTAAACAACCAAGATGGCTGCCGCTGATGTGGAACGTTCTGAATCCACTATTGCGTCAGTATTAAATGAACTAGACGGCATATTTTCTCTAAAAGAAGTACAAACAACTGCACTTAAAGCTTTTGTGACATGAATGCTTACAAGTTGTAAATAATGGGAATCTTCCTCATCTCTTACACCCATCCCATATGGAGTGAAAGCAGCATTATTGCACTTTGGACAAACCACCTCCAACATGTGATCAATCGTTGCTTTGGAAACATGGTTTGAACTGTGCCCACAAGATGAAATAAAACAAAAAAAGGGCTATAAAACATGAAATAATGTTGCTAATACTGACTTTATCAGCCAAGTGTGGATGATAGATGATTTTAAACTTGTGTAGCACTGAACACAGTAGGTAAGACTTGTGTCAACCTTACTCCTGAAGTGGCAGTTGCACGGGGTACACACTGTGTGCTAAACTCCAGCAGAAAACTTGGCTGGAGGACGTATGGAAATTGAACCGCAGCCTCTCCTCCATGTGGACAGAGTTACAGAGACAAACAGAGGCGTAGTGATCCTTGTGTCTATTGGATGTCGATGGACTTCAATCAATCAAGCGTCTCAGTAAAGTTTTCAGCAGTCTGTCTGGAGACTTGAGGGATCCATGTTACCCAAACTAGGAAAGAGCACTTAAAAGAGAGGTGGAAAGACTTTACGATGAGTGAGATAAGAAGGAGGGGAAGGAAGAAGATGAGGAGAAGAAGGGAAGAAAGGCTGACAAAAGAGTCGGAAGTGAAAAGAGAATGAGGAAAAGAAAAAAAAGAAGAGAAAGAGAGGTGGAAGAAAAGGGAAAAGAGTAGGAGGAAGGAGACAACATAGGAAGGGAAAATGGGGAAGAAGAAACAGGATCACAATAAAAAGAAGGCAGGAGAAAAAGGGAGGAGCAAGGGCAGACGGAGAAGGAGAAGAGTCACGAAAAGTAAGGATTGAACAAAGGTGGAGCCTGGAAAGCTATAAAATCTCCTGTGTGTGTGTGTGTGTGTGTGTGTGTGTGTGTGTGTGCTGAGGATGTTTGGCATCTGGATTTGTTTATAGGCACTGGGTCAGGGACCGAAAGTAACCCCATAAAACCTGGCCAGGCTTCAGTCTCCTACTACACACACACACACACACACACACACACACACAGTACTTGTGTCACTTACTTTACTTGTGTTATATAACTTTATACAAAATTACACATGCCAACCGCACAACACAATAGCCTCAAACACAATACAAATCTCAAAACTCAGCCCTGCACTTGGCAAATTGTTTTATGTAAAAACATGACTGAATTCATTTGAACAGTGGAGGAAAATCTTCTCCATGCACAGGAAGTAACTGCAGGAGCGATACCTGTAGCGAGTGAGGTAGCAAGCGGTGGATGGTGGCGCGTACAAAGTGCAGGACTTCAATGAGTCCCGTCAGTGGTTAAGCACTTTGGTTAAGGTTAAGGAAAGATTGAAAGATACTGCCCACTTTGATCTTTCCATAACCTTAACCAAGTGCTGCCAGCAGTGGTGGAATGTACATTTACTCAAGTACTGCACTTAAGTGCACATTTGAGTATTTCCATTTTATACTACTTTATACTTTTACTCCTCTACATCTCAGAGGCAAATATTGTACTTTTTACTCCACTCCATTTGTCTGACAGCTTTAGTTACTTTTCATATTACAATTTTCATACCCTATCTGTCCGGGGAAAACCATGTATCTCCAAATTTGGTGATTTTGAATTTTTCTGATAAACTAAAGGATGAAGTGTTCCTTTATGGGTTGAGAAAATTATCCTACTTAGTAAGCTAAATAAATTATTCAGACCCCCCTTGGATTGGTCACAAATCTGAAAACAGGGCTGTTTTTCTGAGCTCATGAAAAGTTGACTTTTTAGAGATACGTGGTTATCATAGGAGAGCGATGCTACAAACATATGATGATCTTATACAATATGATGCATTGCTGTATATATCTAGACATCAGAGTTGGCATCGGTAGAGAAAAAGTTGTATCCCTAGACATCCTCAAGACATCACAGTCTCTGAAGTATTGTATTTTCTTACCTTATTTTAATTTATTACATCTGGTATATATCAAGATCCGTTGGTATTAATAAGTGTTCTCTTACTATTCTGCCCGTGTTGTATTCTGATTTTATAAAGGTAGAGCTAGCAGACTTGTCAACAAAGACATGTGTCCTAGCTTAAGGGAAGCGATGCTGCACTATACTTTTTTTTTTCTGTTGAAGACGTCATCTGTAGCTTTTTGACAGGCAGCTTGAGATAGCAGGGAGAGGTGGAGTTCAGTGACCTTCCAACTTGTTGGTTGGATACGTTTCTTGAGAGTGTACAGGTTGCATTAACACCTGGCTGAGATAGATCCGATCACAACGCACCCCAAACGACCTCCAGATGTGGTCTGGTTGATCTGATAGCATTCTGGTTGCAATGTGTACTGCATGCATTTACACCTCGCATTGACATGGCTTTTCCCTGAGCCAGATAAGCTGTGCTGAAACAGATTGCATGTTAATATCAGCTGTAAATGGGGTCAAAGAGAAAGAGACCCAGGGGTAAAAAACTGCAGATTGAGAATGAAAGAAAGGGAGAAAATCTCTGTCAGATGTTATGGGGCCTTCCTCACCCGTTAAATCACCCCTGTTCCTCTCTCTCTCTCTCTGTGTGTCCTCTGTCTCTCATACGCTCTCATTTCCGTTTTCTCTCTCACATGGCTGTAATTACGCTCGTGTAAACAAACGAGACCAGAGAGAGACATCAGGAATTCCAGTTGGGCCTGTGGGAGCTGTGTAGCTTACACAATCGCACAGAATGACACACACACGTGCACAGAGGATGTAAGTTAAACTAATACCTTCCAACAATCTTTCATTAGGTCCCATCTGACAGCCCATTACACACGACTGTATATCCCCATTGCGAACTTTGTATAGGCATTCAGGTTTGGTACTACCTCAATGGAGCACCATCCAACAGCTGCATTCAACTTCACACAGTCACACTTTTCTTAATGAGATGTACAGAAACACACACATTTACACTAACCTGCTCATGGTACTCGATCCCCATGCTCAGAGTATTGATCAGAATGGCGATCATAATCCCTCGTCCAAAGTACTTGCTGTCCACGATCTTCCTGAATGTGTCGCACACCAGCCTCCAGAAGTGAACGACCTTCGCTGCCGTTTTGCCCAGCCTACGGTGCTTCTTTTTGGGCTGCCGGCTGTCTCTCCTGTCCCTGTGGTGGAGGTCCTGGGTGAACTCGTATATGCCCTCACTGTCAGAGTCTCCGGGGGTCTCGTTGCCATCAGTGCCACCCTCAGATTCATTGGCTAGGGCCTTGGCGCAGTATGGGCAACTCTCAGGGTCAAATGTCAAAGCGGCTGTGTCCATGGCACTGCTGGTGGTGCTGAGGTCACGGGCTGACAGCTGGCAGGAGAGCTGGGCTGCAGCTGAGTGAGAAAGGTCAGATGGAGAAACTTAGACAACGAGAAGGGAACTGCAGTTAAATCAGCGTGATTGTGATAAATTACATAAATGAAGTGGTTTGGACAAATTGTCAAATCCAATGAAAGAGATCTGTTGTGAAAAACAACATTTTTGGACAGTTGCGTGTGTGTATCAGAGGGAGTGTGTTTGATGGTGACAGGCAGTGTGTGCTGTATGAGTAATGCCTTGTCTCTACAGGCTGTGCTATGGCCTGTCTGGCCAGCTGCCAGCGTTTCCACCGTCTGTACAACCTGAACAGACCTGGCCTGACCTTTGCTGAGGCCACTGCCTTTTAGAACTTGGCCAGGGGCAGACGAAGCTGACTACGAGCTCGCACATGAGATTTTAACATTCATTGACTGTAATTAGCACTCTTTCTGCCTCTCACAGAACCCCCCCCCCACCCTGGACAGTGTTATAGTCTGAGGCTTAATCATGACAAATCGACACCGTACTCCACCAAATAGGTGATTGCAGAAAAAGGAACACTTCCAGTGGCGTGTCACTTGATTTGGAAATGAAACACTGATTCTGAATTAAATAAACACTCTTGTTATTTTCAAACCCCAGCATGCTTTCCAGTTTTTTACTTAATGGGAATGCTCAGCAAAGCAAACTCTATCCACCACAGCTAACTCAAAGGAATGCTGCTAGTCACTTTCCAAGATTTTGATTGTATTTATGATCATGATTTTCGATGCAATGTATCTGTGACCACATCCCTGTGTAGTGTAGATTTTTCTACCTGTGGGAGAGTGTGTGTCCACCAGGCTCGATGGTCGTCTCTCCAGGGGCGTGGGTGGGATATTCAGGTTGAAGTTGATGTTAGTCAGAGTGCTGGCTGCAACACTCCCTCGTCTTGACTCTGCTAGGGCTCGAGCCTGCAGAGTGGGGTAGTTCTTAGGCCCAGGAGCCGCAAAGGGTACAGAGTTCCTCTTCATGGCCCTGGACATGGGAGCTGGGGCTAGGGAGAAGGAGCCCAGAGTCGGCCCCAGGTTTGTGGGCGAGGGGGTACAATGAAGAGTTTCTGTGTGGACTACACCGCGAACTGAAGATGAATCGGCATGTCCAGCAGCAGGATTGGACGAAGTGGCCAGGTTTGTATCAGAGGTGGCTGCCAACACTGAAGGCGGTGGGGCTAAAGCAAGGTGCCCAGTGCCAGTGGTTGCAACAAGAGCCCCTCCGTTGTTGTTATGAGCACCAGCCTCCACATCCCTACCCTCCACACACCTGGTGCTCCCCCCTCCCCTCACGCTGCCATTCCCCAGGTGGTAGTGGTGGTGGTGGTGGTGATGATGGTGCATCATGTGATGAACTGACACAGATCCCTGCCTGGATGACTTCCTCCTCCTTCTCTGCCTGCTTTGGGGCTCCGTGGGCGGGGGCGAGGCGGCGATGTTGAGCCCGGCACGGCGAGCCAAGAGCCTGCAGATGTGGGCCAATTGTTTGGCCCCCTTGCGGACAATGTGAACCAGGTACTTGAGCAGCTCGTCGTAGCAGGAGCCCGGCTCGGAGAGGGAGGCCAGAGTGCTGGCGTTGGACATGAAGCGCACCCGCTGCTCCTTCATCAGCTGACTCTCCCTCTGCTTGGTCTCTGAGAACTGAGTTGCGATGACCACCAGGCACAGGTTGATCATGAAGAATGAGCCAATCTAGGGGCAAGGAGGGGTAGATGACATTGTTATTCACACACTCACAATGGATGCTCACACAACCGTCCACCCAACTGACCCATTTGTTCAATCATCAGCAGACATACATGCACACAGCTTGTGGCACTTACAATGATGAGTAGGATGAAGTAGATGAAGTTGTAGAATGAGTGAGCATCCATCACAAAGTACATGATGTCCACCCAGCCCTCCAGAGTGATCACCTGAAAAGGAACACAGGCAGAGGAAAATAATAGAGAGACAAAGAGGAAGAAAAGAAAACACGAAAGAAGAAATCAAACAGAGAGTAGAATTAAAAATAGGAATTAAAAGAGACCATATTTCACAGTCCAGCGTGTTCCAAATACCAAGACTCAGCAGAAGACTAATACCCAACATTTCTCTTGTGTGTTTTACCCCACACATGCAAACCAAAGCAGCGGCCAGACTCATGGGAGAACTCATCTCCAATCTGGCTTTCGTCCTCCAAAATTACCCCCCTCAGCTAGACAGCGATGAATGTACTCCCCAACAAAAGGCTTTCAGATGATGTTGCGATAGCAAACACATGGTGTGGAAAAATGAGGCCGCAGTCTGGTGGTGTGGCTGTGGTGACCTGCTAATCCTGTAAGTCCTATTTCTCTGATACACCAGCCGCTGGGGCAATTAGGCCCCCTCTTCGTCTCCATCTTGTATTACGGGCTTGCACGTCAGCCAAACCATATTGTATGTGCCTCATTGCAAAATCTTGTGTTGACTACTGACTACTTTTTGGTCCAGTTGTTCATCCATAACTTGCAGGTGTGAATAGCTGTCTTACCTGAAAAATGGCAATCCAGGCATAGCAGATGTTGTCAAAGTTGATGGCTCCCTTGAAGGGGTTGACCTGACCAGCAGAGCAGTTGGTGTAGTACTGGTTCCAGTTGATGCAGGTGGTGTTGTCAGTGCTGTTGTAAGAGTACATGTCCAGATTGCACTGCAGGCTTTCCTCGTACAGCTTGGGCACCGAGTTGCAGTCCCTCATGCCATTCTCTCGGGGCAGAGTGCAAATGAAGGGGTTCTCATCGTCATTTTCTGTGTGGTAGTATTTCCCAAACTCCACGGAAAGAGGGCTTTGGGGAAGAAAAAGAGGATATTGCAGGGGTTACCCTACTGATTTACACTGAACTTCAGAGTGGACAAATGTATTAAAAGACATGATCGTTAACAATAATGACAGAGAATTCTTGTAAATTTCACAAAAACAACATAGAAATTTTAGCATTTAAATGAAGTGAAAGCACAAAACATCTTGGCACAAGGATAGGATTAAAAGCTAAATCACATGTTGCATGTTAAAAATGTGCTCTTCACCTAGGGTTTTTCCCAGAAAATTTGCAAAGACCGTGACGTGTCTTTTCTTTGCCCTTCAGCCATCACTGTTCAACTGCAACCTGCTTTTGTTCCCAGGCTGAAGCAGTTACAAAGGTTGGGTGTTTTTATATGAAGTGATGATTCTGCCTGTGAATTTTGGCATACACTGGAGTGGATCAACGTTGGAGGCCTAAAGTCTGCAGGTTTCAATTCCATGCAAATCCTAGAGCAGCTGATTTCACTGATCAACACTCCTTCAAACAGATAGGAGGAACTAAGCTGTAATTGTGTTGACAAACCTTGGGCCAAATGGCTGGGGAGACCCCTGCGTGCACTGCTACACCACCTCTTGGCATATCTGTTACAGAGCACTCCTCTGTCTGGAATAACTGGTATGTGTGTCTGGTGATGGTGTGATATCTGGCTCGCCTATCAACACACATTCAGCCGGCAGGCATTATTGATTGCATAGTAGCCTCAAATACTTTGTGGGACCAGACGAGTCCTTTTCCACTTCAGGACCACCTCACACTTACGCATTTATTTATACATTCTTAAAAGCTGTTTCACACTCTGGGATAATCTACAAGAACACTTATTGGTCTAATGAGCTCAGTATGAAACACATTTGATTTATCGCACCCCAAAATGACACATGGGATGCGGTTCCTACCGGGTGCTCTCACATATTCTCAATCAGTCTAATAAAGAGTCACTGTCAACCCAGTTAACAGTTAACAGCTGCTACTTTGCTAAAGCACTGAAATATGTAGCAGCGATATGATTTCAAGAGAAACTGAAGCAGGCAATAAAAAACAGTTATGACTTTGGACATAGAAACAGAGATGCCATTCATCTGATTCAGAAATGCAGACCTTCCAGATACAAGAAGATGGTCTAAAAATTGATGATGATGACAAAAAAATATGCCAGCTCACCAAAGCCATTATGCATGAACTTAAATTACAGCTGTGAGATGTCATAAATCCTATAGAGAGTAATGAAGCCAGGATGACACAAGGAACATGAATAAGTCATGGGTGCCCATATTCCATATACCATGGGCCGCGTGGGGTTTTTCTCATTATTCCAGGGCTTGTCGCTCTCCCATTCATCACTGTGATGAGACTCTATAATCGCTAACCTCACTGACTTTAGTGCATGACCTAGTTCAATGTGCGGGGTCAAGATCTACTCCATACAGTAGACCTGTTTGTGACCTCATCTGCATTGTTTATCTCAGCTCTATTAGGAAAATAATAAATGAATAAATCACCTTGTGCACAAACATGGGTTCTTGAAGGCCAATACCACCAAAGTACAGGCATGTTTTGTGCACAGCCATGTTTGTTCTGATGTTCAAAATCTTTTTCCAGTATCTTCCTTTGACCATTTAAAAGGATAATTCTGGTTTAATAAAACTTTGGTCTCCTTTTCGCGGGCTTGGCCATCATTTCTAATGGTCATGATGACAATGTACGCGCCAAAGTCAGTGGTGAAATCGGAGAATGCACTGACTGCCGGGGCAAGAAACAAGCAGTCAAACGAAACAGCTTAGCCTGGAAAATTGTGCGCATAACTACAGCATGTACAGCAGGTCAACGCTGAACCAGGAAGTCGGTCTGTAAACTACCTTTTGGGCAATAATTTCACAGTTTGCCTTTGTTTTGTCTTCCAGATAAGTTTGGTAACCTGGTGGTTTATTTAATTATCTTTATTTTTCAGATCAGTAATTACTTTGGTGAGTACAATGTCATCAACAATGAATAGAAACAATAGTGAAACCTAAACCTAAAACCAGATCCAAGCAAAATAGAGCATTGCTGAAGCCTCCCTGAATAAATAAAGCTAAAAAGAATGATCATTTAATGCTATAATGTCCTAATAATAAAAAAAAAAAAGGTTTTTAGGTTTTTACTGGTAAGTGATCAAATATTTAATTTAACTGTAAATCTGTTGTTAGTAGTGGAAGAAGTAGTCAGATAATTTAGTGAAGTAAAAGCAGTAGCATGTGTTTTGTATACAACATTTTAAGTATGAAGTAGCATAAAATGGAAATACTCAAGTACAAGTACATCATGCAGTTAAGTTACTGCAGTTACTGTCTATCATATTGGACATAGATGATAGTGTAGCCAATACTGTAGCTGACCTTTACAAAAACACAATAGTGATCCTGCAGTTAACATTAAACTGAGCATAACAGATGTCAGTACTGGAATCCAAATAGACACAGCTCTACACACACTGGCACAGACACACAGATGAAATATTGACGTGCAACTCACAAGGAGAAGTTGTCTTCCACAAAGCAGCGGTTTCTGAGCAGGCCGGCCCACAGCTGGACGCCTACGATGCCGAATATGAAGAAGACAAAGAAGCAGAGCAGCAGCACATTACCCAGCATGGGCAGCGTGTCCAGCAGCAGGGTCACCAGGATACGCATACCTGAGACGAGAGACAAGGACAAGGTCAAACAGCCGGACAGCACGCAACAGTACACCAATGCACACGCAGTTGATATGTACTTGTGTGGATTAGGTGTATATTACAGATAAAATTGAAAATCAAACCTCTCTTACTACAAGTGGCAGTGCAACAGAGCTGATATGTGTACTGGGTATTTCATTGAATAGACTGGTCGATATGAGTACCATTCCAAGTGCCTCTCAATTTACAGCCATTCACACTGCCTGGCACTGGCCTATTATAACACGCTTACAGTGACAAGTGCACAATTCATTGTCTTTATTTGTTTGATCAAATTATACACTTGCCAGTGGATGCTACAACACTTTTTACAGAGTAATGAAAATCCAATAATAATGACTAATGGTAGAAATAATAGCCTACTACACATCACAGTTTAACTAATATAAAACACAGAGAGGCTAAATTCACTAAACAGCTTAATAAAGGACTGTCAAAACAGGGTCATTCATTGTAACAGATGAAGAGCAGTGCTGTGGGTTACTTGTAAACAACATGGGGTCTGGCTCTTGACGAACAGAAGTGATTCAGTATATTCATTTGTCAGGAGGATGTTTTTCTGCCACTGGGAAGGTTTTTAGGAAATTCAAATTCACAGACTGCTACCATTAAAGGGTAATTCCGGTATTTTTAAACCTGGGCCCTATTTTTTTTGTTTGTTTTTTTAATAAATTTTGGGATCTAAATGACTAATAGTTACTGAAACCTTTGGAATTGGTCCATTACATCACCTCAGCCGGCAGCCACAAAATGTGCTGCAATGGCTGCAACGTTGTCAGATTGTTATTCTACGTGTCCAAAACTTTTGGTATCTATTAGTCATTTAGATACCAAAATTTGTAAAAAAAATAAATAAAACAAATAATAGGGCCCAGGTTTATAAATAACAGAATAACCCTTTAAAAGAGTGACTCTGAAATCAAAAAATGGCTTATGGTATGCCACTCTTGCTCTAGTGGCATATGCCGCTGCTGGCTATTGGTTATGTTCCACCTTTCAGGATGGCATTCTTAACATCACTGACAATGTGTGTGATTGTATAAATATTATTAGCAGGCCATTGTAGAAAACAGAAAGTGCGCTCAGCATCATCCTTCCCTGGATGAATAAAAGGTTAAAAATACATTTTATTCCGGAGTCAAATGGAAGTACAGAGATTTGTTGGTAGTCTGTGAGGGTGCCAGCAGCACACCTACAGTTTGCTCTGAATTAACGCTGCAGTAAAAGGCCTGCTTTTTCGCCTTTCATGCAGTACATCCCTGATTCTGTCAGCTCTGGACAGTGTTCCCTCAAGTTTCTGACAACACACACACTTCCTGCCGCCCACACACTCCCTCTGCTAAATCTAGTCGTGTCCCTCTGCTGTTTGCAGCTCAAATTTTGCTCTAATTTCCAGGCACTGACTATCTATCTATCTATCTATCTATCCTGGTGCTACTGTGTAATCTCTCTCTCTCTGTCTGCCCATGTGTGTCTCTCTCTCTCTCTTTGTCCCTGCAGGCTACCCTCCCAACAGTAACCCGGTGAGTCAGGCGTCAATAATGAGGATCATTTTTCTGATCAGGGGTTTTCTGGATAATTGGAGAGGCCGGGACAGTCCTTGTCGGAGCGCCAGCAGAGCTCGTCTGCTGGGCTGACAGCCATCGAGGAACAGAGGGGACAGCAGAGGGAAGGACACCGAGATGAAGGAGAGAGCAAAACAGAGAGAAGAGAAAGTGAAAGATGGAGAGACATTTGAGCCACATCCCTTTAGATGAACTGAATAATGCAGGGAGGCCATGCTGTTTAAATATGTAATACATTCATACTGAAAATATATCAAAACAAAATGCTTACTTAAAATGACAGCAATTGTAGCCTCATTTTTTCAGTGTGCTGTTGATGGACCTTGCAGTCCCACAATGCAATGGATAATAGAACCCTTTTCTTTGCCATTTGGAAGTTTAAATGTAAGTTGTCAGTTGAGTTCCAAATTGGAGTTGGATTGATGCACATCATGCACATCAGGCTCAGGGGGCCCCAGGGGGCTCAAAAGCCAGAGCTTCTTTGAAGGGACTCTTATTAAGATTTCACTTAATGAGCTCAGGCACAAGTAGGGGTGTCCCACTCGTGTTTTTTTTTTAATATTGGTTATATGATTCCGATACTGAGTTCGATCCGATGTTGAGTTTAAATAAAAATAGCAAATTAAGGTAAATGATTGGCAGCAGAATAGCTCTGCTTCAAGGAAATATAACCTGCACCATAGGTTTCCTTTGATCCTTGACTGTAACATTTGCTATATTTTGCTATAGTATTTTGTATAATATTAGTATTAGAAGAGTGTCAGTGTGGATGTGGTGTGGAAGGAATCTTTGGACAGGAGTTAGCGTTTTTAGCCACGCTAGGGGCTTCTAGGGGTGGCAAAATCTCAACAATTAGATGGATCACCCTGAAATTTTGTACATACATTCATGGTCCCCTTAGGGATGAATCCTAATCACTGTGATGATCTCCTGACTTTTCCTCTAGTGCCACCAGCGGGATGAAAGTACCTCAACAACAAAATCTCAACAATTAGATGGACTGCCACAAAATTTGCTACAGATATTCAAGGTCCCCAGAGGATCAATTTTAATAACTTTGATGATCCCCTGAATTTTCCTCCAGCACCATCATCAGATCAAATATTCAATTTGTTCAAAACTTTAGTTTAAATACCTGTAAAACTAATGACATTCCCATCAGCCCCAGCTGTACTTTGTTTTTAGTGCTAATTAGCAAATGTTAGCAGGCTAACAGGCTAAACTAAGATGGTGAACATCTTAAACATAACCTGCTAAACATAAGAATATGTAAGTATGTTAGCATGTAGCTCAAAGCCCTGCTGTAACTAAGTACAGCCTCAAAAAGCTGCTAGCGTGGCCTTTGAAATGAAAACGTATTCAAAATATAGTCCGCCTACTCAAAATATGTTTCAGTTCAATGTCTTCTACATGTTTTCAAAATTGTGTATATTTGAAAACATGATTCTGAACTGACATACTGCATATATATATAGATACGAAGTGTTTTGTTGGGTTTTACATGTGGTGGTGGTTGCTTTAAATGAAACACATGTATTTACAGGGCATGTTTAAGAAAATAAAATTCCATCCATGCCCCAACACCTTTCATCTACACTATGCCATCTGGGAGTGGCTCCCCAAACTGCATGAGGAACTTTCCATGTTTGTAGAAAGATTCCGAAAAATATTTTTGTTTTCATGTGGGTACATACTGAGACAGAGACTTTTGGTGTTGACAGATGGAAGGAAAACAGGGAGGATTTTGTAGATTTGTGAAAGATATGGAGAACAAATGAGGAGAAGACAGCCAGGAGAGGCAGAAAGGAGATAAAGGTACTACTGAAGGACAGGAGAATGAGTGACAGTGAGGAGCATCTGTGGGATAGCATGCATGTGTGCATTGTGTCTGTCACAGCGTCATTCTCTCAAAGGGAACGATCTCAATATGAAACCCGGCTGGGGAGAAACTGACAGCAGTGGAAACACAGAAACTCTTGAATGACATCCAAGACTCTCGACAAACACTGTTTTCAAGTTATTTCAATTTGTGTAATAGCTGCCTGCAATATGCGCTGGATGCAATACTCAATTATCAGCATAACTGTGTGTACAATCACAGTGTGAGATGAGAGTCATAAAGAAAATATCTCTCCGAAGCGCTCATAATCGCACTGTGAAAACGTTATTAAATGCTGTGCTATGGCGCTGTTTACAAGAGAAACATCATGTCATGATTCAAGAGAAGCAATCCAGTGCAGGGAGTTATGTAAAAATGAAAGTGTGAGTCACTGCCTGTGGCGATTTGTTGTTACTTGCCCTTTGGTAGGACACTACGTTTAACATAATTACCTTACTCACATAGACAGTTTTCTGATACATTCTGTCTCAGAGGTGTGGAGGCTCATGCACTCTGACAGACCTGACTCGCTGCCTACAACAGCAACTCTATCCCCATCTTTCTCTCTCTAGTCATTAATGAGCAGTGCAGGCACACATGCGTCCCTTGCCTGACTGTAGGCAAACACATAATACACACACACAGATAGTGAGCAGCAGCTTCTTCAAGGGATTGCCCTCACAGTGTGATGTGCTGAGCTGTTAGGATGCTGCTTAGCTGTGCCTGAGTTAGTGACAGCAGCTGGGATTTGTGTCCACTGCAGGCCCAGGCACACTGACTGGCTTCATACGCTACGATCCAGAGTGGAGATATGTCTCCACAATGACAATTTAATACTTAAACTGCCATATGCTGGTATTCACACCTCCGACAGCTGCACCCATGGAGAACAGCACAGATCCTATGCCTCATACTTTCACATTAATCATACAAAGGAGCAGGGTTTGAATTTGACAGTCTTCTGAATCTTTGATATAAAAAGTTTCAATGTCACAAATGATCACTGAATTGTCAAAATGTATAATTGTAACTCATTTTGCTTATGAGGAGAACATGGAAGTAAGTGTACAGAACAGTTCTGCTCGTAATGGCAGTTAGGGAGCAATTCAGCCCAAGGTATAAGGGCATAAAATATTTGTGGTGGCAAAAATGAGTTTTTCAAGATTATTTTGATGGTGGTATAAATCAGACGAGAGCCATATATGAGGACAACTCTTCATTCAGCCACATAGGCAAACATGAATATCATGAAAACAACCTCTGTTTTATTGGCCAGATAAGAGAATCAATTTTCTGAGCCTCTCCCGACCTGAATAGCGTGCTCATTCCAAGTGATCGACATTTCATATTCAATAACAATCATCTCCTCCTCCGCCTGTGCGCCCTCTCCATCCTCGCTGTGGGCGGCCACTCCATTCCAACATGGCTGGCAGGCGGGTGGCTGTGTGTGATCGGGGAGCCATCTGTTAGCAGGCAGATTAGGTCTGCTTCCTCTGCTCTCCTGTCCAGGTTCAGCCTCGGCCTAGCCAGCTTTGTAATCTGTGTACTGTGAACTAATGGGCTTTCTGAGACGAGGGCCAGTGTACACCTGCGTCTCTTCTTATTTGCGCCGAGTGGATGGTAACTAGCTCCATGTCGACTACAGACGGAGATGACTAGACGTCCCTGAAATGGAAATGTGCCTCTGCATAAGCGAGTCATGTGACCCGAAGAGAGAGCACAGAAAAATGAAAACTGACGGAGAGAAAGGAGAACAGAGAACGCATCTGAACTCTGTTTACCTGCTGTTTTATTTGCCCGAGTGAGTTTGCTTGTTTTTGTGTACACCAATTTATAAGAAATGACAGGTAGTATAATCTGATGTCATAAGATCTGTGGCCTCATTTATCAACCATGTGTAGGTACAGTTATGTGCTTAAACCATGCATAAGCTCATTTCTACACATGGAATCCAATTTACCAAATTCTCTCTTATTGTGTTTGAGAATGCGCGTATGTTTCAAACCACACCTAACCATGCGTATATAATGGTGTTATCCAGGGCAAACCGATTCCTAAATTACATTAAAACATTCCCCAACTTTACTTTCAACCATGTGAGCATAACTGTCACTTAACTTTTCTGATGATTTCATTTTTATCTGGAAAATGAGAATGTAATGATGCCATTAATGCTTCATTTTTCTACGTCCTCGAGCACCTGTGGCTCCATATCAGAGATCCAGAGAATCTGCTAATGGCATTCAGTTGTAATCATTCTACATTATTAATTAACTGTTACATTTTGATACCATAATTTATATTTCATACCATTAATAATATAACATTAATTCAATTTAACTAAGCCACGCATATTGTCTATCATGCTGAAACTGTCAAAAAGTGCAACAAAAAAAAATCTAATTCTTAATATGAATGAATTATACCAAAGTAGTACTGTGCCCAGTGTCTAGTTTGTGTACTGTAATGTGTGCTCAATTAAATCAAGTGAAATCATTTTTTACCTCTCCGCACACTGTATCTTTATTGAGTTATCTTTGGACAAGCCACTTCTGGAAGTGTCAACTCAAACACCTTGGTTTCACTGAAATTCCTTTAGCAATGTGGCAAGCTAGGGTTAAAATTGTTGGGTGCAACGGGCGTAGCATCATTTCAACCAAACCTTATTATTGCCCTTTAAGGGAGACCTTGACCAATTGTGCACATCACGTCACTTGTGTTCTAATCGTATTCATGTGTTTGTCTGACAACAAATCAAGTGGAAACATCATAGAACATAATCTAAAATACACCTGTAACACCTGGAACAATGCAGGAAAACACATGAAAGGACACTATTGTCATGCTGGTCGCTACAGTATCTTAACCTTATTGTCCGTGATGGTTTTCGTCTTTATCTTTCTCGGTCGCTACTTTTGAAAGGGATGTTATTGACCACATATGGCATTATTTCTGTAGCCTATGTAAATGAGCCTGTACATGGACATAGAATAGTTGAAATTGTCGATTGCGTGAAGATGTGAGTACATATGTATGTTTGATGAATACCAATGTTCTTGTTTGAAAGGACACATTTAGAACTGGTTCTATGCATGCTTTGATAAGTGAGGCAACCTGGACTGTAAAAAAAGAAAAGATAACTTCATTTTAAAAGAAACATTTTTTCCACCGTTACGCCTTACCACAGCTTAAACTCAAATCTCTTTGACAAATCACAGCTGTGTTGGGGAGATGGTTCCCTACCTGTCTTCAGGCTATCTGGGAATACTGTACCACAGCACGACTCCAAGTGATCAAAGAACTGAATTTCAAGCTTTAAGATACTGCACCAGCTTAAAACCTTGAACTGAAAATGAATTTGGACTTAAAATACAAGTAAAACAGAATCTCTTCTCTTCAAAATATCACTTGCATGCCAAGAGCTGCTGGGGGTTTTCTTGTCATATTGAGATTCAACTAGATCTTTTGTTTATAGCAGCAAACAAATTGACAGCGAAGAGCAAGGATTACTCTGTGACATTCTTTGCTTCTGGCAAACAACTTCCTTCTCTGAACTCCTTCTAACCATATCAACCATATTCTTTTATTTCTTCGCTCACAAACAAGGAGCCCCTGGATTAAACCCGTCCCCTGACTCCTCCGGGCTTGTGCTCACATCACAGTACAACAGCAGAAGTCAAGGGGTGACTTATAGGCCTTGTGAAGAATAGAAGCTAGGACGTTCTTGCCAGCTCTTTAATTATAGTAATGAGGCTCCGCAAACAATGTGCTATAGGAGGAGGAGGGCATGAGCATGCAGGGAGCTGAGAGGTCGATGATTTTGCTGTGTTGTTGCCTTTTGGGCTTATCTGGGTGGAAGTACAAGACAGTGTGCATGAACCAGGCGCTTCTCAAACACCGGGTCTAGCAAAGCGTGGCGAAGAGGATGAAACACTCCGTATTACTGATGCATGGGCGAAAATATTAGCATGTATGTGCATGCACTGCAGGTCTGACTGTGAGGAAAATGTGTGTGAGCACTGCTCGTGTGTGCCAGTTTGATAAGGCTTTGGGGAAAGGGCATATGCCGTGGCTAACCAATAAAGAAGCGTGCAAAGGCTATTCTGGGCTCGGTCTTGTCAAGACGGCGACGTGTGTGAGTGTGTTTGTGTATGTGTGTAAGGGTTTGTGTCCTGCGATAATCACCTATTGACTGCTGCCTCTGGCTTATCAATCAACACTACCTCGTTCAAACGTGAAAGTTTCATCAACACCCATCAACTCTGAGGGGGGGTTAATGTTTTATCCTGTTATGTCTGTTATTCATTTGCAGGCCTGTATTCTTCTTCAGTTAGTTACCAATGAATCACTACCTCCTTTAAAGGAGTAATTCAACGATTCAAGTTGAGGCTCACAGGTAGAGTGCTGCTACCTGTCTCAATCTGGAGAGATCATGCCACAGTATCAGGATTCAGGCTGGGTTTGGGTAATTTTGTTGCGTAAAGCTTCGCTAGGGTTAGAAATGCCCAGTGGCAAGAGGGAAAGACACAATAAAGCCAATGTGTTGCACTGTCCTGGTAAGGCAAAAATAGGACTTTGGGTCTTGGGTCGGGTTTGGCAGATTCGGTTCTAAACTGGGGTTGGGTCCTAAAGATGTGGGTACATGCCGGGTACAAGTCTCAAATTTACGCTACTGACAAGAGAGAGATTAAAAAATGATTGATCAATCGAAGAAGCAGAGGGCAAGATACTCTGACATTTAGTCCATAGTATGTGTCAAGCTTAATAAAATACTACATTTCCCATAATGCAATCAGTAGTTTCTTTTCATTACATCCTCCCTGCCTGTTAAATCCCGTGTTTTTTGGACTCCATGCCCTCTGCGGTTCCATATTTTTGTAACTGCAGATTTCGCAACGCAGGCTTTCTGCTATAAATATATATATTCTCCAAGATGCCACAGGACAAAACTCCTCTAAGACACAAAAGACATTATACAATTGTTTTCACAAGCTGAATAGTACTCTCCATGTCTACTAAACAGACCTTTATGTGTAAAACCAAGTCCCTCATTAACTTCAGCTGGTCTTGGCATTAAGGAACTGTTGATAACCAGGGTGTGGAAAGACATTAACAGGCCAAAAATGAATTGCAAATTTAGACTGCAGCTGGCTGGTATGGCCACCAAACCAGGCGCTTTGGCAGGTGAGCAACCATCATCCCGAGGTCCTTTCCTATTCCAAAAATATGTTTGGCTTGAAAAAAATGTTTGCTGGATGGTGAAATAAATGTGGAACTTTAGCCTGAGGATAAAAAAAAATGATTTCCGTTCTCTGTGTATAACAATGGCACTCCTATTACAAACACAAGACAGAAAAAATATATTTCAGCATTCAAAAGTCAGTATTCTAGGTTTCAGTGCCTGGAGGCCTGAAACTAAAACCCATTAAAGCATCTCTTCACTTCTATTTGCATATTGTAGAAGCTGAATCAAGGTCACAAAAGTAGCATTTGCTGACAATATGTTCTAAATGTTAAAGTATGCCATTATTTAATACTTAGTAGAAGCACCCTTTGCTTTGCGGTTTGGGTTTCTCAATAATTTAGCAAATTTAGATTAAGAATTTTTCTTTCTTCTTTGCTCTTTGCATGTACTAGACATGTTCACACCCATTCAAACTCATAATGTAACTTCACCATAGCACCATATCTGTTTCCATGCCATGAGCAGTGTGTCCAATAAACCATTCTTTCCTTCCAGAGAGGGGGATCCTTCTCTGTCACCCAGGAAAACATACTGTATTGTGGACACACGAGTGGCCAGCTGCTCCCTTTGAATATTAAGACCCACACAACGGTATGTCACAAGCTGTCATGTCTGCTTTGATGTAGCCAATGACAGGCCTGGTACAAGGTCCCTGCGGGCCGGTACTGGACGTGAGGGTAATAGCCAATCAGACGGCAGACGGTGGGTGGTGATGTGATGGTGACACAGCCTGGGATTTTTGGTTTTGTTGGCAGCCGGTGGATGAAGCCTGCGAAATGTATCTGTCACTTCCACTGGCAGGACTGCCATGTTAGCGCATCAATCAATGCCAGAGGCCAGGATGTGGACACCAGCCCAGGAACAATGTGTTCGTTAATGCAAGTCTGACGGTGTGTGTGTGTGTGTTTTAAGATGAGCTCCAGCCTTCTGTTCCAATACAGACTCAAGATAAAAGGTAACAGACAGAGAGAGTGAGAAAAGAGCAATGTGGGGCTGTAGACAGCGAGGCAGAGGGATGTGCGTACTAACAGTTAATACATCTGCTGATCCGGGTTCAGATGGCTTACATTTTTGGCTTTACATTTTAGTCAACTAAGAGGCTGAAGATGGAAATTGTATACCTCCTTGGACTGACAGATTGAGTTAACCCTTCTGACCTGTAAATGTACACTGATATGAGCTATTTAATCAGTGTGTATCAGCTGCAGGACTGTCTGGTCTGCATCCTCAGCTATATATCAGCCTTGGCTCTGTTTCCACCTGGCATTAATATGCACCTCATATCTGGACGGTGCCAATATGTGATTTACTGGACTACACTTGATATTGAAATACAGCTACATCTCCAGTATACACAATGACAATACATTTCCCTTGTCCTCATCAAAACAGACATTATAACACACATTGTTTCCTCTTACAGGAATGAAGATGTTTAAAATTGACAGCTCCCTATTCACTACAGTAACCCCCGCAGTTTATCTGTTTTATTTGTGTCCTTTCTAGTGGCCTGCGTTATAAAATATATTATATGTATATTACATAGAGTGGATGCTCATTGCATTACAGTAATTGCTATTAATGTGCCAAGTGGCCCTCTGTCAATCTGTGGAGTGTTCCTCTCCTTTACACTTGAGCCTTGAATAATAGCTAATCACTTAGGACCATCAGCATTTATGTCAATGCATTTGGTAACTGTTGAGCCCTATTCACACTGGGTTACAATAACCTGGGGTTTAGTGCATCATATTCACACAAGGTAAACAAAGTTCCTGAAGAAATCCCAAAGACTGTGTCCATATATGATTGAAACTATAATGGGTGTCTATACTGAATAGCTAGATGAACTGCCTGAATTAGCACCAAAATGCTGTCAAAGATATTAATAGCTGCTACTGCAGTTTCCACAATTCTCAGAACAAAAGATGTAGAAGCAAGCATGCAGAAGCCAATGAATCCTCACTACCACTGCCAACCACTACAACCCCATATTACGGACATGCTAATTTGCACAGGACTGATATCATCAGACGGGCTTTCTTTTTGACAAAATATGCAACAGCGGCCATGCTAGCAGCATGGCATTAGGGATGGCAATTGCGATCAGTTTGGTCTGTCAGTCAAGCGCTTTGGTTTAGGGTGTAATATCTTAAAGCTTTAAGCTGGATTGCCATAAAATTTGGTATAGACATTCATGGTTCAAATGACTTTGGTGACCCCCTGGCCAGTCATTTAGCACCACCAACAGGTCAAAATTTCCACTTATGCAGCACTGAATACCTCTAAAACTCATGAACAGATTTCTGCAAGGCAATGCCATACTTAGATTAATGCTTAAACAGCAAGGTTCACATTTTTTAAAGTCTGTCTTAAAACAGTACTCACATTCCCCTTTGTAAAATGCATTTATAGAGTTATTATTGGTCGCTGTAATCATTTCACCTGTCCATACTGGCTGTGAAACAATCCCTTTTTAGCGCCACTCCTTGTTGAGTGGAATAATTACAGTGAACAATGACTATGTTAGTGTGCATATGTACATGTGACAATTGTTTAAAAATTGAAAAATCTGAACCTATCCTTTAATTCTGCAGGTATTACAAGCACAGAAGCAATCTACACACCACTATTTCTACGCGTGTACTGTAGGGCTACTCTACTTTACATGTATGACTCAATGCTGCTGCAGATACAACTGTGAATATGGGGCTCTTGTCGTCACACTTTATCTTGCACCAACTATGTCATCCCTATTCTGTACCTCTTTTGTAATGCCTCTGTGCCAATTAGGCAGGTCAAATTTTTTGCACACTACTAGGCGAACTCTGAAAGGGCAAGCTGTAGCTTTCCCCTCCTTCTTCTGCCTTGTTTCTTACCAACCCAACAACTGCTTAATAATGGCAGCAGGAGCAAACACATTAGTCAGTGCCATAAATCCAGTCTAATATGAAGGAAATGAATTCACAGCATCCAAGAACTAAAGCACCCATGTATTCAAATTCAGTGACGTGTGCCTCGAAATAGCCCGAGCTCCAGAGTAAACATCTCCACACAGAGTCGTGATGAATGCTGCAAGCTTGTCTGCAGGACTTGATTAGGCTGATGAAGGGATGAAGGGATGAGGGGGGGCATAAAACAGATACCAGCCACATCAAACGCTTGAGGACCCCCCTCCACCACCACCACCACTCAACCCAATGACATTTTCCCCGCAGGGCCAGAACCAGACCAAATCATCCACACATTAATGCCGCTATTAGTCCCGTGATTAGGATGAGCAATGGTTGGATGCCTAATGAGCGAGTCTGTGCACATGGCTGTGTGCTCTCGGAGTGTGTGTATATGTGGACTAATGAGCAGCAGTGGACCCCCCACGATGGCTTTGATTGACAAGAGCGAGATTACAGAAGAGGTTTGGGAAGTGTCTGTATCTGTGGAGGGATAGGAGAGATGGGAGGGGGTTAATGTCCCATTCATGCACCTACAGGGGGTAAACACCTGTATGTACACGCGTACACGCACACATCCTGGGGATCATTGCTCAGCTGCCTGCAATCTCCTCTGAGCAATGGAGGGGCTAATGACATAATTAGGGTCTGTACTTAAATGACAGCATTGCGGGGGGGGGTGGAATAAAGATAAGAATGAATACACAGAGTGGACTGCTGGGTGGGTATAAAAATGCTTATGATTTATTTAAACATTAATGTGTGCACTGGAAATTCAATCTGTGCTGATTAAACTCTAATGGAGACTGATGGAAGAAAGGGGAGGGGAATATGGAACTTTTTTGGGGGGGTTAAGATAATGTGTGTGTGTGTGTGTGTGTGTGTGTGTAAGAGAAAGGGAGTGGGGAGGATGACAGATGGAGTAAGCGACTCTGGGATTTGTGCTTTGCGTATACAAGTGTGATCGTCTGTGTGCGTGTGTGTGTGAGTGTAGCTATCAACTACAGTGCTTCAATAAAAGGTAGTGAGTTGGAAAATTGCATATAAATCTGTCCAAAGCTGATCGGCTGGGGGAAGCCAAAACACAAAGACACAGTCAAGGCAACATACTAAATGCAGATCGGCTTGTCCCTGACCTACATTCCACTGCTGTGTAGGAATTCACTCCACCTGCATGATCACCAATTATAGCAAGTACCATGACAGAGGAGCGGAAGTCCAGTATATTCAAGACATGGTAAAACTACACAGCTAATATCTCCTGCTGCCAAGCCCGATTAATCATGAGAAGCTAGATATTACTTGATGGGCATTGTGATGAGTTATTAAATGTCACTTTTTCAATAAGTCTTTTCAATCCAAAAAATTGCCACTTGTGTTTGATTTTTGCACTAAATAAGCGTTTAAGGGGGCGGACCGGTCGGCTGAGGCCTTTCTGTGTGGAGTTTGCATGTTCTCCCCGTGTCCCCCCGTGGGTACTCCGGCTTCCTCCCACCATCCAAAAACATGCAGGTTAGGTTAATTGATGATTCTAAATTGCCCGTAGGTGTGACTGTGAGTGTGAATGTTTGTCTGTCTCCGTTAGCCCTGTGATTGACTGGCGACCAGTCCAGGGTGTACCCCGCCTCTCACCCAGTGTCAGCTGGGATAGGCTCCAGCCCCCCCGCGACCCTCTGAGGATAAGCGGTATAGATAATGGATGGATGGATGGATGGATGGATAAGTGTTTAAGGATTAGATATTAACACCATTGATGTGGACGTGCACTTGATGAAGAACTAAATTTGTCGTGTACTTTTGTGACTGTAGTTCAGCTGTACTATCACTTTTTAACTGTATATATGAATCTTACTTTAATTTGACATTTTGAGAAATACGCTTATTCGCTTTCCTGCAGAGAGTTAAATGACAAGATTGATATACCACTTTCATGGCGAAATGTAAATGTGAAGCTACAGCCAGCAACCAGTTAGCTTAGCTTAGCATAAAGACTGGAAACAATGGGAAACAGCTGGCTCTAGTTTCATATTTAGCATGCAGACATAAGGGTGGTATTGATCTTCTCATCAAACTCTTGGCAAGAGATCGAAGTGCATTTCCCAAAATATTAAACCATTCCTTTAAGGTCAGAGGGGTTGAAGCACATATGTTTAGTGCTGGACTCTGTTTACTTTTTCTTTTATTGCACACTTTAAGTATGACATCGTGCTGTTAGCATTAGCTATAACATTCAAACATCACTAACTGATGGTGGCAGCTCACTGCCTAGTCCAAGTTCCATCACACTAATGCTCAAAATATATTCTTACATTATGTAATAAGTGGTCTGCTCCGGATTAAAATGCATTTCAGTCACAAGCCCTGCAATAGTGTGGCAACTCCTGTCTTTTGATCCAGTATCCAAAATAATTTCAATATTTTAAATTAAGTCTAGGATGACAATATATGTATTTGCACTATGCCTTTGTCCATTTAGATGATGAAGACAAAACAGTGTTGAAACATCAGGTCTGCAGCCTTATTTAGATGCCCAGTCCAGGAAGATGTGCCAATCTTCCATACTTCCTATTTTTTATTTGTATTTTTTTTTCTCTCACTCGTCAGTCTCCATTCAGAGTAGTTAAGGAAGGATATCAAGACTTGATCACATTTGAATCTTAAGCTAGCATCATGAGGTTATTGTCTGTGTTATTACCCCAAACTTGCCAAACTTGACATCTAATTTCTAAAAATCCCTCACAATGGCCTAAAGAAAAGGTCAACCTAAAAGTTGCGCACAGTGTCCGTATCTTTAGCAGGCTGGCTTTAGTTAGAGAGCGAAGAAGCGTGTTTGTCTCCAGGGGAGGCTAAAAGTGTTGTGATATTAGAGGACAGAGCCGAAGTGTGAGAGGTCAGTACGTCTGCACTCACTTGGCACTCGGTTGATGGCTCTCAGAGGTCTCAGCACACGAACCGTCCTCACCGCTGAAAAACTGACATTCTGCAGATTGAGGGAATACTCCAACATCCTGCAACATATGGAGAGAAAGAAGGAAAACGTGTGTAAATACAGCAACAACGAACCAAATATTTGAATTGCTCTCACAGCTCATACTGCAGAACTTGCTTGATCATCTGGGAATAAAAGCACAGAAAATGTGGTAATTAATCCTCTAATGTCCCGAATCGCATTTACATTCTTGCCATTAGAGATGACTGCAATACATGTGTTCTGGCAAACGATGTGCTTTCATTCCAACGCTCATTGGACTGCAACTAACAGACCAGAAAGTTAGAAAAACACCACACACGCACACACACACACACTGCAGTGTGCGTGTTTGTATATGGAGCTCAGCATACACGCAATGTTTGTGTGCCTGACAAACACACGCATACGTTCACATGCACCCTCGCACAATCAACCTTCAAAGGAGCAGGCGGCATATGTGCGTCCCCTTTGAGACATCAAGAGCGGGTGAATCACTCGTCGCTGAGAGGAGGTTGTGGCATACACAGTGCATAAAAGAGCAGCGTCAGATCGGTTTGCCTCGTAACCTTGAGACGGCACGCGCTCTTAACAGCCTCTCCAGCAGCTCTTTAGAGGCTCTCTCAGGCTGTGATGGGAGGTTAGAGGGACAGCGCTTAGAGGAGAGAGCGAGACTGTGGAATGCTTGAAAAAAAACAACATTTTTCTTGTTTCTTGATCAGTGTTTATCGCCATCTCTTCTCACACTCACTCTCTCTGTGTGTGTGTGTGTGTGTGTGTGTGTGTGTGCGTGGAGCAGATGCTGAGCACATGTGCAGCTTGAAGGGGCGTGCAGATGAAGGAATTCCCTCCTCGCACCGACTCCAAGTCTGTCTGTCTGTCTAACAAATTCGCAACACATGTCGGACAGTGTGCGTGTGTGTGTGTGTGTCTGTCTGTGTCTGTGTGCGTGTGTGTGCATGTGTGTCTGTGCACACAGGCCTGTTGGTCACCTGAAGTGCAAGAAACTCCTTCAATGAATGTATGAATGTGTGTGCTCTCTCTTAACACTTTGAGGTGTCCCAGTACGAGCCTTTTCTGGTTTGTTACACCAAAGCAGCACTAAAGCAGGAATACACACTCACTCACTCACACACACACACATACCTAGAACTGACAGATGGCCAGCAGGCTACAGAGAGAAGGTAAATGGGTAAACAGTTAACAGAATAGCGGAGAGACGTGGGGCTAACAGTATCTGGTAGTCCCTGGGAACAGGTACCTCACATCAGCAGCTGTGTAATGTTCTGTAACAGTCAGAACATTACACAGCCATGAACAGTCAGGTCAAAAGGAATCAGCTGGCGCTTTTATGAACTTATAAAGCAAAAAAAGCCACTTTGGGAGCACAAAAAGAAAAGAACTGACATATAAATACACCATCAAAAACTATTCGTTCCAACAGGAATATTAAGGTTAATATCATTCATACAGAGCCAGGTTAGCTGTTTCCACTCTGTATGCTAAGCTAAGCTAACAGTCGCTGTAGACTTATATCTGCTATATAAGTATGAATTATCTCTTAGCTAGAAAGCAAATAAGCGTATTTCCCAAAATGTCGAACTACTGAGTTAACTGCTCCTAGCAACCACTACTGCTAACTGCTTCTATGTATGTGACAAATCAGTCACTACCGATTATTTAGGTCAAAATAACAAACCCTTACAAACAGAAAATGACTTATATGAACATGATATTAGACTGAATAATGAAGTGAAAGCAAAATGGCAATTCATTTATATCTTCATCAGGCTACAGGAGATAGAGAATATACAATAAATTCACCATGATTTCAGTGCTGAATGGCATAGGCTAGTCACTATGGGAAATTTATGGCAACGTTATTATGATACCAATGGGAAAAGTGATGTTTCAGTGCCATAGACATGCTATAAATCCCCAGAGCAATATAATACAAACATTAGGGTAATTTTTCGTCAGACAGAGTTACATAAACAAACTTAAAAGCGGATGATGAATGATGTCTGTTGAAAAATAGTCCATGCAAAAACACTTGCTGCCCCTGATGAGAGCCAGATGAAGTTTGGTGTGCTCAGTGAAAACTGACCCATCTCCCCTCATCTGGAATGAAGAAACGGCCGAGGAGAAATGGAGTGTATCAAACAAACGATGGAAACGACAGGAAGTCGTGCGCTGTTTTTGTCAGAGTCCGTGCCAGTGTTGATGAGGCTGACACAGGGAAGGGCAACGGGAGGCGGACTAAGAAATGAGAAGCAGGAGAGGACGGGGGAGGCCCAACCGTGGAGGGAGTTTGCGTGAGGAGAATTCCCAAACTAAAGCACACGAAGCCGATCTACGCACGGGGACGAAAAACAGTTTTGTCTTTCTTCTTGTCATACACACACTGATATGATACTCGTGCACATATTGATTTGGAGAGATCCTCACAAGGACAAACTCGCAGAATGTAATGAGATGCATAAGTCATGCAATAAAAGGCAGAGATACAGCATGCACAAAACCCCACACACACACACAAACACACACACACTCCTCTGGGCGTTTTTACAGCTTCCTTCTTAACTCGTCCTCTCTGAATGTGTGCCAAAGCAGCCAGGCACGTGAATGACAGCTTCCCAGCTATATCTCCCCCCAAAAAAAGGCAACAGTAGCTTGGAACAGATTGCATGCACACACACACACACACACACACACACACACACACACACACACACCTGACATAATGCCACCCAGAAAGACCTATAATAGGAAAAGTACGCAAGGCAGCTCAGGAATGTAGAACAGTGTCCAATGTTTAACCCGTCCTGTCCTCACATAACCTTCATCTATCTGCCTTTCTGTCTGTATCTATCTGACTGTCCGTCTCAGTCAGTCCACCCATCTGTCTTCCTGCAGCTACAGCACTGTTATCATGTTAAGTAGCCACCAGTCCTATATCTGAAGGATGAATAAGAGGGAATGGATGACTGATAGATGGATCAAAAGGCTAAATCTCAGTGAAATCAATGGTGAGACAGATAAAAGGAGCCTCACGAGTGTATACTGTTTCATCATTCCCCTGGCTTGGTTTCCGTCTCTGTATTTTTATGCAAATCATGATGGAAAGACTGAGGAAAGATAAATGGAATTGACAAATTTTTGATGGAGCCTCGTCAGTTTTCATGCTCGATTTGAGGTTGGGGAGTTTGTTTCAACAGTGAAGAAATGATGTGATAAATAATGTTGGAAACAGATTTGCTGGATAACTGCTGGGGCATTCTCACTGCACAGCAAGCTGACAAATGGCTTGGGGTGTCGGCAAAATATGTGTAAAACAGACATTATCATACACGTCCAATGCTATACCCGTTGATCCTTCCATGTAGAACGCTGATAATTACATGGTTATTTTTATTGTTTATCTGGTTCCCCAGAGTAAGAGAATTGATGTGAATTTGAAGTTGAAGTACAGAGATAATCCAAGATGTGTTTAGCCTAGCATAGCGTTAAGACTAGAAGCAGGGAGAAGTTGCTAGCCTAGCTTTATCAAAGCTGAAAAGAAATCTTCCAACAATTTAAGAGCTCAAACATAAACTTTTTCCAGGAACACGTTCTCTAAAACTGCGTTCTTTTTACTTTAACAATAAATGTGCGTAACGTGAAGGGGTTGCGGTGACGAAACAACAGGAAGTTTTTCAGGAAGCTTTTTCAGTGGAGAAAGCTCTAATAAACCCACTGACCGTGAGCTAGCTGCCAAGCACTAATGGGCAGACAGACAAAGATAGCAAGTAGCTGGTGAACGTGGTGAAGCATTTAACAGCTACAGAGACAGATATTTCTCCCAGGAGCTGGTTGTAGACGAAAACAGAGCAAAACAGAGAGTGAATATTAGACTTAGATTCACCAGGTTGCCAGAAACACAACATCAAATGAATGCTAATGTTGCTCCTTGTCTGCTATTGCCTGTGTAAACAGGAAATAGGTTGCTAACACATTAGCCATACCGAAGCCAAAATTTGTGATGATTTTTTTTTAGCTTGTTGTGGAGTTCTGCCCTCAAGTGGCCAGAAAAATAACTGATGAATTCAGCTTTAAACTATGTGCGTACAGAGATGGCTCCAGGATGTGTTTAGCCTAGCATAGAATAAAGGCTTGGAGCAGAGAAAAACCCCACAAACTCCACTGTTGTCATGAAAATGCTCTTTTAAAGCACAACAAGCTATTTATTTGCTTCATCCAATGCATATAAGTCACATTTTGACTACATAACACTGATATGTAGTTTCTATAGCCTCATCTTAAATTCATACCCTGTAGGCTAATCATCATTTTTTTTTATCATTATATAATTTTTTATGCTGTATTTTTGTCCTCACACTTCATTCCAAAATGGGCCAACCATAGCGAGAAAAACATTACTTGTTAAAAATAAAATAAAAGTTTTATTTTATTTTTGAAAGCATTTGTCTGTGAAATATTGAGCCATATTCATAAACAGTGAGTAAATACATTCAGGTACTGCAGCAGTTATTTGAAGTTTTGGGGAATCAAACCGTTGTCTCCGAACTGCGTTAATTTTTATCTTCAGTCGTCACACCAGGTCATTGATCCCCAGTCGAAGAGTTGCTTCACCGTTACTGTTATAGTAGATAATGACTTTGTTATTAGATTATTGGATTATACCGCCTTACCACTGTAGCCGCACATTCCTCCATCATATTCTGTCTTGTCATTTATCACTTATTATGAACTAACCAGTCATCTGTCTTCTCCTCTGATATTCCTTTAGTCACATATTGTTTGCTTTCTATTCGCCTCCACATCAATGACGGGCAAGCTGTCACACTAGATGTTCCTCAGCAAATGTGAGTGATGGATAGCTCTTTGAGTGTGTGTGTGTGTTTAGGATGTGGTTTTTAGTGTGGTGTATGTAACACACATTTGAACAATACGTACAATTCAGGTCAGTGCATGGACAACAGCTAATGATGAGAGTCTGATCACATCAAAGCAAGTGCATATAGTATCATTAGGGAGAAGTGGAGAGAGGAAAAACCACAGAGCACAGACAGATGGAGTGTTTTCATGCTGAATCAGATTGAAACCCTTTCATCAGCAACACTTTCTGCCATCAACCCACTCTGCTGCTTATCTAACCCAAATGTTAACCAACTTACAGCATTCTTTCACAGTCATGGTTGATTACTGAATATCCCGCTTTCTCTTGTAACATTCAGACACTGTGAGGGAATTCTCCTTCTTCTTGCTCACAAGCAGAAAAGCCACAGGTCCTAGCTACAGAACTGCATTAAGAGTGTTGCTCACGGACACTTCAGAGTTGGCATGTCCTAATGGGAAATCTAACTACTAGACCCCATTGTTGCATCCTCTTCCACTTTCTGTTAAAGGTCAGATGGAACAGTAATACAGTTTTGTGCTTATTGTCATTCCCTCCAGGAAACTCATTATTTAGTAACTGTTGCAAACTATGTCTACACAAATGCTTGCAAAATGTGACAGTTACTGGGTATTTCCTGAATATAAAATTCAAACCAACTGTTCCCAGGTCAACAAAATCAAACTCAACAAACCAAATCTTCTTGTGAGTGTGCTATGAGGGGATTTTCTTCGGCCACTTACAATCATCAAAATACATACTTTTAACTATCAATGTGATACTTTTCTGCAACAACAAATAAGAGAAGCTACAACTGAAAGAATTCTTCCAGCTTTTATAATTAAATACCATAATGAGGAAGATACCTGAACATAATGTACATCCTCCAGCCAATCAGAGTCAAGTGTTCCCTAAGGCCATTTATGTAAATACTCTTGAGTACTGTGTAAAATATAGAAAAAGCCTACAAAACACACGTACCCATAAAGATTTTCATGATTCTTACGGGTTATTACATCATTAGCTTCTACAGAACCTAGAAAACTGAAAACATAATTGTAGTACATGCATTTTGAAAACACTATTTTGTCCTCCTTTTCTTTCTCGGAGCTGCACAGGTCAGTCTAAATTAGAGGCCTCAACTCTGAGACTCAATACCCCCAAAATCCTGTAACATTATGTCAGTACTTTGCAGAGATTATAATTTTGTTTTCCAATCCTGTCAGTGATCACAATAGCAAAGTAACAAGGAAGGGCGTCATTTTCACTGGAACTGAAACCCACGATATATCTATACAGTGTTATACCTGTTTAATTACCGCCGTGTGCTCACGGCAATTTACGAACAGTAGCAAGAGCTGCATTGCAACTGACTCTTGAAATTGAAGACACAAGGCTGTTTTTAAGTATTTTGGATGCTTTTTAAGCAGTTTTACTGGCATAAACAGTAAACTGAAACTATCATGGGTTGGTGCATTAACAATACTGCCTTCCTTTAGAGATTCATAGTAGTTGCCTTTATATATTCTGATTTTTGTGAGTCACTTGTATTTTTTTATTTTATTTTGGAAAGCATGATGAGCAATTTCGGGATAACTGAATCATTTCATTATAACCCACATTCTTGGTAACAAGACAGACAAAAGCATTGCAACACAGGTGAGTCCATTCTGTGGAGGAATGCTTACACTCTAAGCGTATTCACTTTCTGTGCACGGAGAGGGTTTCCCACCAGTGATTAATGAAAGCAGGATTTCATTTGGGAACACAGGGTGAATCAACAGAGGCTGCAGGAGGCTCTTCTCTATTACCACATCATTTTGCTTGATAATACAGGCACCGTTTTACATGAAAATGTGTCCTTGTGAAGCTTTAAAACATTATCATTCTTCCGCTCAACCTTTTTCATCGTTATCTTTCTTCCTTCTATCTCTCCAGCATCGCCGTCCTCCCACGCTCCCTCCCTCTGACTGATAATCTATGGTCGATCTGCTGACCCTCTTGTAGTGGGGAGATAATCTAACTAATGGAGGAGAACCCAGGTGGATAAGAACACCCAGGACAAGAAAATACAGCAGTCCATTCCTGATGCTGTAGCTTATAGAGGTAGGGAGGGAGGGAGGGAGGACTCCTGACAGTGGACAGTTTGTTTAATGGCCATCATTGCTCATGGATGCTGTTTCCTTGTCTGTGTCCTCTCTCTTTCTCTCTCGTTGACTCTGCTTTTAAATTAAAGGAATAGCAATTCAAACATACTTATTTGCTTTTTGTCTGACAGTGAGATGTAACAACATCAACAAAAGTCTCATAAAAGATTCTGCCAAAGTCAACACCAGAACAAGTTAAAGTAAGGCGCTTGCTGCAATTCCCCAACTCAAGTGAATGCAGCATAACATCACAGTTGTGCCCTTGTCTAATTCAAGTAACAGTAACTGTGCAGCACAATACCAAGGGTTTATGTCACCGTCATTAAAATGTAAAAGGATGTAAAGGCAATGTGCTCCCAGTATAGAAAGTTCTATTTTAACTCTGCACTGTAACTAACTTATGTGGTGCAATCCCTTTAACTCCCACACTATGTTACATTCAAACTAATGCTGCCTTTGAATTTACATGTAGCTGGTGCAACAGCCTGCAGTTCCATACTTATTGCACAGACATTAGATTGATATTGAGCTCCTCAAAGCGCTCACGGAAAGAAAGCAAATGAGCGTATTTCCCAAAATGTTTAAGTACATTCAGTTCTCTCTCTACCTGCCTCTCTGACAGTATCCTCCCTTCCTGTTTTCTCTCCCCCTTCCTCTTGACATCTCTACCACCCTCGCCTTTCCTCCGCCATCCTCACACTCTTTCGTCCCTCCGCTGTCCCCTAAACTGGGCTGGAGCCCATCCAAAGTGTCATCAATAAATTATAATGAGAGGAAAGGAGAAGACGCTCAGGATTAGTTTCAGTGCTTCTCCCTCAGCTCCTTTGGTGTGACTCAATCACAGGTCTGAAATCCAAGAGGATGTGTTGAATATTTAAAGACAGTTAAAAGGTGCTAAAGCTTGCATTTTAAATATCAATATATCATGGTAAAATGAATAGTGATACCTTCATACAGTGTAATTACCTTAAATAACTGGGACCACAGTCAAGATGATTGGTGCAACATATAGGCTCCACTTTGTGCCAGTGAGACCAAACTTCCTATAAACTTACTTTTTTGGAGAGGACAAGCACACTGCAGGTCAATTGATTTCTAACCCCATAATGAGGACGCTACCTGCAAGTAATGTACATCCTGCAGCCAATCAGTGTTCCTTGTGGCCATGGTGTAAATTTATGTAAATACTGAATACTGTAAAACATAGAAAAGTTTACAAAATACACATACCCATGAAGATTTGTTAAACAAAGGGGTGCCCTTTGTTGCATGCCATCCCCCATCTCTCCCTCCACTCATTTCCTGTCTATATCTCTCCACTGTCAATGTCCAGCAATGGCATAAAAATTTGACAGTGTTAGCATGTTAGCATGCTGATGTTAGCACTCAGGTGCAGCCTCCCAGAGGCGCTAACATGGCTGTAAACTTACTCTTTTATTTTGCCTTTCGCCCTAAAAATCCTTCAAATCAACCAATTTATTTTAAATTTTAATTTATTTTAATAAAGCCACAAAGGTTCGAACCTTCACATGTTCTATTCTATTGCTTATACTGAGGTATGATATACAGTGTGGAAGAGGTACTGGATAAAGGTAATGATCGCATGTATTGCAAGTATACTGATCTTGCATATGGTATAATGGCAGCAATTTTAGCAGTGTACTGCAGGGGATGATTTAAGGTTTTTATCTCAAAATTCATAAGTTTCTTTTTGTAGCCAGGTTTAGACTCTTTACAGGTAAATTACTATGGGCAACTTATGATAAACAACCTATTTGATTACCTTTTTTATAGCTAGTGAAAGAAAAATGTCATTATCCAAACTGACCAATAAAACCAAAATGAGTAGTTTCATCCGTGATGTCTGTCCTGAAACATCTGAAACGCTTACATATAGAGGGAGTCCAATGAAGCAATCGACCCGACTGCCTCAGCTTCTCTTCCTCTGTCTGTCTGCCTTTCTCTGTCAATCTATCGCCCATCCTCCTGTTCCCTCCTCACTCGCCCTCTTCCTCCTCAGTTATCTTTCACTCTCTCTCCAGGAGGAATCCAGCCACAGAGAGAGCGTTAAGTCAGATCGATGGACTATGGCTAGGATACCCAGTCTTCTACAGTAAGTGCTGGTACACTCTGCTATTTAGACCCCCTCAGCTATCGACTGGGGCTCTACTGAACCAATCAATAAATAAATACATAAATAAATGAAAGCACTCTCTTAACAAGTCATTCAATCTAGAACTGAGTCTAAAAATGTAAGTTAGTTTACTTACACTTGGGTACAGTCAGTTCTTTTATATGCAAATAGACTTGTTTTTAACAGTTTCAAGTAGAGTGTCATTTTCTTGATATGAATAGATTTATCTGACTTTTCTAGACTTGGTTAAAAACTCTGTCTTGCTTAATTAGAAAATCTCTGAGATGCATTAGAAAAAAAATACAGTTTTTGTACTGTAACTCTATAGCAGAATATTTTTCATTTTATAATCCGTGACAAGATGTGTCAAGTCAAATTATATTTTTGTGTTTCAGTCTGTGGCTTCAATCAGGGAATCACTGTCCTTCTAGAACAATTAAAAAGTTACTTTTGGCTATACATGAATTCACAGACAGAGCTGACAAAACAGATAACAAACTAGGCTGCAAAGCAATCAGAGATCAGATTCATTATGCTGACTGCACTTGGTTTGTTAGGCTTGTTAAGTTGTCTGGTACAGTAAAGGATAACTCCAGTTAATATAACTTTTGTCTTATGTTTGTCATTCTGTCCATCATTTCTATCAGTTATGATAACATTGTAGTCACCGGAGACATTACTGAGACGTGGGAACATGGCAACAACATCACTACAATGAAGTTCGACAGGCCAGGAAAAGAGCAGACATGTTTTAAACAAACTAACAGTTTAGCCAGAGTATCTAAACCACTTTATTTTTGACGATGTCACCACACTTCCAGATCTCAGAAATGTGGGTCGATGTTACTACTACTGACAGGAATGATTGCCAAAACTACAAAAAGAGGAACAGTTTACAGCCATGCTAGCAGCTCTGTGAGGCTGTACATAGGCACAGTGGAGCTTTGACCTAAATGCTAATGTCAGCATGCTAACATGCTCATAAGTACAACATAACATGCTGATGTTTAGCAGGTATAATTACCGTATACCATTTTCACCATCTTATTTTAGTGTGTTAGCATGCTAACATTTGCTAATGAGCACTAAACACAGCTGCAAGTGCAGCTAAGGATGATGGGAGTGTCATTGAGTTTTGCAGGTATCAGGTCAGAAATCAAAGTATTGGACAAACTGTTTTGACTTGGTGATGATGAAAAGACAGACAGACAGACAGACAGACAGATAAACAGATAGATAGACAGATAGATGAAAAGTCAGGGAATCACCAAAGTCATGAATGTCTGTACAAAATTTCATGGCAATCCATCTGATCTTTGACCGACCGACTGACAGACTGACATAGCCATCCCTAGAGCCGAGCCACTTTGCCAAGTTGTTTCTTCTAGTTTTGGTACTGTTGCCATGTATGTGATATGAACATCACTATATTGCACTATATTGTATTTTCTGTTTGCTTTTTCCCCTATGAAATGTTGAAGAATGTGCTGCCTGTTTCTGAACATAAACTAAGGTATTTTGTCGTAATATGAACACAATCCTTTAAGGATTACCAAGTTCAGGATGAGATATTATTGTTTGATATGTCAGAGGTTCATTGGTATAGCACACAAAAACTAAGACAGAGAACATGCATTAAAACCACACCTGTCTTGGCTCAGGATTCTACGTACAGATGACGCTCAAAAAACTTCAAAAAGAGATTGTCTGCCTATTCTGTGCTCACATCATGCACGAACGGCTCTGAACGACTTGACAAGTAAAACAAACAACTTGGAATGTTTTCTATTCGCACCGTGTGCTGCTGTCATCCGCTTTTTTCACACTTCACACACGTGCAGCTGAAGAGTGATGCATGTGGGTTCATGACTGAGAGCAAACCAAGCATCACAGAGTCAACCGCAAATGAAATATCAAGTGTTTGAGGGCATTTCCAGTCATGCAATTGCAAAATGACTTATGTGATGACATTTCTTTTGTGAAATTAAAATATAATTTATCAAGTGTGAGTTTTTCTACCACCAGAAAACGGATGTCAACTTTCTTTTCAAGTAGGAAACTCCCATCTACTGATTTTTTTCTTCACCATGTGAATGTAGCAGTACATACATACTGCACTCCCTCCACCATTTATCAGACAAAAAAATCCCTGCATCCTGTCTCCCTCTCATTCCACACTCCACCTGTTTCCCTCCATCTTTCCCTCCTGTCTCCCTCCTGACAGTGAGGTGATTAGGAGGAGAGAGCGCAGACCTGCTGAAAAAGCAGCTTAGCTGTAATTATCGTCTCGGAAAGAAACAAACAGTTCATCAGAGCCTTCCTCCGCAGACACAACTGCTGCCAGGATATATCAAATGCTCGACAACCAGCCGTTACCTAGGTTACCATTGTCTCCGTATGGCTGGGGGCTCTCTGTACAGATTTTCGTTCAGAAATGGCAACATAGCGTAACGTGAAAAGACCAAAACATATTAACACACACACACACACGCATGTACTCTCAGATGTAAGCCAACACACACACAGACGGCAGTAGATACAAGCATAGAAATAGAGTTAATTTCTTGCGTCATGTTTTCTGTCAGGCTCCATATTGTTCATGCTCTGATACACACACACACACACACACACACACACACACACACACACACACACACACACACACACCGAACCTGTGCCAACCTTTTCCATAAATCATTTTGTATGACATTTTTACACTATTACAGAGCAAAGAGTGACAGGAAATGTGATGAGGGAGAGAAAAGAGGAAGATATGCGATAACGATCCCGGGCTTGATTTTGAACCAAGACATCCCAGTTGCATGTTACAATACTGACACATGCCACTACTTTTTTAAATATTACATTAGTGTGGTCCCATAATGACAAGCTTCAAAATAAATTTTATGATAAAACAGATTAAACCAGCATGATGAGTTAATCACTTCTCCTTGTGCATCTTACACAAAAGAAATACTGCATGGTCTGTATTCAGTCATGAGGCAGGAGTGGATGGTATAAATATGTTTCCTTGAATTAACTGTGTTAACTTACTGTCAAGTAAGCAAATAAAAGCACAGATAGTCACCCAGCTTATCCGGGATTAAAGCCTCGCCTCTGTCCGCACGAACCGTTGTGAGGCACATTACTGGAATGACAGAAAATGTACACATCCAGCAAACTGTTGCACTGACAAATGTGCCGGTGTTCAGCGTGGCTGTGGATGAAAGTGTGGACACCAATGACATCCCATGACCCACACTCGGTGGACAACAGACTGTTCAGTGGCATGTGTGCAGCTGACAGTATCAACACACAGACCAGACATGAGCAGCAAAGGGCAGGGAGAGGGATCACACTGCATGTTGAGCCTAGTTTACATTTTACAGCTCTTAGTAGCCTACATCACAACTTGGTTTTGTATATGGTGAATGAGTGACTGAGAGAGGGGATCCTGCGCTAATAATAGGCCTATTATAAACAGGGTCAAACTTCCAATCATAGCGTAACTAATGATCAGTGCATAAATTGAAAATAAATTGCATGCGCGTTGACAAATGCCACTGGCACACCGGCCGTGTTCATCTTTGTAAATTGACTCGCATCATAGAAAGGGTTGCTGACTCCCAGTCTAGACTCATGCAAACACAGACCTTTATCTCCTGCCCCTTGCTTTAATGTTAAAAAGTAAATGTCTAGCACGTGCATGTTTCTGCATGTATATACAGTATTTCTAAGCAAAAATGCCAAAAACTCTCCAGCTTAAAAAAAATAAGAAAAAATATTTCTTAGCTTTCTTAGACTTGCACTTCTTAGACTATGATAGTAAACTAATATCTTTGGGTCTGGACTGTTGGTTGGACAAAACAAGCAATTTAAATATGTCACCTTGGGCTCTCGGAAATTGTGACTGGCACTCATCGCTCAATTGAGAAAAATATTAATCGAGAAAAAGAATTGTGAGTTGCACATGGTGTGATATTCACACAGAATGAAGCCAACTACATGCAGCATTTCATGAATTAATTCATGAAATACTTGAGCCAAATCACCAACAGCATTAAAATATGAAACAAAAATAAAAACTTTAAATAAAGTTGAAGTCAAACTTTCAATTCTAATCTAACATTGCAATACATAAAATGAATGGGTTTGTCTATTGCTACTATGTTTAATTATGAAATTCCACAAAGTAGTATTCCATCTCATGCCTATTCCTTATGCATATCCTATCCTGCACTGCTGCAATGATGCAGTTTCCCCCCACAAGTACATTACAGTTTCATCTGTATGCACCTAAGTAGAATATCTCTATTCATCTTAGCTGTAATGTCCTCCTTCAATAAACATTACACCTGTTTTCATTAGCCGTTGCTGGAGTTTAAATTTGAAGATCCTTTTATTGGCCTTTTTTATCACTCAGTGGATTAGTGCCTGAATATCAGACATTAAGGTATTTCCCATTTTCTGGTACTCTGGCACTGGATCAGTTGTTCCCGGAGCCAGGACGACCAATCGGGAAGCAGCTTTTACTATCTATGATCCTGATTTCCACTCAGATCAGGTGGATGACGCAGGAGATATAAAGAGAGTGGAGGAAATCAAAGAACGAAGGCTGAGGAAGAAAAGACCTTCGACTAGAAAACAGGTGCTGCTCAGAGCGATGCTTTACAGGTGTGTTGCTGCATTAAAGTAGGTGAAATGTATCTCATCTCTACTGCTGAAGGACATTGCACACACTTTAACACGCATGCACATAGTCACACAGAGGGAATGTGCCCTGTTCCCACTGATGGACAACTGAAGTTGTGGCAGAAGGATGGCATTAAAAACCAGCAGGGGATGTAGAGTAATGAAAATGTCAGACCAAAACCAGCAGGCTATGTTCTGTAACATGTTTAATCAAATTACATTAATGTGTCCATGCATCAGTGTATGTGTGTCACTGTGTGAGTTTCTATGCCCACTGTGGTCATATACTGTATGCATCTATGTGTGTGCATAGTATGTCTGTTAAAATGTATGCATCTGTATACACGTGTCTGTGTGCGTATGTGGGTGTAAAAGCACTGTGTCTCTTTGTTTGCAAGTATATTGCGTGCCTGGATTTGTGCATTTGGCATACACGTGCATGTGTGTGTGCATGTGTGTTATGGAAGTTGTTAAGCACAAAATATATTCAATCTGCTAGCAAATTAATAAAGTGTACAAGTGAAGAAAGGGAACACGTTTTGGGCTCATTTTGCATTCACTCATATTAAAATCTGATCTCACTCTCTTCAGCTGTTTGACTTTTTGATTCTGAACACTTAAGAATTTAAGCGAGTGCTTGCTACCAATTTCTAGTTAAAAGTATATTACGGGACATTTAGGGTCAATTTATTGACAAAGCCAGTGGAGCATACAGGGAAGTAGCCTGATGTTACTTAGAGGGCTGGTTTTAACAGGTTCATGCAAATTCAGTGTCGTTTGATCTGGTCTGAGGGCACCAAACAAAGAAAACCCTGCAGCTTGCTGGAATCTAGTAAATTACATTTACAGGCTCACAACATCTACTTCACTCTTGATTCTGTCCTTGTTCATGGATCTGTCCCTGCACTCTAAAATCCTGACTTGCAGATTGATTACTTCGCAAATGTGTTGCATGTGTGTGTGTGTGTATACTGCTTCTTGTGCAAGCCTCCAGTGTTTATGCGCGGTTATGCTTGACCACCTGTGTGTTTGTGTGCATGTGTTTGTGTGTGTAATTGCGTAACTCACCCAGCCACTACTATGAAGAAGTCCAAGCGGTTCCACGTGTCTCCAAGGTAACACTTCTTGCCAAAAATCCCCAGAGCCACCATCTTGATCACCATCTCAATGGCAAAGAACGCAAAGATGAAGTCATCAAAGTCCTATAGAAAGAGACAGAAAATACAAGGTAGCATTATTATGTGCAGTAAAGGAGGCTGCAAGGGTGCTGTTGACAATCCGTTGTAAAGCAAGTTAGAAATGCACCCTGTGCTGTACAGTAACTACTTTACAGTCTTCGTCTTAAGAACCACTAACCTTGTGTGTTATAAGTTTCCTTTCTAACACAAACATTGAACTGAGATCTTGAGAATCTGACCAAGATGGAGCTAAATGCTAATGTCAGAAAGTTGACATGCTCGCAATGACAATGACATGCTGATGTTTAGCAGGTATACATTTACCACGTTCTCCATCTTATTTTATTGCATGTTAGCATGCTAACATTTGCTAATTAGCATTAAACACAAAGTACAGCTGAGGTTGATGGTAATGTCATTAGTTTTGCAGGTATTTGGTCATGAACCAAATTACTGGATGATGATGCTAGATGAAAAGTCAGAGGATCACCAAAGTTACTACAATTCATCCTGAGGGGAACACGAATGTCTGTACCAAATGTCATGGAATTCCATCTAATAGTTCTTGTGTAATTTCATTCAAAACCACAAATGCCAACCTCATGTTTGCGCTAGGGGAAAAGTCAGGGGAACTCCAAAGTCAGTAGGTTTCATCCTCTCGGAAACATGAATATCTGTACAAAATATCATGCAATCCAATCCAGTAGTTGTTGGGATATTTCAGTCTGAACCAAAGTGGAAGACCAACCAACCAACAGACTGAAAATGCAAGTGTAGGGAATGATCAGTGGTAAGACTATTTTTAAGGTCAATAATGAACCTCTGAGCTTGACTTCAAACAAATCTTTGCATTTCTTAGCTGCACTTTCTCGTAATGTATCTACATATATACCATATGTTGTTTTTCAATGTCTAACATACAGTATATGACAGAGATACTGTATATATATGAATATCCATGAAATCAGCCAATAATGTCAGCCATACCGATGTATTAGTCAGGCTGTAGTATCAGTCATATTTGATGTGTAAAAATAGCCCACTAAGAACCACTGACAGTAATGTGTTACTTTATTAATTCCTGCCGAGGAATCCTCTTTTCTCTTTGCCCTGCTGTCAGTAGGTCAGGCTCCCTGTGGAGGGAAGAAAGAGAAAAGAAAAGAGAAAAAAGATAACAGCCTCCTTGCAGCTGCAAAGGATTTAGCGTCTTACTCAAGGACACTTCAGTAAGCCAGATGCTTGCCAACAACATGGGTCATCTGGCCTAATGATGGTTTGGCCACCTTGCTGCCTTAACTGAGACTCAAGTGACAAATCCGCTTCCGATCCAGAGTATATAATGTAATAACCTGGAACAAGCCGCTCACTGCACTAATCAGTATTCCTGCCCTCATTACTGTCTGTCTGGCCGTCTGACTGAGCCACAGCCCCCCAAATCATAATCAGAGCGGACTGAAGAAGAAAACAAGAGGATGGGAGTTGGACAGGAATTAAAAAGAAGATAACCTTAATTCTTGAAATATGAAAATCAATAAATAAAATTTAAAAGGCAGAAGAGAAGGAATTGGAAATGAGGAGGGAAAAATCCAGCTCAAAGTCAAAAAATCAAATAAAAATTCTGGAAGGAGATCAAGGCACAGGACACCCACTGATAGATGAGTCATCCAAACATGAACAGAGAAATGTATAAATATATCAAATCCTGTTAGCTCAGTCGGAAGCTAGCCTCTCGCTGCTCTAAAGTTCACTGTAAGTAAAATGTAGAGGTTCACATGGGAATGTATGTATGTGTGTGTGTTTGTGTGTACAACTCAAAGTTCTCACCCGTCCCATTTTTGGAGACCATTCATGTAGCCTGCCTAGAAAGCCCTAAAGATTTTACTCAGCAAATGAGGGTGGCACTGTTACTTCCAGGGCATGCAATCTATCAGACAGTTGGTTTCTTCAGCAAACTGCTGCCCCAGGTTAATTCCCTAATATTGACCATACATCACTCCAGATGTTTTTACACACCACTCATTTACTCCAAAGAGGCAGAAGAGCCTCTGAGCAGATTGCTCAGTGATGCACAATCCCCCAAAAGAAAAAGTAGAAGAAAAAACATTGTGTTCAGTGTTTGATCTAAATTAACTGTTTCACCGCTGGAACCAACTTTTCGATGCCAGTAGTAAATGACAACTGATACAGTGATATGAACTGTCATCATGTTAGCATTGCCAGTATAAATACCATAACATTATTGCAAGCACAATAGAATTACTGTACCATGGTTAAGTCACAGCTTTCCAACTGCTGCACCATTTAACATTGTTCATGTAATCAGAGGTGTCACAGTAAAATTTACAAATTGGATGCAGTAACTTTCAGCTGATTCAAGCCTAATTCAACCACATTACATATTAGTGGAAGAGCTACAACAACAACAACCTCTCGTGTGATTCCAGAGCGAGACTTCTGTTTCTGGTTAAACAAAAAGGATCTTACTCTTTAACAAACGGTCTGTCTCTGTAGGGATCCTTTCCATAATGTCGTCAGACACTTAGAATAACAGTCTGAGCCTGTCAGTGGCAAAACCGAGCACTTTTAGAGGATGTACTTTGATGGGCACAGTTGCCCCAAAGGATTACATTGCAGCCATTGCAGCCTGTTCGCAGATGCCGGCTGAGGCGATCTACTGGACCCATTACAAAACTTTTGGTAACATTTAGATCCTATCATTTGTAAAAAAATAAAAATAAAAAAATAAAAATAGGGCCCAGGTTTAAAAATATTGGAGTTGCCCTTTAAGGGCTAGATATAAAAGCCCTTAATGGGCCAACAGGGAAGCCCCCTACCCTTGTTGGTAATTCTTCAAAAGATGTTTTGCACATTGGACCGTGCATGATAGATAACAGGGCACATCAACAGACTGCTGGAAAAATAACCAGAGAGTCCAACTATTGACAGATGTTACAACCCAAGATGCATGACAGAGAGAGAACAAGCGTTGTGTGAAACAGAGAGGAGCAGAAATGTTTACCGCCATGCTGAGCATAAAATGACTGCATTGCTTTCTCCTCTAATACTCCATCCTTCGATTTCTGTTCTCTTTTGTTTAATGAAGGAGCCTCTACTCTTGTCTCTGCTGGGGAGTAATTACTCATCTATTTTGCATTAGCTAAAGCCTGCATGCCTGCAGAGCTCGTAATATAAGAAACCCCCTTAAGACTCGAGGTGATGGGGACAATATCTTTGCTGTCACACACGCACACAACTTCAGACACACATATACACGTACATCTGCACACTGATTACATAACTCACATGCAGTACATGCATACTGTAACACATACAACATGGGACCAAGCCTTTAGGGACTCTTGAGAAATTGACATTGAGCTGATGTCAGCCAGCTCAACCTTCCCTACTGTCCTGACTCCAAACAAGCACAAACACACACATGCAAACACACTCCACGCACAGCTGAGTTTTAAATTCAACAGGACATGCTGGCCTGAAGCATTCCCAGTGGAGCATACTGGTGTAGCAGCACATCCCTCTGCAATCAGGGAATTGATTCCCTGAAACTTGTATCACACATCCATGGAGCGCATGATTCTGATGAACACAGATTGGATTTAATATCTAAACATACAGGGAAAGCTTGAAATCACAGGCTAAGGTCTCCAAGGTTTCCTGACATTGATGATACTGAGAAGACTATTTACCAAAATGGAAATGTGTGTGTGTCTGTGTGTGTATATTGTCACCATGGTTCACTGGCTGTACGTCCATGTGGAGACCAGAGAAGCCTAACAGACACACTCGCCTGCCTCAGAGGGAATAGACACTAGTGACCTGTGCTGAAACAGCTCACTGCTCACAAAATCCCTTATTTCTACCCTCCACTGCTTTCTCTCTCTGTGAAGACACTTACAGAGGGGCTGAAAATTTTAACTCCACTCGAACATTTTCTGCAACTTTTAGAGTAAAACAAAACTAAAAATTAATTATGTTATATCAACCAGCCTAATCCCAGTTCAGACAAGCCTCACGAAATTGGCTTTCATTCGGCGTGACAGTCAGGAAAGTGTGAAATAGGCCAAGAAATGACAGCAGAGAACTTGTGGTGAGTCAATCCAATCTAAAACTCTTTGAAACAGTGAGGGACGAATCTGCAAAAATACTGTTGATGCAAAATTAAGTTGTGAATCAGATAATGTAAGGGATGTTATGCAATATTCTTTGGCAAACTGAAACCCTTTAATGGGCATATCATAACTCAGAAAAGGGCCAACCTTTCATTCAGGTTTTGCACGTCTCGCTATTGCTCATTGTGTTTATTGCTGCAACGGTTTTGCACTGCATCTCTAAGAGATCGTTTGTCAATGAAACAGTGTTGGCAGTACTGTAAAGCCTTTGTCTTTTGATTGTGTGTAGGTGGCAGGTAGCACTGCTTATCCTTCTATATTTATTCCCAACAAACCAGTTGCTGCTGCCAGAAATGGAAAAGCCTTCACTTCCTGTGCACCAGACGAACCCTGTAAAGACTTACCAGACGCTGGCTGTTTATACAGTAACAACAATCGTGAAAACTTCACAATTCACAACCACAAACTGTGGATACGGGATTAATCACTGACGGCAAAATGTTTTAACATCATATCCAAATGTTCAGCATTTTGACTTATAATAGAGGAGCACAGGTGTTACTAATAACCTTAACGATGGCTCAGCGTCCCCGTAAACCATGACAGTCTGACAGTGAACCAGCATGTACAATACCAGAACCCTAAAACTGACGCAGCTAAATGGAATTCAGCCATAATTAATTATATTATTTACGCCCCTGTGCTTTGCCTACTGTGACATGTCAACATGTCTTTCATGAAAAAGGACTATTAACCAATGCCTTTTATTGTTTACACAATTGGATTTATCTTCTTAATTGCATGCTGTCTTGTATACTTGTGTATTTATATGTAAATACAGTCTCCTTGAGACTTTGCTTGGGTCTATTCCAAAACCTGAGAAACTTTTCTAGGGCCTTTGCTGCTAAATTTCTGACTTTTTTCCACAAGCTAGTTAGCTAACTTGTCTGGTGAGCTCAAAGTGGCTAACAAGTTCAGTAGAGCTGCAGCACACATTTTATATTACATAGTCATTAGAGTCAAAGTTGATATAAAAATATTGATTAATGCAAGTTAACCTTCACTATCTACATCTAGTGCAGCATGCGTGGCTTCAGCCAGCAACACTCATATGAGTCATTTTGGAAGGCACTGACTACCTATTTTGTCATTTTTTTGAATACTATGAATACTCGTTGGTCTATCGCACTTTATGGTGGTTATGTCCGTTTGAATATGAGCTCTATAAGTTATTCATTTATCATCCTTCTGATGTTTAATAACAATGATGGAGATATCACCGCGATGACGGTTTACAGGTACATATAAATGGTGTAGGTACTATAAATAGCCACAGTCGTGCATAATGGTCACGCGTATCAATATGCAAACTAATTGTTGAGGCTTGTGTGCGCGCCCAGTTCCACAATGATTGAGATTTATAAAACAGAACCATTCTTCTTGCGGCTTTATAAATCAGAGGAAAAGAATGTGTATGCATATGTCTGTCACTTTAGATACAACGCATCTACAATTTTGTTACATTTATAATAATAGTAGATAAAATAATAATAGTAATAATAATAATAATAGTAAACTTTTGTGCCAATGAAGAAAAAGAAGTAGTAGGTTACACACTTATGTCTTTTGCCTTCTGCCATCCTTATCTGCTCTCCCATTCTTGTCTTCCTGCAGTAAGAGCTGGATGGGATTCCTGCTGTATGTGCGCTACTGCCATTCCTCCCCCTCCTCCCGTCTACCACCGACTTCAATCTCTCTCATCTTTATCTTCCTCTTATCTTTTTCTCCCACTGCCTCCGTCTCTCTCCCAGGGAAGGCGTATCACTCCTCTGTTACTGTGATTATGTCTCCCACAGTATCTCACGGCTGCAGTGTGAGTGTGTGTGCATGCTTATGTGTATACGCAATGTGTCATTTTTGCTTGCTTGAGTGTATTTTTGTGTGCGCGCGCGTGTGTGTGTGTGTGTGTGTGTGTGTGTTTTAGAGTATGTGCTTCTGTATGTCTATCTCTCACACACAATTACGGACACACATAAAGCATTGAGACAGCTCCTCTCTCTCTCCATGTGAATTCAGGCTTGCGTGAACCTCTCAGCCTAAACAGTGACACCATAATGTTTAGTGTGTGTGTGTGTGTGTGTGTGTGTGTGTGTGTGAACGCCCATGTTGCTTCTCACATTGCCTGAGAACAAGTGTAAACACACGTGTCCACCAGGCACACACAGACATCAGCAAGCACAACAAGCTGTATCGTGTGTTATCAATGCGTCAAGCGAGTGCCAACATTACACGCCCTCTCATCACCTCCTGAACGCAGCCTTTATGTTCTAAGTGCACTTAATCACTAACGCTGAGTGCACTTAAAACACTCCCGTGACGCGGCTCACTCACTCACAAGTGTCAAAGCAGTTATTAGATACAGTATGGCGCCCAAGTCTCGACGAACAATCAAGATCTGCAGATCAGAAACATTCCTGCACATGATTCAAATATCGCCATGTGTTTGTGCACATGAGCACAGGCTGCTGTGGTTGAATATGTACACAGCCAGTCAATGCAGGGGGGAGTTGCTGGTAAGAAGTCTGTCTTTCAAGAAGGAGGGAGTCAACACCAATTATCCACCCTGCCAAAGAACCCTTCAGCAAGACCCTGACAGCCTACCAGCTCCTTGGTGTCTTGTGCTGCAGCTGACCCTGACCTCTGACCTCCCTAGATAGGGTGTAAGCAGGGATTCATTCCCCAGACAATAAAGTATAATGAAAAATAATATACAACTATTGTGATAATTGACTAATCGTTTAAGTCATTTAAAATTTCACATTCTCTAGTTCCAGCTTCTGAATTTCACGTATTTGCTGTTTTTCTTTGTCTTATTCTAAGTGTTATTTAGGGAAAACAAGCAACCTGATGGGTGGGTGTTAGGAAATTGTGATGGGCAATCAAATCAAACATATATATATCGAAATATAAATATTTTATTTGATTAACTAATCAATTAATTGCCAAAAAGTCAATAACAAACAAGAACCTTCCTGCTGAAATCTCCATGCCGAAGTGCCATGATATTATACTTCATTGTCTGGGAAATTAATCCCCGCTTACACCCTTTCTAGGGAGGTCAGAGGTCAGGGTCAGGCACCAAGGAGCTTCTCAACTTGCTTGTATGAAAATAAACAGAAAGTCTAGACTCCAGGTGTGCAGTATTTACTGTTGCAGTAGTTGAAGGTACTACATGATGTGGTTATTTTGAACTAATCAAAGTAACCACATCATTCACCAACGTGTTGTCAAGAGGAACGGATACGCTCTTGTATTGGTTTTTGAACATGGATTTGCCAAGTCATCACGTTTTATATTCTACTAGTAGTAAGTAATAATAAAGCAATCAGAGCACAATACACTAGAAAGTAATGCATGAGGTCTAAGGTCAGACTGACGTGTTCACATAGTTTGTGCTTCTGTGAGGCAGGATTTTACCACTCTATAAATGTATAATGGCAACAATACATTTCTCCTCTGTCCAACCCTTGATGTTTTTGGCACCACTTTCTAACAAGCCACCCTTTATAGAAGGTTTTATAAACTGTAACTAATTGCTTTATTGGTTATAGATCAGTCACAAGCCATAAATGACAGAGAAAAGAATGAGGTTGCTGGGTTGTGAAAAATCCTTTTGGCTGGTCTGTTTTTTCCTTTCTGTTGGGTAATAACGTGGTTATAAATGTTGGCAATCCATTCATATTTGCTTAATAAGTTGCTAACAAATAGATTTTGGGCCAAATCCTCTGCAGCCCTTTTCCAAAAAGTAGGTGGTCATACGTCCATCTGTTGAATGGGTTATTCATAACATTGCAATTAAAAAGTTTGTTATTAATGGCTTATAACTGATCTATAAAGTGTAAGACAATTGACTTATTAACGATTAATAAAGCAGTCAATAAAGCAGTGTTTTTCATTCTTTCTTCCTTGGATCTGTTGTGTCAGTGTCAGTGTGTCTGTTCAGGTGCTGTTTTCTTTGTCTGTTTGGCTAAAGCTAGCCCCATGCGTTGTATTTATTCTGTATTTACATGGAAAGGAACATAGACAATGTCTCTCAGAACCCAAAAAAAAAAAGTCGGCCTTTCCTCAACGACTGCGACTGCTGTGTTCGTCCCCACGCTTAACTAAAGGGCACCTTAACAGTTAAGATCTAAAGTTGTGTATATAAATGTATACAGGCTATATTCTTCTTTTTTTGGCTCGAAACAAGTGCCATCCATTCTGTGAAACATTTCCCTGCAACCTCTCCTGAAACCAAATCTTTGCCACTATGTATGCTAATTCTGCCTGTCAAAAGTCTGAATGCTATTATCACAGGGGTCAGATGCTTTCATCACATGGACAAACACACACACACACTCAAGACAGGCAGGCGGACAGCCATACGTGCGGATGAAAGCGGTGTATGCATCATGTGGCGAGGACAATAGGGCAGGCTAACTGTAATCTGCCATTCAGTTGGGATCCACTCCTCACAGGTGGAGGGAGATAAAATTGTGAGAGAGACTTTTCAGCTCAATCACGACCATTCATAGGAGTCGGGGTAGCACACGCGCAGACACGAGATCTGACGTTTCTTCATCCTCCATGCATGAACCAGTGTGTGTGTGTGTGTGTGTGTGTGTGTGTGTGTGTGTGAGGTGTGTGTTTTCCATTCAGGCCTGAAAGCTCCTACAGCAGTTCCATGTAGCAACTGGCTCTACAAAATGTCAGAAGCTCCATCTCGGAGCACGGAATTTAAATCCATGGCTCCTTCTGCCTGCCAGCTCCTCTCCCTCCTTCTTTCTCTCTTTCTTCTTCTCTCTGTGTATCTTTCTGTAACCCAGAGTTTCCGTTGTATTGGCGCTGAATTGATTGGCTTTCCACAGACATCATTTTGTACGGTAGCTGCGGGGGGACAACGGAAGGTTAAGTGTGTGCTGTAGCACTCAGAGGAGAATGTGATCCACTGAAATCTCTCCTTCAGGGAAATAAAGAGACAATCCTTAACATTAAAGCTGCTACATTACAGCCAGAGTTTGACATTTCTTTGAAACTACTCCATTGGCTAAATCATCACTTATCCCTTATTTTTTCACTCTCATCTGGAGTGCTCTCTGATGTGCTCTCTTCCTTATCTGTAGTCTGTCCAGGTTTGATCATCAACTGGGATCAGGTGTTATAAGGGGAGATATACCACAGAAAAGCAAAACAGTGACACTATTTTCTACTATTTTCTACACTAAGGTGTTACAATCTAAGCCTGGAGGATACAGTTTAGCAGATCACATATATACTGGTATCTGCATAAGTTTTTTGTTTAGTAGTTTTGCCATTACATAGCTTGTCCACCAGAGTGCAGAGACAAGTTTATTTGCAAAATGTCCAACTCGGCACATATCTTGACCACAACTCTCCGATAACCAAGTTTAAGGGATCTTTATCAAGAATGTTTATGTTGCTGTTTAGATTAAAAATCTAGTTTACGATATACTGTATATGGTTATTTCTCAAATATCGCAATCATTATCTGCCCCAAAAGGGCCACAGCCCAGCTAACAATTCTAGGAGGCTGTACTGCACAGTGGTACTTTAAGCGAATGTTAACATCAGCACGCTAACATGCTCCCAATGACAATGTTAACATGCAGCAGGTAAAATGTTTACCATGTTCACAGTCTTAGTTTAGCGTGTTAGCATGCTAACATTTGCTGATTAGCACTAAACACAAAGTACAGCTGAGGCTGATGGGAATGTCATTCGTTTTGGACTGACTGATGACCTAACGGTGCCATCCCTAAAGCCACGGCACTAGCATAACTAAAACTAGAATGTTCGCGGTTGACTTTCAGAAACTCAGACTGAGTCTCTCAAACAATTCAAAAATGAAAATGTATTAAATAACAATCTAAACACTGATTGAATGATAGCCTTTGGTGTTATCCAACCATGCTGTAATGAAGCTGAAAACAAGTGAATTTATAGCGACTTTGAAGTGTGATTAAAACAAATTGTTAATAATGCCTCAGGGAAACCCTTCAACAATGCTGACACATAAAGCACGGGTCATCTTTCTTTCTGCCCTGCAGCTACACAGCGACCATTACAGTAGCCATTAGCTGTGTCAGGAGATGAGGGCTCATTTGGCCTGCATTAGAGAGGAGAGCCATTGAGGGGCCTGGCTGAGCTACCTCATTAGCACTGATGCTTGCACGGCTATGTTAAGCACAGCCCTGATCTGAGAGCTCAGGCACTAACATGTGTAACTGTTGCAGCTTTTTTTTTTGCATTTTGCACCGCTTAACAAGTAAGTTAGATGCTAACAGCTGCTGGCTTCACACTAAAATCCATGTATTTCTTTCAAATTGTTTGCACCAATGAATCATGCATGCAACACTTTAACATACAATTGTGTTGACTAGTGGTAAGAGACAAACAAAATCTGTTGTTTGTTGTTTGGATGCTTACTTTCATGAATTAAAAAAAAAAGGTTTTTAAAGTTAATTTTCATTTTGGTATATGTCTTGTGGAATAATCTTTTTGAAAATGATGTAACATTAAATGGAGGTGGTAAGCAGAGATTTATTGTGTACATTAGGTTATTTTACTGATGTTTATTGGGATGATTGACATAATAAAATTAATGATAATTATGTTTGTTTCAAAATGTATATATTGTTGTATAATGTTAGCATCTGTTAGTAATTGTTTGGAGTGATACATGGACCAGACAGTTTTTTGTAATGCAGTAACTATCTAGTTAACCCTTTAGAACCAAACGTAGCATCGATGCTATGCTAGACATGTTCTACAAAACATCCGAACCATGAGGTTCTCAGCTTTCCGAGGCAACTTGAATGGTGCATTTACGACAATCAGGGTCGATTTACGGTGCATGCTATTTACTCTCAGAGGTGATATTGCCCAAAATATAAAGACAGCACCAAAATATATATATTGTCACACTGTCTACTGAAAAAGTTAGTTACCGCTAAGAGTAACCAGCGTTACACCATTTTGGACAACACTCAGTGAAAAACATGTCGACATCTACACCTTTTGGCTACCCACTGAGGGGAGGTGGTATAAAGACGAACCACACAAGTTGATTCTGCACACATCGGCGCAGTGGGGCTGTAATGTGTATTTGTTTATGTGTTCTTTCACAAGAACAAGTACAAAGAAGTCCTATTTCTGTTTTAGTTGAGGCTCTATCTGGGCTGCACACAGAATAAACCACACTAAATGAAACAATTTCCACCACATGGCCTATTTTTTACTGTTACCCTTACATTATGCTATCAAACTCAATTTAAAAAGTATTGTGGTAAATTTTTTACTTGAAGAGGTTGTACAGTCAAAACCAGGCTCTCACTAAAAAAAAAAAAAATAGAAAAAGATGAGATGTAAGGAGGGACTGAGGCAAACGGCATGTCAAGAGTGGGAGAGAGAGTGTAAATAGTGAGAGAACTGGAGAGTGAGTTTGTTCCAGAGAGTGTGAGACGGATCAAAGACAGACAAGAGCATTCAAGTGTGTCGGGTTATTTGCCGTTACGATCTCTTAACACATGCGGAGAGTGATGGGGCAGATTGAAATGGAAGACGCGAGGAATTAATGAAAATGCATTTAACCTCTAGGCTGTACATTCATCTGCGCTCCAGAGAAGAGACCCGCTGAATTAAATCACATCTCATATCCCTGAGCAGAGCAGTGGAAGGAGTCGACAGGCTCGGGCTGCCCTAGCAACAGCAGACTCAAAACCTCTTCCTGTTTCTTTTTTCATCTCAAACCATCCTATTCTCCAAATGCACCTTCTATATTCTTCTCTATTGTTGCTTCCTTTCCTTTCCTCTGCTTCTTTTCTTTTCCTTTCCTTTCTTTTGCTGTCTCTTTATTCTCTTCTTTTCCTTCCCTCACTTTCCTTTCTGCCTCTCACTTTCCTGTTATTTCTTCTCCTCTCCGTTCTTTTGCTTTCCTTTCTTTTTCTCTCATTTCCTATTTCCTCTGCTTTTCTTTCTTTCCCTAGCTCTTCTCTTCTCTCTTTTGATTTTATTCTTTCCTCTCCTTACCTCCCCTCTCCTTCCCTTTCCTTTCCTCTTTTCCACTCTCCTCTCCTTTCCTCTTGTTTCTTCTCTTTTATTTCCTCCCATCTCCTTTCTTTCCCTTCCCTGCTCTCTCCTCTCTTCTCCTCTCCTCTCCGTTCTTTTCCTTTCCTTTCCGTTCAAAGACAATGTTTAGATTTCATAAAATAAAATGATGAGAATGCATCCATTTTTAGAGAAGCTGGAAGTATGATTACATTAAAAAAATTTAATGCTTCAGATCAGTAAATTAACTTTAATATCAGGAAGTATATATTCAGAGTAGGGCTCTATTTTTTAAAATGATAGAGATCTCATTTTGGAATGAAACTACTCAATTTCACTGAGTCAGCGGACAAGAAAATAAGAGGACTTTGTTCTGATTCAATCTATTTGGAACCACTTTGCAAGCACATTATCCCTTCACCGCACAAGATGAACAGTGCCAGACAACAGATCCATTCTACTGCACCTCAGTCCGCTTGACTCCCTCGTCCGACGCAGAAAACATTTATTTTCTATCCTCTGTGTTTTACAACAAGAACAACAATGCTCCTCCATTAGTGTTTGTCAGGTTAAAGGAGGTCAATAAATTGATGGAAACGCCTTCGCACAATGTTGTTGTTTATTTTCCATCGAAGATAATGCAAATGGAGGAAGCTGCAAAGGCCAGATATGCTGGATAATATTGTTTCACTAGCTCTCTATCAAAGGCAGTGGTTTCGAAAATTGTACCCATATCTCACAGTGGTCCTGCACATATTCTGCCATACAAACACATGTGCTGGTTTTGCCTTGCTGTAATGTCTGATGTTTCCCAGCCATTGCTCTGCACTTGTTTTCTTTATCTCCTAGTGTCACATCTATGTGTGTGAATGTTATTTCTGCAATGTGTGTTTGTGTCTTTTTTTCCTTTTCTTCTTGCTCATCCCACTGGGAAGCCTTTCAGAGGGTTGTACTTGTCTTATTAAATAAAGATCAAGGAAGACAACTGCATGCTAGAGCTAAATGTGTCCTACTGTCATGTCTCTGTGTTGTTTCTTTCAACAGGACACCTCAAACATAGTTTTAATCAACAGTTAAATCACCCTTTCCAATAAAGAATTCAAGGTATAGTAAACTTCCAGTTACCATAGCAACAGTACTTCTGCGTCATGTTACCAGCTAAGTCTAACATACTTTAAAGGGGAACTCCACCTATTTTACATGTCAAAGTCAATGTACTAGTCATAGGGATAATTAATCAGCGAGTGAAAAGATTGATTCACCAGGCAGGACTCACAAAAAGACATAATTGAGTTGCATTGTGGGAAATGTAGGATCCAGCATTTTTTGGAGCTTGTCCCGAGACAACACACCAGGCTACGAGGTTGGGTTATGTTTGAAAAGGTGTAGTTCTTCTGACTGGGGGGGGGGGGGAGATTCGATATTGATTAAATATGTGGATAACAGTTCACTTTTTCAGACAGACTCTCCTGGAAGACATTGATAGTGATACACTTGCTTGTTCACATTACAAGTGTCAGAAATAGTTGTGTCCGAATATATAGAGAGAAGTTCAAACCCTGCTTACTTTCTCTCCTCCGCACAGCTGCCCAATCACGGCGTGAAGTGGGTGTGAATGTCGGGTTGTTGGTTTTGTGCTATCACTTGCATACTGCCACTACTTTAGGTCCATATCCCCACTGCTTTTGGGAAATTTTGCTCCTGCTCTGCTCTGATTTTCAGAGTGCAAAAAGAAAACACATTCAACGCATAATATATCAAGCCAGAAACTGCCTTACCTGCAGGATCTTGCACCTCTCAGAGTCGCAGTCGATGTCCTCACAGGGATGAAACATGCCCAGTGTCACGCAGTTCAGCAGGATCACCAACATGGATGCTCGCTCGAACCATGTAGAGAACAACAGTCAAGGAATGTAACAGAGAGAGATCATAACAGCTTGCGAGCCAATGGCAAGAGTCAAAAGCTTGCAGTAACAACAAGCAAAAAGAGAAGCATTTCTCTAGGCTTTCTCCAGTGACCTCATTATCCCATTCAAATTTATACACTCCATTGACAGAGTGATGCACGTTTAGCTCTTCCACCCCAATTCACTATCAAAAAATGTTTTCATGAGGAAAAAGGAGCCACAGAGGAATCTGGGAAGTGGGAAAGCCCACCTGTGGCTGTTCTGAGTGGCAGTCATTGCTCCCATTTCACCCTACTAACCAAAGATCTGTTTGCAAGGCGCGCTGGAAAATGTTCAGATTGTTAGCGCAGGCGTCGGATAGGCACATTAAAGAGATTGTGCGAGGTAAAAAAAAAGACAACCGAGGCAGATGCTGAGAGACTGGGAGGCTGACTAAGAGGAGGATGAAGCATCCGGCTATAGAGTTAGTGAATGTGAAGACATCTTGATGCACAGCGCATGAATTTTATTGACCACAGGGTCGAAGTGGGCATTCTTAATGTGGTTAGGTTAAACGCCAGCCTGAGCTATGTGACACAAATCAATGATGAGACCAAACACAGATTAGGCTGATACTGCTTCAATAAATATACACACACACACACACACACTATGACACAGATATGTGGGCTGAATGCATACACACAAACACACACCCACATATATTATAGATTGCTACTGCATCCACAGTCAGCACCCTGCATCCAGCCTGGTTAACAATGTTAGACAGAACAGAGTGTTTGTCATCCAAGTGTGTGTGTGTGTGTGTGTGTGTGTGTGTGTGTGTGTGTGTGTGTGAGCTAAAAGGAAAATGTCGCTTTTCATCTGTGTATGCATGTGTGTGAAACTGTGCACACAGGCTGTGAGGACAAACGACCTGTCCATCTTTTATCACATTAGCCGCCACTTGCTTGTTCATCCCTGCTGACCCATAATGCAGCTGGGTCAGCATGGCCCCACAGCCGGCCCAAAAAAAAGTGAGTGCAGGACAAACAACAACAGTGAGACCCAGAGTTTTAACTTTCCTCCTTTACGGCCGGAGTTTCCAAGCAGAATACCGGACAATCTATGTATATTGTATATTAATACATGGCAACTACGGTAGAATTAAGGTCAATTGAAACACTTGGTTAAAGTTAGGGAAATATTGTGGATATGGTAAAAAAAAAAAAGAAAGCCAGCATTAAATGGGCACTTTGTCATGGGGAGTGAGTAATCACTTGAGTAATCCCGGGTTGTTCTTGAGGACTACAAATTTGAAACAGAAAGTCTGCGTTACAAACTGGTGGTGTGAGGGCTTGAAAGATGTGGCTGTTTACTAGAAAGGGAGGGTCTAACAAAAGGCACTGTCCAGGTGCATTGTGGGAAGTGTAGGATCCAGGGTTTTTGGAGCTTTACCCATTACTAGCTAGGATATCTCAGCCTCTGCTGCTTTAATTTTGACCTTCACAAAAAAGCTAATATAAACTGACTTTACAGCCTAGCTCTAAACGGCAGGCAGACAAAATTAGCAACTAGCTAGAGAGCGCAGTGGAGCATTTTAGCAGCTAAATAGAGCTAAAAGGAAAGTGAATTTTGGACTTACATTTGCCAGGTGGACAGAAACATGACTCCAAACAAATGCTAATGCTGCTCTTTGTCTGCTGGGTGTGTATTTAAGAAACACATCAGTTTGCTAACATATCAACTTTAAAGTTGATATTGTGTAACTGTTGCCTTTACAGCTTGTTTCCACTACCCCCAAGTGGCCAAAAATAACAGGTTTAACTCAATACACTCACTTGAAGCCCAGTAGCTTTTGGTGGCTAATGTTAGCAAACCTTAGATAAATATAGCTGTGTATCTGATACTTCTGAGTCATTTTTTGCTGACTTTATGACTCTTCTTGGTAAGTGGCAACAGTTAAGTTTGTTTAAGGGAGCTAATGCTAATGCTAACATTGCACAATTCACATGAATTACTGAAAAGTGCAATGCATGGAACGTCATTAATGTGTTTCTTGAGAAATCAAGAAATATGAAGTCAATTTACAAATGGGTTCGTTGTGGGTACCTCACAGCAGTAGGGTATCTGTGTGACTTAAACTTAGTTTTACCAGATAGTGCCAGTACCAGACTGCTTTATGAGCTTGCAAGTGTTTTTTAAAGGCAGATGAGTAAAGTACTGTGAACCCGGCAGCCTCGCTCGCTGTCCTTGGTAACACATGTAGACAGCAGACAGGTTTTACTGGTGCACTTCAGACCTTGGCGACTGATGAAGTGTATGAAATGTATTGCTTATTGGAAGTCTTATATCCAAATAAAAATAATTTATTAACTGAAAGAAATCAAGGAGAAGGCAGAGGAGAAATCTTGGGCAGAAGGATGGAGACAAAGCAAAACATTAAATATGAATAATCTGACTAATTCAATCAATATCTCTTCCTCTCCTGCCCTCGTTCTCTTCCTCTGTCTCCCCAGCTGGTGGGCTATAATTAAACAATAACGAGAGAGTGTTTGCAGTGTTCTGCCTTCAGAGTGAACACACACACACACACACACACACACACACACACACACACACACACACACCTTCATGGTGTCGGCATATAAACAAGCGGTGACGCCCTGAGGGATGGATTCAATTAGAGGAAAGATACACAGGCATATGCTCTGTCAAAACTCTGAAAGCAAGAAGCCTGCTCTACACCACAGACACACACATGCACACTCACACACACACACACACACACACACACACACACACGAGTACACGCACACATGCAAACTCACACAGCAATGCTTTCATCAGAGAGGCAACATCATCAAACTCATCAAGCACCTCAAAAAGTGTTCTGTGTTCTGCTCTCATGGGTTCTTTTGAGGCATCCCTTTCTTTTCGCACTCTTTCTCTAGCACACACAAATATGCTCACACACATTTAAAGTCCCTTTCTTCTTGCCTAATGATGGGAAAACAATATGCAAGCCTTATGTCCTCCCCTGCCTCCCTGCTTCACACTGCTGATTCACTCTGATTCTGTCCGCTAATGATCTGACACCAGACACCAGGACACAAACAGCATAGAGGAGGAATAGTGTGTGTACTTGCATGTATGTGTGTGTGTGTGTGTGTGTGTGTGTGTGTAGCTCTAGAGGAAGAAAGGGGAAATAAGGTAACAGATTCAAAAGAGCAAAGTTTGGTGTAAAAAAAAAAGTTTCAACTCATCTCATCATGTTCTCTTACTTCTTTCGTGAGTAGGGAAATTAATCCTCAGCAGGAAGAGATGAGGTGCATGCACAGTCCGAGGGCGATCAATACAGACGAGCCTCTCTGACTCTCTGAATAGATATTATTCATTGTGTTTACTATAACTCACACAGGACGTGGTTCTGCATCCGTCTCTGCTCTGCCCGTCTCCGCACACACCACACAGCCTTGGATCTTTGTACGCTCCTTTCTCCACATCCATATCTCTCACCAAGGGGCCGCGCATGACGTGATGCTACAGTTACATCCAGAGCTGGTCAGGATGTATAATGCCAACCTTAATCACCAGTGTCCATCATCTAAAATATGATTTGTTTTAGAAATGATTAGCTTTTTTATCATCATTCTCATAATTCTGGATTTCCTCCAAGTGTGTCCATGTTTCCATGGTGTATATATGTTGACAGTTGGTAGCTTCAATTTTCAAAAAAAAGAAAAACTCATTGGAATTCAAAAACATATATGAGCCCAAGTTAAAACAGCGTAATTATTGCTTACTCTGTACAGTATGCAACCGGGACTGTCTGTTTGACGCAACCTGGTGAAATTCTGGCTTCACAACTCCCTATTATGTTCATGAAAGGAATTCAGATGAAAGCACAGTGGATCCACACAGAGGATGTGCAAAGGCACCTCTTCCTGAATAAAACTCACTCTGCCCGGAAGTTCAAACATGTCAAAGGCCGAGCCCCGCACCAGTGATGCATGGGAAGCAGCAGGGACGCTGAGCAGGAGGTGGGACAGGTGCAGTGACATTCTGCCGTACGTCACAACGCGTGTGTGTGTGTGTGTTCCCTCATTAAAAGCTGTCAGCTAGACTTGCAGGAAAAGGGCAGGCTGGACTGCAGCATTAGGAAGAACTGGACAGATGGAAAGACAGATATGGTAGGTGGACATGAGAAGCAAGGACAAAGAGAGGAAAGGTTGATTGAAAGGGTTATGGTGAGAAAAAGAGGCAAGACAGGTGGGATTTTGGTGTTTTGATAGATTTGTTTACTGGCAGTTTGATGAGAAGACAAATGAGAAGAGTCTACCTTCCGCACATGTGAACTGGGCTCTTGCAGACTGTCATCATGTCAAGTCTGTGAGGATGCTGGGCCACAAGGGGATAAAATGCACTATGCACTACGACCGGACTGAAGACCTCAGTCATTGACATTGATATGACTAACACCACTGGCCAGGGCCGAATTAACCAGCCAGGGAGCCCTGGGGCATAAATGAGCTGTGGGCCCCTATTAATACCAATCTAATTGCTACAAACACACAATAAACCAGCAGCTGAGCAAAGCAAGTGACTTCCCCAGGACCCCAAACCCTAAGGGACCTGGGCAAGTTGCCTGCTCTGCCCGGTCAGTAATCCAGCCTTGTCTCTGACCAAGTAATTCATGGTGTTGAGTATTTTTCTGAACAGTTCTGCATGGAACTCACATTGGCAATTTATGCAAAATATCAAACCTCGCTACAAACATAAACATATTACTTTGTCACATTCAGATTGCTATGCATTACGGATAATCTTCTCAATAAAGTTTGGATTAGTCTAAAAAGACTAGAGTGGATAAATGTTGACTGTGGGAAGGAAATGGGAAGCTAACAACTGTCTCCCATGTTAAACATTATGTTGACCCATCCAACCACCGCAACCTCCTCCCTCTGCAAACTCTATAACAACCTCACACTTTTTCCTTCTTTTCTCCTGACAAAAAAGGGAGTCCTAATTCCTACAGCCACTAGAGAGCTTTGTCAATTGAGCGTAAGCACTATTTTGTTTTGGGGCGACTGGTGCTGTTGTTTCAGATTTGGACAGCCATTAAAGTCAGCGAGTCGGCAAGTACGGTGAAGTCCAGACATTTGGATTCAGCCAGAAGTTAGTTAGAGAGGGGGGCAGTAATTGAAACTTTTCGTGTCTTGACGACAGGAAATCATTGGGAAGACGATTATAAAATGGCTGCTGTGAAGAGGAATGCTGACACTAAAATCACTCGCCCTTTCTTAGTTCTATTTTAAAAACCATTTTCTCTCTCTTTTACCACTCATGACAACAGCCCCTCTTTTTTGTCTTTGTTTCCTCAGGAGTGCAATGCCTTCTCTTCAGAAGACAAACTTTATAAAGCCAAGAAAGCACAGCAACTATGTGTGAAGGTGTGCAAAACAGGAAGGAAGGCAGCTCAGGGTGAAGAGTGAGGTTTATCTCCAAAGTCAGAGAGAGTTGCTGCTTCCTCACCTTTGCTGCTCATCTCCCATCAATCCCTCCTTTCTCCAAACCCCTCAAAGCTTTTTTTCTCTCTCTGATCCCTTTCTTTTCCCTCTCCTTTCACTTTTCCGTCTCACCCCTGCTATTTTTTGGGAGGAGATTGACAAAAATGAAACTTTTTTTCAGAGGAAGAATGCTGAACATGCCAGAATAAAATAGAAAATGGAGGAGAGAACTGAAAGAGGAAGGATGCTCATGAAATATTGAGGGCGATTGCTGAAGCCCTTTGTAATGCGCGATCCGTCACTGTCATTGTGCTTAAATGTGTGCATGCGTGCTCATGCATGAGTGTGCATTCGCATGTCTACATTTATCTGTCTATGTTTGTGAGTCCTCGCATGAAGAGATGCCACACAAAAATAGATCCCAGTTCTCTGGCTGTCTTCCTCTTCCCGTTCGGAGCAGGTGAACGTTAACCTACTATCAATCAGTGTGCGTCGTCTTTACCCCTCTCTCTTTTATTTAATCTAACTATCTAATCATCTTTCAGCAAAATGCTTTCACTGCAGATGCCAAAGTCGGAGTCAAGCAGAGTTGGGAATGATTACGTTTGGGATACAAAATGAAGCAAGTAGTGGCCCTAATAAACCTCCAAACAGGATCTGAACCCAATTAGCTTCATTACTGTACATGTTTATCAGCTGGTGTTTGGCAGTAGGTGGTAAAGCTTGGGATTGACATAGATAGGGGGGCATCAGGCTGTTGCAAAAAGTAATCAAACAGTTGACAGAGTTACCTAAAAGGGAAAGTCTCATACTTATAGGAGAAAATAGATATTTTGGAAAGTGTTTTCTGATCTGCCACCTCTATGGTTAAGGTTTTGTTAAGTTTAGACAACTAAAACTGCTAACATGGTTAAAAGAAGCCAACTTGGACTGTTAGGAGACTGGATGCGAGCAGCTGTTTCCCCTGTCAAAGTCAGATGCTTTCTAGGCCCAGCCTCGTCCCTAATCCTGGGTGGATGCTTCTAAGTATTGGTCACCCTTGACTAACTAATGTTCAGTTTGAGAGGGGTGGCACCTCCTGATTAATTGCCCAAATGATCAAAGATCTGGCTTTTGGAGAATCGTATGGATTTCTGTTATGTCCAAAATTTCGCTATAGAGCTGCTGCAGCAACCAAGAACATTTACATAAAGTCTTCCAATCCCAATGCAATAACTTTGCTAAATTTGTAAGTAATTTACTCTATCTATAAACTGCTTAAGTGGTGCAATGTTTCCATAACCCAGAAAGGCAAAAGGAACATGTACAAAAATCTATAAGGCCTGACAAATACCAGAGTTTTTTCTCTGATGCAGTTATCAATAAGCGGTAGCGAGTTTAATCAAAACTATGTCACTTAAAATGAGTATTAAGCTGGTAAATAAGCTGCCTCAGCGACATGCTGAGAGGCGCGACTCTTAGCCAAAGGCCAGTGTGTTACAGTGGCGAGTCTCAACTCGTGGCGTGGAAAATCCTGCTGGTATAACACTGCATATCCCAACCTCTCGCTGACATGGCTCATCAGAAGCCTGAGTCAGGAGCCGGGGAGTTAGGAGGTTGAGGGAAATAGCGGCATATTGTCATGTCGGCCGTATCAGTGCCTACCATATGAGAGGCGGATTGAAAACAGGCAAGAGATGAGCGGGGAGGATGGATGGGAGAGATAGAGGAAGGGAAGGAGGGGGGCGTGAGATGGAAAAAGAGGAATATGTGAGAGACAGAGCATGTGTGAGAGGGAAAAAAAAGATGACACAAAGGAGAGGAGCGACAGGCGAAATGTGAAAAAGTGAAAGACGGGAAGAAGAAGAAACACGAGGAAGATAGAGCTGAACACACATCCATATCCATTTAATGTCCTTACAAGGCATTTCATCATGTGTGTCTGTTTGTTGGGGAGGGTCGGGGGGTTAGATAACTGACCTAACGATTCCCACGGGGGAACATCGATGACAGTAAACACCATTAAACTTTTACCAGCTTGCATTATTGATAAATTCAGCCCTCAACCCAAGATGCTGTCCATTTAAATAGGCAGCAACTTTGTTTCATGCTCCCTGCTCATGAATATGGATACATACAGTACACCAACTACTATACTGACACAATGGGGACACTTAGGAGGAACTATATGAAAAGATCAATTTTTATGTGAGAGAGGCAAAGGAAAAGGCTGACTTCACAATCTGGTTGCCTCGTCAATATTCAGAACAAAACCAGTTTATGTTCCAAGATGTCCTCTTGTGCAGACGGTGCATCATTTCAGCTGCAGACGCAGTCAGCTCGTGAACTGCTGCCTTGGGCTTTTAAAAGTGAGTTTTACATATGAAATGTATACGCCAAGGGGTGGTGGAGGGTTCCTAATGGGCTCGATGCACAAACAGATTCTCCACATGCACACACATCTCTCTCATCAGCCAGGAAACACCCCTGTATCTTGCCACTGCGGACTGTGAGTTGCTAAGCAACGCAGGCTTTCATTGGGAAGAATTGTGAAGTCACATCTCTATTGCTGTGGTGCCTGTAGCTGAGGTGATGGGGCAGAGTTGTCGCAGCTACAGAGCAGAACTTGAAGAAGGCGTTTGAAAGTCTGTGATGTGTCCGACATTTATATCAGCAACATCATCAACCATGGGAAAACATCCAGAACGCAGAGAATTCTTTTTTCTATCCTCAACCATCTGTTAAGACTGAAGCTCTGCTTTGTCATCTCAGCTCACTTACAGACGGTCCCTCGCGAGGCACATGGATTCAAACTGACAGGCCTCAGGTCACTGGTGTGCAATAGGATAGCAAAAGCATAGCGTGACCACAGAGTTGATCTAATACCTGTAGTGTCAAAAGACTCAGATCTACCACACTCAGAGCAGAAAATATAACTCTGCTATCCTATTAAATGCCAGCAGGCCATCATGTGAATAGAGGGAAGAGAGAAAAAAGGGAGTGGGAGAGAGATTTCACACTTCTGAAGGAGCTGCCTTGGTGACGTAATATTAGGAAATATCCCTTTCTCCACTACAGTCAGCATGAGGGTACAAAGGAAAGGCTATACAGTATATCAGATCACATACTGGTACAGTAGCTCTTGCTGCCATTTGGAGCTTCAGATATGCAAATTTTTGCAGTATAGTTTTATGATGTACATAAATCTTTATTAAACAGTGTGATGGCCATCCTCAGTAGAGATTACGCTACTTTGCTGTTCATGTTCAGAAGATGTTGTAATGCCACACAGCTTCAACTGAAAGAAGGCAGTCATTTCTACGACCACAAGACAACCCTCGTCAGGGAGGTTTGTTTTAAGCGTTTGAACGAACAACCAGTGTGGCTGGTTTGCTGGCGAGGACGCTGGAGACACAGGCAACCAATACAAATCACAACTGCTTTTTTTACACGCGCGAACAGAGCAATATGGACACGCGCAGTAAAACACAAGGAAATATAGACACACATATCCACTCACACACACAAACACCTGCAGCCAGGAAGTGTTCTCAAGGCTCTGAATTAGCAGATGCTTGTTCGTCAGGCACCATATCTGTCATCCTAATTGACAGAGATGTATCGACCAGTGTGTGTGTGTGTGTGTGTGTGTGTGTGTGTGTGTGTGTATAGAGGTGCTTGGTTGTACAGTATGTGCGTTTCTGAGTGTGAGCGAGAGCTTTAACAGCCCAGGGGAGCAGAAAGCATGAGACTGTCCTCCCCAAAAATACGCCCGTATAGGTCGTCTGTGCAGCATCTTATTACGACCCATATTTACATTTATTGTTAGGCGGCGACCTCTACTGGCTGTAGTAATTATGACGGGAGCAAAGGCGGAAGTCAGGGGAGGTAGTATAAATTGCCACACAGGGGGTCGGGGTGGATCGACGGGTCAAACACACACTTTTACCCATGAGACCGCTGTTGGTGTCCCATGTGAAATTGAAAGTCAACATTTACTTATTTCAACTTACTTACTTAATCTAAGTGAAATTACGTTAGTACGTTATGTTAGCAAGTCACGTGATAACATACTAACATACTTATTTTACCCCAAACCATGATCTTTCCTTAAACCTAAAGTAGTTTTGGTGCCTAAACCTAACCAAACTGAGACCGTTTCACAACGTTAACCACATGTTTATTATTGTTACCATGGTGACGAAGGTCCGGTACGCCTATATATGTAATTTTGGGAGTCATTGGCAAATGACCTATTCTGTCGTTTATGTTGAAGGACGTTTCAAGAGAGGATGACCTCCAATGTGTGTGTGCGTTTTTTGAGCACACACACGTCTCAGATCTCATGTCCCGTTCTTGGCGAGTAGGTAATACTCAGGGAGGGGAAAAAATGGAGGACTGAGCAAATAGAAAAGAAAAAAAAAAAATCAATACAAAGAAAACAGAGATTGAGAGGTGAGAGAAGAGCAAATTAAACAGGCAAAAAGCAAGGGAGAGAGAAAGATGAGGGATGAATAATTGATCTGAAGGCCATGTGAGGCATTAATCCCTGGCAGAGTGGTTTTTACCAAACACACTCACACAAATCCAGTAGTATGATATCACCACTAATGGCTGCTCCTGGCTGATAGACCTGTTGTGGGTTGACACACACACATTTGACAAGAGAAAGAGAGAAAGAGAGAGAGATAGAGAGAGAAAGCAAGAGAGGGAGAGGGGGAGTTAAGCAAGAGCAAAGGTCAGGCAGTGTTTCAATTCCCTGTAGCTTCTCACTAATTAAGCATTGACTGAATCGTTCTCTCTGTCTCTTTCAGTCTATCTCTCTCGCCCAGTCTTGAGTCTGCCATTTCATTCATAAGCAGAGCTATTTAGAGACCCACCACCTTCCATTCATTGGAATTAGAATTGAATGCACATCCACAGATACGCGCACGCACACACACACACACACACACACACACACACACACACACACACACACAAAAACACACACATATATACATACGAGTGCCTGAGGAAATCCAGTTAAATGCCACAGCAAACAAACACGTCCTTAATCGTTTAGGGAGAGGAAAGAGAAAAACACACCTGGTGCTGCACTGACAAGTTAGCTAGAGGTCAGCTAGCCGGCTGAATGAGAGAATGAAGAAAAGCTTTGACGAAAAAAAAAAAGAAAAGTGGAAGTGAAAAGAATGCCCAAACTGAAAATATGCAAATAGAGGGAAATTAAGATATGAGAAAAATGTGATGCAGTGCCAGAATCAGCATGATTAACGGGAGGTCAGCTTTATCAATGCAGCTGATCTGATCCCGGAACACAACACAGGCTAATATTATGGAAGTTAGCGAAGGCACGCTACTGTAGTCTGCACGCACGCACACACAAACACAACACAAATGAGAACACGTGAAAGCTCTCATACACACAGGATATTCATGTGTTTGATACAGCTCAAATATTTAGAGCGCTCGGAAAAGCTAATTAGCAATCAGCGCTAACAGCGGGAAAGCAGATCTAAACTTGTGCAATGACGACATGCACATGTACGCACACAGGAAAACTAATCAAAAAAGGTTTTGAGGTGGACCCTCAAGTGTTGGAAGAGGCTAAAATAAAATAATTTGAAGAAAAACCAAATCTAACATTGTTAGTTTATGGATAATTCCGCTTTTTCTTACAACTTGGGTCTGATTTTCTTGCTTTTGTCCATCATTGCTGTGCATGGAAGTTCATTTAGGAACAGTGTTTGTGACAAAATAATCTCAAGTCAACTCAAAGGTCCACTTACTATCTTTCCAGAGCTTTCAAACACATCTCAAAGGTTTCTTCAGCAAATGGGAGCTGGCTTAGGTGCCATTAAGTCAAATCACATGAGCAAGGTTCCACACTTAAATCTCAAGGTGACACCTGAGCAAGCCCTATTTGATCAAGAAGACCATGAGTTGTGGTTAAAAGCTCTGGAAAAGTCTAGTAAGTGGACCTTGAGTTAAGATTGTTTTGTGTGTAATTCTTCAAATATGTACCTGCATTTTATGGTGCTGTCTTTTAGATGTCATGATGCTGTACTGATGCTGTACTGTGCATCACTTTATACTCTAGTTTTCCAAGTAGTTCTCAACTCCTTCTATTGAACTTGACAAATAATGTGAATCTGATCCTAAAAAAGTGAGTGAGTTTCTGTGACAAGTCATTCTCACACCTTTATAACAGCAACTGTGTGCGCTGTAGCTCTGATCTTTCTTCCTGCGCCTCTTTCTCATTTTTAAAAGAACACAGAACAGCGTGTTCTCGTTGTCTTCTCTTATCCTGTTCTGGATAAGGAAGAAATAAAAGTGTACTTGAATGTTCAATGCTACATCACAAACTGTAGCGTTTGTTCTGCCTATTCTGGCAGTAATGTGCCTGTGAGGTAGAGGCTGATTGGCTGGTGTTGTATGAGGAGATAGCTCTCAGACTGCAGATGCTGGGTGGAGATAGCACAGAGGTTGCTTTTTATTACTGGTACTAAAATACATTTCAAATGTTGAGAGAGAGATATTCATTAAGTTCTAGGGTTGTAGGTACATTACCACAGCATGCACACACACACACACACACACACACACCTCTGCTGACATACTCACACACACACACACGCCTATCAGTGTCTGTGTATGAATGTGTGTGTGTGTGAGTATGTCAGCAGAGGTGTGTGTGTGTGTGTGTGTGTGTGTTTTCGCCCAGCAGAGCAGTTAAATTTAAGTTTTGATGGGATTCCACAAGAGTTCAGCCACTAATCTATGCCAGTACTAACACAGGTACATGTGGACTAAAGCTCGTGTCAAGCCAGCATTTGGGAAATTTTTATTTAACTTGACCATTTTCAGGCACAAGATCATGCTCAGGTGTCATCACATGACATATGTACAGGACCTATTAGAGCCAGCATTTGCTGTATTAACACTGCAATGTTACTCTAACTGGGTAAGAATCTCACTCATAGTAATCAGACTTAATTCAACACACACAAAAATAACTTTTTTGTCACTTAGGAGGACTTCGAAAAGACTTAACTCCATTTCCTGAAGACTTAACCTAACCTTAACCATAATCACTACAAGCCTAAATAACTAACTCCTAACCCTGACCTTGTCCGAAAACCAAGTCTTAACCCTGGAATTTAGTGGTTTACCTTGTGGGGACCAGCTTTTTCTCCTGTGATGGGATATAAGTCCCCATAATGTAACTGTATGAACAGATGTGAGTAATACAAGTACACACGCTCTCTCTCTCTCTCTCTCTCTCAGTCTAATAGTGTATAATAAGTGGGGCAGTGAGGGTGGTGTAATGTCTGCGTTTTGTCTGGTTCTCAGTGCACTCAAAGTATCCCTCAATCTCCGCTTGGCTGCCGCTTGTGACCTCTACTTCATACATACACACACACACAAACACACACACATCCAGTCATTGCAATAGAGACCTGGGGAACCTTAGGCCCAGAACAGCAGTCTTCCCTGAGCTGAACTCTGCTTTGTCTACCTCCCTCGACTCTCTTCTCCTCTGGTCTCTGCTCCCAGCCAAGCTGATCCTCTGGCACTGAGCTGCCCATTATACAAAGAAAATAAGCCAAGGCTATAGGCTCCAATAGCTTCTCAGAAAGGGAAAGCGAGGTAGGCAATGAGTGTGTGTGAGGGAGAGAAAAAGCCCATAAACCCCAGTGACTCTAAAAGCTTTGCCAATCTCGAAGAATGCCTTGTGGATATTAAGTGTTGGATGACTCAAAACTTTCTCTGTAGCTTTACAAAAGTCCCAGGTCTGTGTTGTTTGGCTCCCTCCAACATCAGAAACAGAAAGAAAGAAAAAGAGAAAGAGAGGGAGACTTCTAAAAACGATCACTAAGAAGGACTTGCAAATTCAACAACAGCACATTTAAATCGTCAAACATTAGCTCCTTTTGACAGTCCTCGCCTGGAGGTGATGTCTTTGTCACAAAGTTCAAGCGTGCGGCAAAACCCAAACAAGAACAAACAGTTATTGAACAGCAACCCTGAGTAACCTCTTCCAGACCTACGCGCCAATACAAAGCCACCATCCGACGCGTTCCCGACCAAAGCCTCCACAAAGCATGTGCAGTCTGCTGGAGCATTCCTCCACCTAAAAGCGCACCACACTGTGAGCGCCATAAATTGTCGTTAGTATTAATACATTACCAAGCCCCAGACCTTCTCTCCCTCTCTCACACACTCTCAGGAAACACATCTAAGGTCACACACACACACACACACACACACGGAGTGAAAGGCGGTATAAAAATCAGAACAAATACATGGCATGCAAACAGTGTCCATTTCTCCATGACAACAAAGAAAATGTTTACACTCCCGAGCTGCTCCTTCTTATTGGCTACGATCCGGTTTCTATGGCGATGGGAGTCGGCATCTCTGTGTTTGGGCATCATGAGCTGTGAGTGTGTTGATGTTATGTACAGTACAGGAATGTGTACACATATGGCTGTGATTACACAAACACACACACACATGAAGAGATGCAGCAAGAATATCATGTGTCTCGAAATTGGGAGCTTGACCAATGGCTTGTCTTTAAAGTAGCGATGGGTGCTCTGATTGGCTGTTTTCATTCTTAATTTAACTGATCAGAAAGCCTTTTTCCAAGACTGGGATAGGGTTAATAATAGTTAAGTCATGCCTAGATGGGTTGTAATGCTCTTATTTAAGTGCTTACGTTTGTCTAAGCCTGCAAAAGAGAGGTCTTCTTTTCAAGTTAAGACAAATCTCTTTAAACTGCATCTACTTTCATGAGGAAAAATCAGAAAAAGGCAGGAAATAATGTAGGATTTGTCATATTTTTTAGGCCAACTAAGCAATAACAACAACAAAAACAGAAATACACACCCAATCACACACACATACATGCACACATCTAATCCGTGCGCAGCCCTCAGAGTAGTGCGTTGGGAAGCAGCCGTCAGCGAGCAACACCAGCAAGCGCCAGGGGAAAAAAAGAAGCGGATGGAAATAAAGATGGATGGAGAGAGCCGGGGAAAGAATCAGCTACGGAGGAAAATCCAAACAATAGGAAACAAACAAGAAGGGAGCCTTAAAACACAACAGCTCTGTTGAGAGATGGACAGAAAGAGGCTGAAGTGTGCGGAAAGGGGGAAAGGAAAGAAAAAAGGCGTAGAGGAGAGGGAGTAAAATTGGACCACTTTTTAATGCAGTTAATGAATTTAATATTCTCTCATATTAATGTTCTCATATTGAATATCTGTTTTTAATGTACTGTTTTCAGGCACCCACACCCGAATCCAACTCGAAATTTTCCAAGAAAAGTTTTCCGAGTGGTGAATTCAAGCACTTGAATTACTTATATAGCTGTTTAGGAGTTTGCAGCCCAAGTTTGTAGCCCAAGCTTTCACCCTGTGCTGTTTTGTGGGCAATGGCATAGACACAACACACATGGGAATAAAGAACTATTATTATTATAACTTACACACAACTTTACTAGCACCATTCGTCCCTCTGCATGTCATGTCAACATCTCCGTTTTTGTAATAAAGCTCCACTCACTAGTTTTGAAACCAAATTACTTCATTGTAGCTCGCTTCGCGGTTCCACAATTAGGTTACATTCTGATACGTAAGTCAGCTCCATTCACTGATTGAAGAGGAAGAAATTATTATTAATTGGTTAAAAGCTTCAAAAGTAAGTGGACATTTGAAAAGAAAAGAAGAAATAAAAAAGAAGGCACTAGCAAATAGCAAACAGGTTAAAACCGAAAGATCAAGAAGGGTTGGGTGTATGACACGCTGTTGTTCCACAACAAATATAATCAGGCTAAAACCAAACCAATTTTAAGTTTTTTTTTGGAGAAGATTGGACCTCTTATTACCAAAATAGACACAGGATTTCACTGTCTTTTCACTGTCTCCAACAATATATTGGGTAAAAAAGGGAACCTAGAACCTAGAAAGAGGAATACAGGAGCCATGGGAGGAGAGGAGGAGTTAAAGAGCAGCAGAGTAGGTGAAACAGTCAGCTGTCTGGGGGCCCCGAGATACACTGTGTGAAGTGGCCAACGTCTTCCCAGGTGCACATGGCACAAACAATGTTCACACAGAAACAAAGAGAACAGCAAGAGGGGAGCAAGACAGAGAGTCGGATCTACAGAACAACAGACCTGTATCTCTCTGCTGCTCTGACCAGGCAGCCAATAGTCCCTGTTTTCCAGAACAATCAAATAGCACTAGACTAGAGTCTGATCATAGGATTTCTTATCTATCCACTTCAGTTCATTCAGTCAGTTCACTTGCAGAAGAACAATAAAACATTCTTGACGTTTCTGCAGGATGCTAACAGGGAAACAAACACAGTTCCCTCTGGTGGCTTCTTACCACCTGGTAGTCTCCAGATGTGATTTAGCTGAGTTTGAATTAAAACATGTGCTCAAATGCACCTCTCATACAAACAGTGCAATTCTAGCCAAAACAAGTACATCACCACCTCAAATGACACTTGCATCCTTTGAAAAAAAGACAGTAAACACTTTGTTTCAGATGTTTCCCATCACATCCGTGATTGCTATCTATTTTCCGCAACGGTGTTATTATCCAAACTGTCTACCACCTGTTTGATCTTCATTGGTTTGATCTTGGTTTGATCGGCAGTGTTTATGTGAGGACTGGAGACATGTGGCACTGACACCTGCTAATGTGGCAAAAAATAGCTCTGACCACCACCAGAGCTGGCTGGTGTAGAACACCTGGATTTCATGCACTTTTGCTCCCTCTTGATGCATTTAATGTTCATGTCAATTGCAAAGAGAATCTATGGTTTCACGGCAGATGTGTAACCTGATGGCAGGAGACCAAGACTGATTATAACCAGCCGTGAGAACACAAACTGTCTAGGTTTGTGTGAAACATCATTAGCAATGCTGTTAATAGCCGTGGATCTAAACATGGATGTCAGCAGGGTTTGATGCACATTACAGATACATTTGCTAGTAGCTGGCGGATAAGAGAGCTTAATAACAGAGTGAAAGAGCCAGCTGGGGAATGCTAATTAGCCACATAGGCTAACAATCAGACCTAATGGGTGCTGAGTAAATACCAGGGGTTGGCTAATAGCCATTAATGTCCTACATGAGAGCCAAATAACTTTAGCATCAAGCTAATATATGTGTGTTCATGTGTTGATGTGGTTTTCTCCTCATGAGGAAGCAAACTTCCTCTTAAGAATGATGAGAGGAAATATTGTGAGGCCACTTTGGCAGTTATCCTTCTGAAAAGGGCTAGTTAAAGGTAAGAAAATGAAAATGAGCATAGTCAGTGAAACGTGTGTACAGTAAATGCAGAAGCCTATTTGTGTGTTAGCTGTGTATCAGTATGAGGTTTTATGTTTGTAAAACTGGTAACATCTTTGCACATATGCATGGATTTATTCAAATAGGGCTGATGATTGGTTACTGTATTTCAAAGGTCATTTGGGGCGGCTGTGGCTCAGAGGGTAGTGCGGTTGTCCATTTACCCCAGGGTTGGTGGGTCGATCCTGGCTTCTCCTGTCCACATGTCGAAGTGTCCTTGGGCAAGACACTGAACCCTAAGATGCCCCCGGGGGAGGCCAGCATGGCAGCTGTGTCTCCATTGGTGTGTAAATGGGTGAATTAGACTACTGTTAAAAGCTTAGATTACTGTTACAGCGCTTTGGGAACGGTTGAAAAGCGCTGTAAAAGTCCATTTACCATTTCTGTTAATGCAATACTCACACGTTCTTTATATGCTGAGAGAGTTACTGGTCGCTGTAATCATCCCTGCCCTCCACACTGGCTGTAGGAAATGGGGGACAATAAGCACAGCCCTCATTCTGTGCAAAAAATGCATCCCGAAGTTTAGCCAATGCTAATATGACGTCTACATAGGCATCTACATGTTGATGAATTTGCTCTACAATCACTTTCTGATTCCTTGGTGAGAAGGAGCTTAATCCAGACACACTTTTCTAAACTCCTTATTGGTTTTGAAATATATATCCCACTACAGGTGCCTGGTGTAGATTGCCCCACCTCTACTCATGAGCATTCAAATGCTTTTAGCTTGTGGAGCAACAAATCCTGACTTGTGACAGGGAAGCAGGGCCAGAATTAGAGGAATATTATTTACAGAATGAATTTGACCAGGCGTTCAAACATCCGGTGGACTCAGTGCTTATGAAAACACAACAGCACAGTTGAAATCAGGACATGTGAAAAGCCCAACTGGCCACAAACTAATCTCCTGCTGTCCAGGAAACGAGGTACAGTAGCATAGCAACATGAAAACATCCAAGTCACCAGTTTCCTCATGTAACTGAAGCAATCGTCTTTTGAATTGCCGTTTTATTTAAGCGAGGGCTGTTTCAGTGACTCACACAGCTCTTAATTGGAGTGCCGGCAGCAGCTAGGCTAACCCCGTTAAGTTGTTTCAGATTAGCATCAGTAAGACGGCTTGATTGCAGCTAATTCACTGGGATCACACAACACAAGACACTAATGGAGCTCCTAATGAGTGATCCATCCGCAAATGAGAGCTGAAGGCCACTTTGTTAACTTTTAAAAGGGCTGTTGGCTTTTGAGGGGGGAAACAATAGGAGGCAAGAGGATGGGGTTTGACTGAGTGGTAGGACGTTAATCCACTCAGGATGTTTCATAAAGATCCATTTTACGAATCATTTAAAGGTGATGCTGGTGTTAACTGAAGCTTTGGGCCATAGCCTTCATTGTCACTAATCATTTTTAGCATTTCTGCCTCATAATGTTTGTTTAAAATCAAATACACTTGTGCATCTAATTACCTACATAATTACATCCATCAATGGTTTTCCCACAGGCACACACTCTAGTGGAGCCATCTTGGTGTACTGTCCTGGTCTAAGGGCGACAATCTCTGTTTATTTGCAGTGACACAACAGAGCATATCGATCAACAGGGGCCCCACTCCATCGCCTTGTCTAAATGTCACACAGGGCCCCTCAGGAGCCATAGCTGGCTCCTACTAACATGAGATGACAAAGCTAACACACTAGGCTTCACACAAATACAGTATGCGCACAGTCACACATGTACCCATCCTCCCGCTGGTGGTTCTCGGTGTAGGAGTGTGTATGTAGGCAAAAAACCATCAAAAACCCATCAGCGTTGACAAAATAATAATTACAGATTGCTCATAAAGTGTCAAGTAAAGAAGATGGAAGAGACAGCGTACTGACCATAAGATAGACAAAAGATAAACACAAATCCATCCCCACGCACACGTAAACACACATACATTCTCCTCACACTTCGGCAACGGTAAAATTCCCATTTACATTAGAGCCATGGTTCTCATTAAACCACGGGTCCACTTTTTCTCCACTGGGACTTTATATCTCTCTATCACACACTCCACCTCTCCCCTTTTCTGTGGTTAGGAAGGAGAGGAATGAGTGGTTCAATCCCTGCATCCCTTCATTCAGAGGCCATTGATCTGCACACACACACACACACACACACACACACACACACACACACACTCGGAGTTCCATACAGCTATAGCTATTTTGGGAAATAAATGGTGTGTGTATGGTATATGCAGTATGGAAACAGCTTTATTTCCTTTGACACTTCGCTACCATGATCCAAAATGCCGCCATTTATGTGCATCTACTTATCGCCTCAGAATAGGTCCATTAAATTATCAGCATGCATTCCATGTTTGATCAATAACTCTTTCAAAGGACAAACCGAAAGGCTTATGAATTACAGCTCTTTGATGGAAGTCACTGCTTGCCAACATTTATGTGCACCACCACACTACTACAATCAGTCTTCTGTCTTTTCTACACAAGTAGTAAATGTGCGTGGGCGGCTACCTTGGAGCAGTGATGTGGAGGCAGCAGGTATAAAGCCGTGGGGGCCCCGAGGCGTACAGTGCACTTCCACTGCAGGGATGAAACATGCTTAGAGACTAAAGCTCTCTGTTCCATTAGCTCAACAAGCATTTGTTTCCACACAGCGACGCCAGACTCCGAAAAAATCCGCCTCGTACAAGGTGAATCCTAATTAACAGAGGATTCCCATAAAGCTTTGGGATTTATCGTCAGGCTTGTCGGAAACTCTGAAACTGCGCTGGCTAGTAAGCTGAAATGAGAGTGCAGCATGTGACAGGAAGAGGGGAAGATGGTCTGTGCAGAATATAATCTTTCTTTCAGCTCTGTTGTGTTTTATCTTTGTTTTGTGATTTTAAATCAGGAGACCTTTGTTCAGTTGCTCAAAAAACAAAGCTTGGAAACGAAGCAAAGGGCCATTCTCCAGGCAATACGGCTCAGAGAAAGCTGTCACTTCTTATTACTGAATATGTGCAGTTTATTGAACTAGTGAGAAGATCCCAAGCCCAGAAACTCCCTGTCTTGCATCTGCGGCCCTCACACAGGAACAATTACAGGACTCCTGCTCGTGTTGGGGGCAGCCCAGGATGATGCTATGGGAGCTACAACTCCTGCCTGGACCTCTAAAGATCAATCTGCCGGCTGATTTACGCCTCCATGGCAGTGGTATACAGTATTTGCAGCAATCAGAATTTAGTAGTATTCAGGAATGTTTTCGTATTTGCCACTACTGTTGATCACCACTACACAATCTCTAAACAGATGTAAACTGTGTGTACGCACATTCATTGGCAAAGGGAGGAGCATATAGCCTGGATTTAGAAGGATACGTACTCCTAAATTCAGGCTACTGTCTCGCACGAATGCAGGCACACACACTCAGATTGATGGAATTCTGTTACCAAGCCAATATCACACGATATACCTTGATGGAATTATGGCATTGTAACATAATGGACAGATGGACACCATTCCTGTGGGAGTTGAAAAGCTGGGATGTCTCCACATTTGAGAAATGTCCACAGGTACACTAAAAAAAAAAACAGCTTGCACCAATTCAGGAATCATTTCCCAGTAGGCAGTCACAAAAGCAATAATACCGCAAACAAATACAATTTTCGCACTCTAACATGTCCTGAGTTCTTCGTCTCCATCTCACATCCATCATGAGCAAACACAGACGGACGATGAAGTCTAAAGTCCCTCCGCCCCTGTGTCTGACTGTCACTTTCTATCTCTGTCTCCATTCATCCCTCTCCCTCCTTTTCAACGCCTGTCTCTTTCTGTCCATCCCTCTTTGCATCATCCTCTCTGCACAAGTTCTCCCGGTTATTGCAGGAGAGGTCGTTGCTTATTTCCACACATACTTCATTCCCTCGCTCCAGCTTGGACCGCTTCCCCCGTCTGTAACTCTTAAACCATCGATCATCTAATGAAATCTGCCACAATCCTCGGTCAACCCTTCTAAATGAGGTGAAAGACTTGACATGCAGAACAACTTTACACCCAAGAGGTTTCTCTGTTATTCGTCACTAGAGTGAGATATCTGTGGACGGATGGTTACAAAGCTGTGTCAGAAGCTGCCACGTTTTTTTTTGCACATTTGTGGAAAATCTGTGCTTACATGTTGAAAGACACGACAATCAAACATGATTATCACTGCGGACGTAATCAGAAACAGCTCACTATTTTACTGAGAACCTCAGTCAGACTATAATATGACTGGCAGAGGGAGAGAGAGAGAGAGCAACACATCCACAGACACCCACACAAACACACTGGCACATGCACAGATTGATCCACTTTATCTCAACTTCAGATGCCTCATGGGATGCTAAGATCCATCACATAGTAGACAGCTGTTGTGTGTGTGTGTGTGTGTGTGTGTGTGTGTGTTTAATCATCCCCAAAGTACCCCAGCACTGAAAGCATTTCCAGACTCCATCTTGGTTCAAATTGCAAGTCTGGAGGGGAAGTCAGATATTTTCTCCAGGCGTGCGATACATTCTCAGCAAAGCTAAAGAGCAGCAGCACAACTAAATCGAGAGGGAAGAGTGGGAGTTTAGCATTTACCCCGTCCTGCCAAAAATACTGCTGTTCCAAAAGTTCAGAGCGTATAATTTCATAGAATTCACGGGTATCACTTTTGTTGATATGAAATCTAAACCTCAGAAGTGAGCTGCTTGTTTTTTACTCCCTTTAGGCTTTTGTTATAGTCACTACTTGCCTCAGATAGGCATTCCATATGTTGTTATCATGGCACTTGGCACGTCAGTAGCCGTGTCAAGAAAGTTGTATGCAAACTTTTAAAATGTTGCAACAAAGAAATGTGAATTAGGCGCGTTTCTATCAACTGGCTTGGAGCAAATAAACTAGGCGCGTTGCAAAGCGTAGTTTGGTGAGACGTTGGCGGTACAGGCTACGCTTTACGCATGGCTGTAATCCGCCAGTAAACAGAGAAGAAGAAGTAGAGGTTGCAAACCGGACATAAAACAAGTCACTTTTGCCATCTAAGCCGTCTACGGGAGAAAAATGTTTCTATTGGGCAAGTTTGAATTGTTCTTTCATGCTCAGGTTTCATGCTGTCCAGATTCGAAGACAAATGAATTCGGAACAGTTCAGCGGAAACAGCTGATCAGTCATGTGAGTTAAATGCCAAAACTTATTTAGCAAAAATGAAAAAATTCGGGACCCCTTCACCGTCACGCTGTGCACTTCAAAAGGAAAAGAAAGAAGTGTGCATAATGCTAACTTCCAATGCAATCACCCTCCAGGATGAAGGCAGGATGATGTTTTTTGACAGAGAATGGCAAGCGAATGAGGGCCTTTTGGAGGATAGCTATATTTTGTTATCCCACCCTTTCTTACACTCTTTGGTTCTCGCACAAACAAATCTGCAAGCTCTGCATCTCTTTTTCCAAAAAGGTAAAAATGTTCATTACATGCACAAGCAGAAAGTGTGTATCAGCAAAGAGGCATTTGCAAAAACACATACAGTAGACTTTAGCAAACACAAACGCGCGCACACACACACACACTGCCCAACTGCATCTGGTTTGCGTTACCACATCGACGGTGGAGAAGTGCATTGGCGCTCTGCTCCCATTGGTCCTTTGCTGCCGGCACTGGTTTTAATTGGTCGTCTTAGTGCCAGACCCTCAAGCTCACGCGCACACTAACCAACACACACACATGCGCACACACACACACTCCTAGCTGGGGGCTGCGAGGGGGAAAGTTCTAGAAAAAAAGGGGGAACGGTGGCCAAAGTTTGAAAGTTGAGCTAATTGGGAGCCATTTTCTCCTCCTTCTCTCGCTCACATAGACACAGGCCTTCAACTAAATATTCTGCACAATTAGCAGAACTATTAACACCCTAAGGTGTGTGTGTGTGAGAGAGAGAGAGAAAGAGAAAGAGAGAAAGAAAAAGTTTGGTCATGAAAGAAGGGAGCACTAGCATTAGAGCGGGATAAGAGCAGAAAAAAATGAGCGAGCAATGCTTCCTGCAATGAAAGAACAAAGTTAGAGCATGTCACAGGGTTACCCCCTATTAGATACACTTACACACACACACACACACACTCATTTGGGGTCTCCCTGAGTCAAAGCCAGACAGAGTTTTTTCCCTATGGTCTGAGAGATGCTGTGAAGGAATACACACAGCTGGAGACCACATGACGACTGGCTCGAGGCTGAAATGGGAGTAAAGCATTTAATTTCCCAAACACATTCCTTTGATACATTTAATTTCAGCTCTATTTTGCTCATGAGAACATTTGTAAACTCACTTCTTCACCTCCACACATCTCCGATGCCTGTTTTCGGTTTGCCGGGCTTGTTATCGCGCGCAACTATGATTCATCACCGAGCGAAACGAGCAAAGAAATCCATCAGAAAAGCTGCTGAATGCTGAATCATGACATGTATAATCTCTCCAGGGAAACTGTAGAGTGTCATGTGCGGCGGCGGCACTCGTCTGTGGGGCTGTACTTCTCTGGGAACAAACCACAAGGGGATCAATCAATATCTGGGATCTGGTCTGCGGCCAAGTAGGGCTCAGTTACCCCACTGCATCTCTCAGAAAGAGATATATATTTTTGATCCTGTGAATCTGTCTCTTTCTGTCTTCTCTGTGCATGTAACAGAGATTATGAAAGTAACAGAATATGTGAAAACTGTACTCCCAAATTGTTTGTGTGGGATTGTGTAGTGAGGGGTGTTACAATACTTGGCCGGTTCTGAAAAACAGTGAGTCCAGCCATGTCCTTCCCCACATCCTTCCTTCATCTGTCTGTTTTTTAGTCCTCTGATATGACACATGGCTGATACTGTGCTACCAGCCAGAAGATTAAAGGAAAATGCCACCAAAAGTCAAAATTTTTGTGTGTTAAATACTAACCGCCTGTTGGCTTGAAAGCTGCCTCTGAAAAGTTTCTAGTTTGATGCTTAATGGAGGATGGAATCTGTAGTTTCATAGTACTAGCAGTCCGTGAAAGTTATACACAGTGCTACCTAACAGTAGGTGGTATCACTGCCCGATCCTTACCGTACCGGAAACCCAATGTGTTCTGTGCATGTGCGAAAATGCAGCCACTTCCTTAAATGCAGAAATTGTTAAGAAAAGCTTCAATTGAGATGCAGCGTAGTGTGTATTCAGTCGTGAGACAGGAGTGGATGCGACAAATACATCCTTTTGAATGAAAGTGCAAATAGTGACAAGATCGCAAAGCTTCCGGCGCTACCTATTTTATGACAACGTGCAAATGAATTCATTGTGCCAACAATTTTTAGAGCTACCTTTCAAGCCTACAAGTAAATACAGGTGAGTATTTAAAACACAAAGGAAGTATTTTTGGTGGAGTATTCCTTTAAAACATCACACAGAGCTAATTATTAAGCCCTTATTAAGCATTATTTTCCCTCAGGTTCAGCCAAGTGAATAAAACATCCTCATGACGGAATATAGGAAAATAAGCAGGAAAAAATGGTAGACTAGAGAGGGGAATTATAAAGAAAGCCATAAAAGGGGCAGAGGAAGAAAACAAGCCCCAAAAATTAAAGTAGAGTAGAGAGGGGGGACAGAGAGAGAGAGAGAGAGAGACCTCTTTGAAGTGTCAGGCTGCAGGCTTGGCTACTGGTGGCACTTCTAATGAAGTATGTGTATGTGTGTGTGTGTGTGTGTGTGTGTGTGTGCGTGTGTGCGTGCGTGTGTGGTGTGCGTTTTTGATGTGTACCGGGAAGACTGAAAGGTCTGCGCAGCGCTTGACTCTCCATAAAATTTCAACAGCCACAGGGCTCTGGAGGACGGCCACGCTACCACCACAACACGCTGGCCACCGAACCTGCCTCATGCCTGCTCCAAACACCCACACACACCCCTCCCCACATGCACACACACACACACACACACACACACACACACACATAACATCAAGACAAGCCCACAAAGCACGCAATGCTGAGGACATCTATAAAGCCACAAATATGGGCAATCAAACTTTAGGAATAAAACACATTGATACTGACATGCGCACACACACACACACACACACACACACACACACACACGTTCACAAAGTACAGCCACAAACTTGGCAAATGCCGACGATCTCGTCATACAGTCAGAACCATAACGCTAATGCAAAAAAGATGGAAAGTATGACAATCGTACATCCCAACGAGTAGGGCAAAAAGCAGAGTGCATTAAAAGTAGCACATGAAATATTAATAGAAGAACAGTTTGACCTAATACAAACCAAACCAACGCCAGAGACAAACAGCTACACTGTGTTTGCCTTTGAACAGGAAGTAGGGATGATTCAGACTGCTGCTAACTAGACCATCATTCACTGGACGCTCCAGTGTACTGCTGCTTCTGTCTTCACCCTGTTGCATCTGTATGGTGTGTGTGTGTGTGTGTGTGTGTGTGTGTCTCCCCACCACATTGCTTTCCCTCTGGCACTCTGGACTGCCCTGCGTCAGGGAGTGGTGAATGAATAAACGAATAAATGAATAAAACAAAGTGAAGTGATTTTGGACACATCACTGAGGGTGTTCTGGAGGCTTGTGGTGCCTAAATATCTTACTAAGACACTATGTTGGCCTATCCTACGATTTGACTCTCAAAATCACCAACAAAACATACTTTAAAAGAGTGAAAACAAGCGTGTTGTGGAAAAAAACATTAAATTTAAATTTGTGCAGTCTGAGATTTCTTTGTTGCCAGCAGGTAGCAGTCATTATTGGCACTTCCAAACTGGCTTCAGCTTACGGCCATGACAGTGGACGCCTGGTTGAACTTGGTGACGCTGTCACTGCATGTCACCATCAGTCAAACATTTCCTAGATCTTTATGACATCTGTACACACACTCACACACTCTAGGACAGGTCTCACTAGGACAGGTCACTAGGACAACGTCTGTTAACACGAACAGATGCAGGACGTATTCACGGTGTATTCATAAAAATACAGTAAATAACTGAGGGGAGAGATAAGGAAAGGAAAGGAAGAGACATGAAAAGAGAGGAAAGGAACAAGATTCAGGATGGTGAAATTGGGGGGGGGGGCATTCCCTGTGGTGCTGTTTACATGAAGCTTAATGCATCTCAAGGGACGGAAGATAATTAAGATAATTTGTAATCAGTCACCAACTACTGCAACACAGCACCTACAGCCCTCCCTTCATTGTTTTTTGCTACCCGCTCTTTCATTAACAGCCCCCCCCCCCAGCTGGCATTTTTGATGAGTCGCTCTGACAGGTGAGCTTGGATATTGATCTTTCGCCTCGATTTCCATTGTGCTACTGTAAGCTAACCGCTGAATGGGTCTTTAAATTGCAGCCCTGAGCTCATTGTAATGTTATCATGACTGACAAATCCATCCACACATAATAGGGAGCTAAATACCATGTTAGCTGCTCCCGTCGCGCGCCGGCCAAATGGGTGCTGACTCCGAACTGCACACACATGTCAGTCGGTGGCCTGCAGTATTTCCAGCCTTTTTGCAGACCCTCCCTGCACAAGTGCACAATTTGTTCCTGCATTCTTGATGATGGAGAAAACAACAATCATAAAAACAACCCATGTGACTCCATGTTTTAAGGCATTGGCATGTTAGTGCATACAATGGACAGAAAATCCATAAAAAATTTGCAAATAACAAACCAAGAGTCTGTCTTTAGTTACTGAGGCTTGAAATTAAGATCAGTATATGATTCATAAACCACAGTAATGGATCCTTTGCTTAGTACTGTTTGTTCTTTCAATAAAACTAAGCATGCAAATACACAGCAACTAAACCACCCACCAATCCTATTACTTACTCACTGTTCTGCTTTGGTCCCCTAAGTAGTTTTAGACGGGTATTTACACACTGTTTGTTAGAGTGGGAGTTTGCAGGTGGGAGTCACCAGGTCTTAGACCCAGGGACTGTATTGATGAAAGCTGTGCACACACAGAGACTGATAGCTGGGTTGACACCCTGCAGGTTGTGGTCAGACTGAGCTGTGTTTAATGAATCGATAGCAGCCAAACAGTGTGTGACAGCTGACTTGTGATGATTCTCCCGGGCCAGAGATGCGTGGTAAACAACTGAACCCGAAAGTTGTCCTTAACGATATCATCCAAAAACAATATACATATTTGACAAAATAATCTTAACTCAACACCCACTCACTAGCTGTTTCTGGAGCTTTTAACCACACCCCATGGTCTTCATCAGCTGATAGAGTATGCTCTATTGTCATTGCATGAAGTATGATGTGATGAAGAGAGTCAGATGTGATTAAAAGTTCTGCAAAAAGCTAGTAACTGGACCTTTTCAAACTACTACCAAGGTCACCCTCAAAGATCTTGTTTCTGCAATAAAAGGCTTCATGTTGTCTTAATACCCCGTGGGCTACAAAATCCCTGGAACAGAAAACAATGATGGACAACATGTGTAGTACGCCGAAAAGATCATTGTGTTTGTGTTTGTAACCGAACACAATAAAGGAGAAAAAAGAGAAAGAAAAAACACTGCTCAGATGAAGAGTGCCAGTTAGGGGTGACCTGATTGCTTTGAAGCGTCGACCGTTGCCATGGTAATAAACGTCCAAATCAATATTCAAATGCTGCGCATAGAAGGAGGGGAGACCTCAGCCACTCTCTATTCCATCCCCGCGTCCAAAGTCTCAAAAGTCAACTTGACAAGCGATCGTTGAGCAGCTGAGCGCTCGTCACAGCCCCCGTGCTCGCGGGACCGCGTTTGTGCACACGGAGCAGAAATGCTCCCTCGCCACGATGTTTTTCCGCTGGCGGACACTGTTCTGTGTGCTCGTATCACGTGAACGCACCTGGTTTTTATGTGCACAGGTTTTGAGACTAATTAAAGCAGCAGTCACTTAGCTTAGCTTAGCACTAAGACTAGAAACTGTGGGAAAGAGCTAGCCTGGATCTACAATTTTCCTTTTTTTGCTGTGCCTCTGGGTCACTGCAGAAATCCAATGTAAACTTTGTCTTGATTATACAAGAAATGTGTTTTTCATATGTCCTTTTTACCGTGATGTGTATCTACGAAGGTAGACTGTAGGAGTGGATCACCTGGCTATCTCTATTAATACAGTAAAACAGAAGGGACAGTGTAGGGAGGCTGGAGGCAGCAGGGGGGATAAATAAGGTGAATGCAGGCAGAGCAGCTAATGTAGGAGAGTGGTGGAGATGATGCTAAAGCACCGGGAGATTCAGGGAGCAACTGCAGATTGAACCTTGCCCTCCTTTTCCCACCTACCCACCCACCCTCCTTTCTTTGCTCTCACCCCTTCATCCCATCTCCACCTCACTTCCTCACTTCTCTTTTGTTCCTTCTGCTTTTGTCAAACTCTCGGTGTAAAACTGTCAGTGAGCAGCTTTTTGGGAAGCAGCAACTAGAGGAGAACAGAGACTTTTTGGGGAGGGGGGTACACACAGGCGTCTTGAGTATTTTCCAGCAGGAGCGACCTCAAAAACTGTTCTCATCACTTTGGGTAATGCATTGTTAGAACAGAAATAACTCACTTGAGCTCTGTCTTCTACCAAGCTGGATTTACATAAAACTCCACCGTTGAAGCATTTGAGCGAGAGGTGCTCGGGTTTATTTGGATTTTGCATAGGATGATGCTGTAGTGTGTTGCAGCACATACAATATTTCAACATGCACATGTCCCCTTATGCATGCGGGCAAGTTCATGTATCTGCAGCCAGGCATATGTGAGTATATTCCTTTTCCCCATACACAAACACAGGTCTCCTCCCACGCTGTCTCTCTCTGTCATACATATGATACATATCTCACAGCGGTGATGTAACATGACCCATAGCTCTGCCCTATATTCTACCGCACCAGTTCATGCTTCATATAGCAGATGGGCTGCGAGCATGACCGTACATTTGACACCCAATCCACTGTCAAATGGTTAACAGCGAGGGGTCAGCGGCGGCTGCACCGGGCCGTTTCTCTAGCAGCCAGTTGTCTGCCACCACGTTCTGCTTCTTCTTCTTCTTCTTTTTCTTTTTTTTTTTTCAACAGAGAGGTGAAATATGATTAATTATTGATCTCTCAGAGGAAACGGAACAGAGGCAACAAAAGATTGGAGGTTGGAAAGGGAAGAATAAACTAATAAGAGCTACTATTGATGTAAAAAATTCAATTGAAACAAAGATGGGAATTTACTCTTACTAGTTGAGTATTGTCAGGTGAATCAAAAAAAGACATTAGGGAATCCATTATTGATTGTAGGAAATCTGTCTCTGGCAGCACCAATGTCCCTATGACAAGAAACTCATTTACCAAGACAAAGAGAGTTTTCTACCAGAAGCTAATGATGTTTTCCTTCAACACTTGCACGCTATACTTGGAGTTAGCCAAGGAGAGGGTAGAAGGCATCACTCTCCTCCATCTGCCCCAGAGGAGAGCAGCTCTGACATGGTGTGAACATGCTAATGGTCTCACTTCACCAGCCACACCTGGGCTTCAGGCATACAGCACATACATAGACACACACACACACACACACACACACACACACACACAGCAGAAAGCTGGCAGACATTTGACCTAAAAACAAGATGTTGACAACAACAAAAGCAGCAGTTGGTGCACCAATCAGCATCACAATGACAGCAAGCTTTGACTGAATGAATGAATTTCAATCGGGTCTCTTTTAATTTGAAATGGAATAAAAATTTGTTTAAGTACAATCAGCTGACAGGCTGAATCTTAATTTAAGACACATAGCGTCACAAGGTACGGAGGAAACTGTAGGTAAGATATTGTAAAAGTCACATTCATTGTATATGTGCACAAACCTGGCCAATAAAGATGATTCTGATTCTGATAAATACATCATGCCAATGATTTCAATTTTACAGTAACCAGATAAAGAACATTGTTTTGTTTTGTTGTATTCTGTGATGATAGCCTAAAATTAAGGTTTTACAACTTATATATCTGTTACACAGAGCCTTTTTTTTCCAACTTCCCAGTTTCTGTAGTTACTGCTCTCTGCCTTTGTCAGGCATTATACATACACACGCATTAGTGTCTCTTTATCTGAACCCGCCGTAGACTTGACATTGGGATGACGTCATGCATTTCTAGGTTCTGGGGTTGTACAAGTATTAATCCTTCATGATGTTCTGTGGAGAAAAATCCTTCATGGAAAGCTGCGGATTTTCTTTCTTTTTTTTTGCAGTACTGCAGTTAGCCACTGGGGGAAATTGGCAGCAAGGCTGACTCACAGCGCTTCATCTAGCTTTAATTTCTTCAATTTATATTTCTTCTACATGCTGTCTCTGTGTTCACGGAGGCAGAAAAACCCCATGCGTGACTCAAAATGCTTATGGTGAAACCTCTAAAACCTGCACTCTGCATCTAATGCAAAATACTGCACATGAAACGGTACAATAGTTCACTCCAAATGCACTTGAGTCAAAGCAAAATTCCTGACTTCAGCTGTTCAAAAACTATAACAAAAGCTGCTCAGTCACAGTGGTATGAACAGGTAATTCTTTTTTTCCTCACTCTTGCCTATTTGAACACACCAATTTTCACACTGCATTTATTTTCAAAAACGGGCCTCTATGTGTGAAGCCACTCGCAGGGACAGAAGAGGGGAGGTGGGTGAACGCAGATGAGTTAAATGGAGACAAGTACTGATTCACTTGTTTTGGTTCAGCAAGTGGGGCGAGGCCTTGACACACAAAAGATGAAAGCCCACTCCAGAGCGATGAGCTATAGCCAATTAGAGCCATTAAAAATCATGAGATTCATATACATGCTAAAATATGCGGAGTGCTTCTAGATGTGAAGAGCCGAAGAACCTGAGGATGGAGAGGAGTGTGTGTGTGTGTGTGTGTGTGTGTGTGTGTGTGAACGAGCATGTTCCTGCAGTAGGCTGACTCTCTAACACAGTTGATTGCTTTAATGCTGAAAACAAAAGAGGAATTAAAAGCAGAAACATTCATCCATTGGCAGCCCATGGCTTTGTCTGCCACCCAAGCCTTTACTGTATGAACAAACAACAGCTATTTATTCATCTGATTTCCCCTTCAACCCCGTCGGCTAACAAATGCAAACAAATCCACAACGCTACTGGCGCCTTTTATTGCTGCCACCCACCCCGGCAAAACCACTGTTACATGAAGCCAGAACAATTATGAGAGATGCCATGAATCCAGCAGCCTCCCACTGGGAATAATATACATCTTACACAATCATTTACGCATTTTACTAACGCAGTGAGTCTTAAAATCATATATTTTCTTAAAGCAAATGAAAAATCTGCCCAGGGGTGGAGATAATTCCACTTTTTTCAAGGGTTTTGTTGAGTCAAGAGTTGTTTTCTTGATACTACTTGCGGAGCTGTATTGTTTAATTTGAAAAAAAAAATGCAGCTGCTTCTTTCATATATATATATATTTGTTTTTTTTGTTTTTTTTTTGTTTGTTTTTTGTTTTGAGAACACACCGGAGTCTGAACAGTCTTTAAAACACTGTGAGGCTCTGGGTTGGTAAAACACTGAGATCAGATGGAGGGCGAGGAGGGAAAAGAAAGGCAGAATGATTTGAAAGCAAAGAGGAAGGTGTAGAGAGGCTGGATGAAGAGTAAAGGAGAACATAAACAAGAGAGGGGTGAGGAAAAAAGGGAGTTTGGAGAGGAGAGTTAAAGGTGGGTAGAAATTGAGGCACACAGAGGATAAGAGTGGAGGGTGGCGGCGGGGGGCATGTGAGGCTGCATATGCTGATTATTTTTGATGAAGTTGGGGACAGAATATTGGTGTTGAACAGGTAGGGACAAGACTATATGTGTAGCTCCCTCTGTAGTCTGTTGCATTGAGGCTGCCCTTCAACATAAACTCATCCTAGCAATGAACTTGGTGACAGCAATGTTATTATACTGATAGAACCAATGGCCACAAGTAAACAAATAAGATCTGTTATCCTTTAAGTGACATATAAGACAAGAGTTTCCAGCTCGTATGGGCTTACGAGACACTCGATAGCAACAACAACCAAGATGATCACATGACAAATCATAGCATACAGCTCCCCAAATTCACAAAGAGAACAGAAATTCAAAGAGAAATTCAAAATATTCATTCACTCATTACAAAAGATACAGATTTTTTTTCAAACAGTTCCTCAGGGCACTTGTACATGGGGCAATGAAACACAAAATCAAATTCCCCCTCACACACAAAGACGCCGCTCTTCTCCCTACCTCTCAATTGCCAGTGATGAGATACAAATTCTTAAATTGGCCCACAAGGACCTCTGCCATCTCTGTAAATTATATTCAATATGTGGTTCTGTGAAAATCCATATCCTTCTTATCCCTAAGTGACACTCATATGTCATCCACTATAACTGTAGATTGCTGTCCGATATATATTTTCCTTATTCTTATAAAATCTGTCCTCTTGTTTTCCAGACTCCTCAACGCTTTATTATCAGAGGGCAGCAGTACTGCCCAAATCCCTATTCCAAAGTCAGCAAACAGTTGTGAAAGAAAGCAAGTAATGTTGGGAAAAGGCCAAAACATTAGCAGCTTTATGCATTATGCATTAAGCCACGATAATAGACCTGAGGGTTTAACACAGAGGTCAGAGGCTCTGCATCCATCACAAGGAAAATAGACATAAGTTACATAAACAAACTATAAATATGTGGCTTTGGAACTGCTTTGTTACTCATTGATTTGTTTGTGGGTATTCTGGCTTTTCAAACACATTGACGCTTCAGTATGATTCACAAGTTCCTTCGTGGGATATACTGTAAAGACAATTCTGTGAGCAGAATTTGGCACTATCTAATTCTACATATTTTAAAATAATTGTTGTGAAGTCTAGTGAAGACTGTATTGACTTTGTTTGGTGCAGGAATACAGGTCTGATATTTGACAGGAAATGTGGAAAAAGTAAATCCATCAGCTGCGGGAACATTGTTGTGTGAGACATTATTAAATGAGCGCCGCGACAGTTTCCCCTGCCAATAATTCAGCCCCACTGTGGCTAATCAGGTGTCGAGTAAACAAAAACTTTCCTTTTAAATATGAGGCAGAGATGAATTATTCACAAAATAAAGTGTTTGCATGTGTGTGTGTATTGTTGACCTAGTTACCTCCCACTGTTGTTTTCAGAGAGGTGGTACTGAGTACTCTACCAACATCTGAACTTTCTCGTGAGTGCGTGTCCTGGTGAGGTGGTTTGATGTTCATCAGTGGTTCCCAACTTCTTTTTTTTTTCCAGATGTACCCCCACAGCCCTCTCAGATGAACTCATAGTACCCCTTCATCAACACGTCTCATCATGTTCCAAATGTTTAAATAGGTTTTAAACCATATGTTTTTTTACACTATTAACTATATAAAAGTAGATTTTGTTACAAAGTTTTTCCATACAATTGTGGCCGACCTGTCACCGTTTAGGTTGGTTTGGTCAAGTCATGCTACAAGCGGCAGAGGCAGATGTTTCAGCCATTACATTTTGCTATTTCAATCATTCATCCATTACTTTCAGCTAACTACTTCAAACAATTACCATTACTTTTAGCTTACTTTTTATATTTATGCATAACTTTAAGCTAACTATTTCTGTTTACCCATTACTTTTAGCTAACTATTCCAACCATTTAGCCATAACTTTTAGCTAACTAGGCTAATTCAACCATTTATCCATTACTGTAACTGTTTAGACTTCTCTGCTCGCTTGGTACAACAAGAAGTATTCATTTAGAAAAATTAGGTCGTTATGTCAGAGAGATGTGGTTATCAGAAAATAATGCAAACTTTGAAAACTCAGTATCAAGTATTTTGTGTACAAATGGTATGATTCTGTATGTTATATATCGTCAACAAATGTCAAAATCCCAAGATCCTAGAGCTCAGCAGTTACCTCAACTTTCATAGTCATAGTATTATTTGAATATTTTACAGTAAATATGTATATATGGGTATATCATTATTCCCTTGCTTATTCCAATAGAGTGAGACTGAAATGAAATTTTAAATGAATTTATTGCCTGGAGATAAAGTTGTTATCAATTAATTATTAATATACTTTACAGTGGTTGTGGAGGCAGTTTTATACAAGTTGGTGGAAGTTATCACACTGCACAGTTGACACTGTGTGAGTGTGTGTGTGTGCCATTTGCTCCTATTTCTCACGACAGCTGCTGTACAAGTTCAGGATTTTGTTTTGTGTGAAGTGTTTGCGGCTTGGCATTACATGCTGTGAATGCAGTGTTTTTTACCATTGCCTTAAAGTCACCTCTCTCAACACTTTGGGTGGGCACCATGTCTTTACGTACATGCACAGTTCTGGCATGTTGTTTCCCTCCACCACTGGCTTTTCTTTTTTTCATATGGACAGTGACTGCTCCATGACTCAGAAAACGATGCCTGCTTTGTGTTTGTGTCTTTCAACACCATCACTCAAGCTTCTTGTGTCCAAGCCTGAGGACGTTCTCAAACAACCCCTGATACTGGTGGACATGCTTTCTCATGGTTTGGTATTGCCTAGAACTGTTTGTCTCCATTTCCACACATTTCTAAGCATGAAAATGTACATTTGTTTTCACTTAAAAGTGAAATGCATGACCGCTGCTTAACATACAGTGAATTGTGCTGATGCTCACAATGTGGCAATGAAAATCCATTCCATACACAAACAAGGGTTAAGCCAAATTCAGTATCCCTCGGAATTCCGTCCATGTTGGACAATTACGCACTTCACAACCTACGTCCAATACCAAGGTTCAGTGCCAGTGCAAAAAGTACTTTATGTGGCAAGGTGCAGAGTAAGATTGTAGCTGTCAGAGTAGCGAATGGGAGTGTAGCATATCTGACTTTAAAGCAGGAAACCAGAGTTTGTGTCCACAATCTTTCTCGAACCTTAACCAAGTGTTTTAGTTGCCTAAGCCTAGTCATACCCTAACTATAGTTTATTTGCCATAACCATGATCTTTCTCTTACCTTAACCATACTATCTTTGCCATGCGCAGATACTGTAGACAGCAAGAATTGAAAACATTTTTGCTTTGGCTGTACAGAAATGGTGTCATTGAACACAGTGCAGGGTTTTGCAGAATTGTCTGACATTGACGTTGTGGTCTGGCGACAAAGTTGCACTACTGATGTGCCTTTTAAACCTTTTAAACAAGGTCCATGTAGGTTTTTTGATAACTAAAGAAATACCATACACAAAAGAAGCAGAATACTTCTGCTTGTTCATAAATGCTCAAAACTCTTCATGCTCTGTCTTTCTGAAATGAGAAATGAGTAATAACATAGCATAGTCAAGTCCAAACCACTTTCCAAAGGATGCTGAGTGCATATTTGAGTGTAGCTACTGTATGTTCATGAACATCATGCTGAATGACTTCTTGGCAGCTACACTGCCCATCTTTCTTCCTCACTTCGCCAACTCATCTTGTTTTCTCTGCAATACATCCTCTTTTCCCTCTCGTTTCATCTATGCTCGACTTTAATTAACAAAACACCAACTTCAGAAATCCACTTGATTTCATCAACATAACTTTTCAGTATGTACAGCATTTCCAGTGTTTGTTACCCTTAACAACATGCTACTTAACAACTTTTTCATGAACAGTCCTACAACACAAACATTCAAAAACAATGTCTGTACTTCCTCAACAAGCTTATTTCTACTCATAAAGACTATTTTGCCAGGTTACATCACTTCAGCTGATGTGTCATAAGCCATTAAAGAAGGCATTTAGATCCTGCTTCCTCAACATGTATAGTTGTCAGTGCAGGCCTATTAATGTAATGACCGGTACGGGATATATAATCAAGGCAACTCAATAAGGGCACACTGACCATGACTGGCAATTAACTGCCAATTCCACCAGGAATGAGCCATAGTGGGGTCAGAAAGCCAAAGGGCAGGGATCAGTGAATATAGTGATCTCAAAAGAAAACATGCTGCTCTGGAGGGGCTGATTTGCTCAAGTGTGTACAGTATCTGCATCACTGCAGGAGTGTGTGTGTGTGTGTGCATGTTCTGCGTGCATATTTCTCCATGTTTGTCTGCGTGCATCTGCATGTGTGTGGCTGAATGTCTGTGTCTGCGCTCCAGCTTGGGAAAAAAAAAATGTAACCCAAATCAGAACCATATGCACTGTATTCACAACATGCTATAAAGCCCTGCGTTCTAACCATTCTCAGGTCTCCAAAGTCATATATTACCCAATTTTGTGTCTTGTCTTTGCACAGTGGCTTACAGAGAGCGGAGAGACACAGCCACAGCTACCGACAACACGTTAATCAACTGGGACAGCACCACAATGCCACCATGAAGAGAGGAGGCTCTAAAATGGCTGCCATCAGAACGGGAGATTACAGCTCTGAGTCGTTCTCTCTTTATGGTGAAAAGTGACATTCACTTTTTACTCCCAGGGCGTCTTGAGAGTTTCTGTCAACAAGCAGATAGTAAAATGGTCTTGTGAATGTGGAGAGAAGCCATGCTTGTCTATGTGAAAGCTCTCTGTCTCTCTGGACCTTTCTTTTTCCTCAAAGACCCCCCCCCTCTACCCACCACACACATATACACACACACACAGCCATGGCAGTGTTGATGTGATGCCGCACTCAAGGCTAGTGTATACACACTGTCCATCCTTGTAACCAGTGAGCCTCTGAGAATAGCAACAGATAGCATTAGCAGAGAACAAAACAAATCACAGCTCAGCCAGGGAAGTCAAACAGTAAGAGAGGGAGGGAGAGAGGAGGGATAAAAGTAGACGGTGAAGGAGTGAGAACGAGGGACAGTGAAGCGTAGCAGAGGAGAGCAGAACAAATCTCTCCCTCAGGACTTTCCCACTGTTTGGGACTCGGTGGCGCATTCCCTCCATCTGTCTACCGTGATGCCTATCATCCTTTCCTTCATTCCTCCATACGGCCTCTCCTTGCCTGTTTGGATCTAAAGAGCAACAGAACTGATTTAGCACTTGACAGTGAAGCGTGCTGAACTTGTGGGGCTTGGCCTGCAGCTGTGGCTGCATTAGGGACAGAGGACGGGACTGGAACAGAGGCAGATCTAGGGTTCCAACTGAGTATTTCATGCTAATAATGAGGTAGAAAATTAGAAAGGCTGGACAGAAATGGCAAAGTTTACAATAATTTCCCCAACATCACAATACAGACATTCACACTGGTAAGGGGGCACACCTTATGCTGAACATGCACTAGTACTGCTATATGTTAAAATCTGATCTGAGTCCTCTGTCTTCTGACACAAGAAACACTTGCAGTCCTGATCAAAATACACCAACCAGGGGAAGGTGGTGAAGTGACCCAAGAGTAAAATGTCCTTTTTTTAAATTTTGGATCACATGCCCAATTGTTGCTTCATCAGGTGTGAGGCAGAAACAGAATGACCTGTTGTTTATTTCTTTGATTTGGTCTTAAGACAGAATGCAATATACTAGAAATTTGTGAATGTCTAAACAATTTCAAAATGACACTTTAAATCTGGCTGTAAATCTGGTAAAATGATGGTAACATTTAGAAACACACACACTCTTAATTTACCTTTATAAACGATATTTAACCTCTCCTCTTTAGCCTCACTGGTGCTCTCACTTGTTGCCTAAGTAGCTCTCTACACGGGACTATGGGGGGGGGTGTACAAAGGGTGCTTGATTTGACATTTCCCTGATTCTTCTTTTAAGTTTTGTAGCACCTGTTATATACGTGTGTATGTTATATACACCTGCCGCTTGCTGACCTCAGCAAACAGAGCCCTGCCCATCAATATTTCAAAATAGGCCTGATGAGGCAGAATAACTGGAAACACCTGTTGCGCTGGGCTTTTTAAAAAACTAAATTGCTCACTTGTAGATACTCCTAGCTATGTGGTGTTTACGGCAAGTTTCATTTCATACCATATCATCGTTTTGTATGGCTGGTCCATTACCTCAAAATGCAAATATTCTAGATGTCCTGTGTTTATTTTTATACATGTTTTTGGAATATTTGGTGTCTTGGAAACTGACTGTGTAAGGTGTAAGATGTCGCTCGTAGTGACGACCCCACAGAGAATTATTAATTACTACAGTTCCACAGAGCTTTTTAGCCTCTTTTAGCTCATTGTTTTGGTTTTCCAGCCCAAGCACTTTGCTCGCATTTGCATGGTTTTCAGCAGCAGCAGCAAAAAAAAAAAAACTCTGATGAACCCACTGAATGACTGACAGACAAAGTTAGCAACTAGCTGGTGAGCATGCACATGTCCAGAAACGTGACTCAATGATAAAGTTCTGTGTGCTTGAACAAAGTTTGTCCACACAACATGACTTCGTAAAGATAGACCCGTCTGTGAATGAGTTTAAAAACAGGTGAAAAAGAGACGGAAACACATTTTATACTGTAAATTGATTTTTCGTGCCAGAGGCTTTAGTAGTGTGTGTACATGCCTACATAAATACGTGATCCTCAACGAGTGAAAATGTGAGGAGCAAAGCAAAACAAGAGCCTTAGAAACATGAAAACACCAAGCACAAAGAACGATAAATCTTCTTAAGCACGGTCATCTGACAGAGTTTAGGCAGCTCCCGTGAATAATATCCCTCGCAGGATCGAAAAACTAAACAAGGCAGACGTGTGGCGACAAAAACAGAACAGGAGAATTCGCTTTTTGCTCTCTGAAACAACCCAGAATCGCCGTCAGCGACTCATGAATCTGACGTGTTCTAATCAAAAGCACATATAGCGTGGAGATAAAAATAACATTTTAAAACTGGCTCTGATAATGATTTCAATTAATTTGACTCTTTCTTATTACCGTTATTTTTCTTCCCCGAGCAGCATGTAGGAATTAAAGCGTTTATATGAAGATGTTTAAAACCAGTCACATGGTGAGGATAAATCCTGGTGAGCTGTAAGCATTGTCAGAGCACGGGAGGGAGGAGGAGAGGGCGAGTGAGTGATGATCTTTATCTAGATTACTGTGGGTGCGCGGTGTGTGTGTGTGTGTGAGAGTGTGTGTGTGAGTGTGTGTGTGTGTGTACGTGAGCGTGTGTGTGTATGTGAGATGAGTCATCCTCAACCTTAAAACACCCCCTATAATCACAACATCAACACAGCACAAGACGCTCGGTGCTGGCACAAACATTCCCACACTGATCTGACATGAGCGCATGTACGTACGTCTATGTGAGCGTGCGTGTGTGTGTGTGTGTGTGTGTGTGTAGCAAATAGTTTTGGTGATGATAGCTCTGTTATTGTTACAGTTTGGGTTTGCTTCAGGGATTATCTAATGCAGAGAGTCTCCTCTCCATCACTAAAGACATTGGGAAGCAACCGAAATAACTGCTCGTGCACTGGTGTGTTTTTCTGCGTGTGTGTTTTCTGTGAAATTTCTAGAGGTATTCAGGATTCAGGGAAGTAATGTTGAATAAAAATGTAGTTAAAGGTGTTGGGCAATCACTGGGCAAAAACCACCTGTTTTTACAGCTAAACTTTAATTTGTTTTGCTTCTCTTTAACCCTTTATCCTCTTCTTCTCAGAGTCATAACTCAGTCAAACAGGAACACACACACTTCACACATGTTACCGCTGCAATCTGTGCATCTCACTCTTTCCAGTAATATATCATCTTGAAAGTGAGACTTATTTTTCAGTATCAAAAGTGATCCAGGTGATCAGTCATTCATGGCTGCAGTGCAAACAGGACGTGCTGGTAGCATGATTTTCTACGGCACAGATTCACCACAATGTTAAACATTAAATGGGGGGGGACAGCTAGCTCACTGACTTCATGGCAGCTTCACACTTGCTTCACCCAAAGCATGATGGGAACTGTGGAGCCAAAACAAAAAACAAAAAAACACAGGAGTGACAAAAATCCATGGAAATTCTCATTTTTCCTTTGACTCTATCAATACATCTTTTTGTAAAAAAAATGTCTAAAATATAGTATAAAATATCTCTGGTGTCTTCAAATTGCTTGTTTTATCTGACATTTAGTTTTATATCATATATGATGATGGAAACAGTGACAGTTTGTCATTTTGCTTAAGAAATGACTGAAACGATTAATCGATTATCAAAATAGTTGATTAATTTTCTGTCAATCGACTAATGGATTAACTATATCATTAACGTGGTTCTTATATCCCTGGAGCGCTGACACTCTCCTCTAGTCATTATATAGAGCGTTGAAAACCTTTGGATATACAGGCAAAACATTCTTTTGAATGATGTCAAACTTTTTTTCTTTCTAAAAAGTGTGATTGCATTTCCGAGCAGCAGAAAGACGTGTTGTGACTGTTTCATAAGCCTGTACATAAAAACGGCCGACAGCTTGACAAACACAGCCTGTGGTTCAAATGGCTAAAAGGCTGCCATCATCCAACCTAAATCAGCTTAAATTGCATACTATGATGTATACATTGCTTTACATACAGTATATACTGCATGTAAGTGTATCTCATAAAAATGCTACTCTGAATCGGGGGGTAAACTGATTTTAAGTGTGTTTAAACTCGACTATATTCTTCTTTCTCTGATGCCCGGCTGACAAATGCGAGTGCTGCCCCTCTGGGATATATTTTGTGGGTGTGTGTGTGTGTGTGCATGCCTTGCCCAAGCCTCCTTGTCTGTGTGTCTGTCTGCTGTTGTGGAGATGTGTGTTTGTTGTGGAGATGTGGCGGTGCTCTGAGTGGACAGTGAAGAGAGCCATTAGAGAGAGACGGCCGCTGATTAGGACTGAACTTCTACTCTACTTCACTTATCTCTCACACACACACACACACACACACACACACACACAGACAGAAACAGTCCTGCTCAAATAGCAGGTGGTTTAGTGTATTAGCCTCTCTCAGCCTCTCATACACACATGTACTACTGTATATGTGGGCTTTTGTGTGCATTTTTGCATGTATGCATGCAAGTGTGTGCACAAAAGTGTGTGCATGTGCATATGTGTGTATCTGTGTACACAAATACTTGTACATATATGTAAGTGCATATATGTGAGTGTGTGTTTGTGTTATCAGGGCTGCCGCAGGTCCTCTCAGGCCTGGACAGTGTGGTGTGTCTGACGGACTGAAGTTGAGGCCGTAGTGATTAGGAAGAGATAAACAGCAGCAGCCGGGAGACACACAACAGCACTGTGACGAGACACAACAACAGCACACACACCTGCATCATGTCTGACTGCATTAACCTTCGTTCAGCCAGGGAAGATTAACACAACACCTCATTTTCTCCCAGGAAACACCTGATTTAACATCCGCACTGTGATATAGAGTCACATCTGGGAGCTGCAGCTAAACCATAATTTCTGTTGATAACAGCCACACATCAATTAAACTACCAGTGAGAAAGTTTATGTCAAAAAACCTGCACTATCCCTTTAGCCGTATCCTCTCCCAGTCTGTCTCAAACCATGTAACGTAGATCTCAACACACACACACACACACACACACACACACGCTAACAGCAGTAACTAATTTTTATGTGCCTTTAAGGATTGGAGTTTAGATTTAGACATCAACAGAAAATAAACCCCGAAATGCTTTAAAATGATATACAGCCCACTTCTGTAGCAAAAATCATTTGTTTGGACAGGAAATAAACGCAGACCTTTTTTTCCTCACTTGCGCCTCTTATGCAATATGGGATCGTAGGACAGACTAGGCGTTTTGAAGCTCTACAATCACGGTGAAAGACAGAAAACTTTCCATTAAGTGACACTTCCACTGGAGCAAAATATCTCTTTTCTAGACACTCTGGTTATGAATCAAGCTGTCCTCTCGGTGGTCCTGACAGGGCTGATCAGAGAAAGCGTTCACCTCTCATACATCAAGTCATATCGGATCACAGATTTCAGTGTCAGCAACAAAACGGTGTCACAGCTGCTGCGGCCTTTCTCTGCATGTTCAGCTGGCTTCAGTTTCAAATTGTGCCGCGTCATTTGATGTGCTCGAGCAGAACTGCATACTGTTTTGGCACCCCAGCTCAGTGACTTTATTTTAAAGCTGTCTGTTTTGCTTTCGTGTGGGCCGGGGCTGTTCCCGTTGGGACGCAACTCAAATGGTCTCTTCTCAGGGGAGGGGAACCAGAAATAATGACCCACGACCTCAGACGCACATGATAGAGGTTGTGGGACGGCTCTCTGACGTCAGAAAAATCTAGATAAACCCGGCCCTGTTTACTCAGCTGACTGGCTGAAGACGGAGGCAGAAAATGGAAGTGAAGCGGGAGAAAAAAATGAGGAAAGAAACGGATCGACTCAAACAGGGGTGCAGAAATGTAAATTCGCTGACAAACAGCAGAGCGGCAGGGCCAAATAGCCAGACAGAAGACGGAAAAAGAGGTGGGACGATCAGTAGATGAAAGAGAAAGTGGCTATGAATCAATTGACCCTCTTAGGGACGTGAATGCCACTGAACTTCCACTTTGATCATGAGAGATGGCGCAAATCTCTGCAATATGGGCGATGAAAATGCAAGAAAAAGTTACAAAGAGTGGTGATGAAAAGAAAGAGAGAGAGAGAGAAGGTAGAGAGAGGTTGCATACCAGCCCAAGGCCCAAGAGGGAGGGAGTATGGGAGAGGAGAAGGGGTTAAGGCACAGAGGGAGGGAGTACTGTACAAATCAAAAAAAGGAGGGAGAATAAAAAGGGCAAGCAGAGGAAAAAGTTGCAGCGGTGGAAATAGGACTATAATGTCCTTCCAAAGCAGAAATGCTGTTATTTTACCTATATTTCACTAAAGCAGAAGAAAAATGATTTGTTTTTTAAGTAGAAAAGTATCGTCTACAATGATCTTAGAGAAAAACATGCTGAGTTAATTAATAGAGAAAAAACATGGTTGGAAATGATTTTTACGACTTCAAAAAGCTAAAAGGACAGAGTTCAAAACCAAAGTGGAAAAATTGGAAATTACAAAATGCACAAAGTAAAGCCAGATTTTTGTTCTTGGCCGATTAACCGCTGGTAATAGCTCCAAAACTTTTGATGCCAAAATTGTGATGCTTGTGGAAAGCCATCAACACTTGTATCAATTACCCAATGTGATCTGAGTATATTAAGTCAATAAAAGCTTAATGAAGTTAGTGACTCAGTGCGCACAAATGCTACTCGAGCTACAGGAACAAGAGTGAGTGAAATTAGTTACTTCTACCTGGAAGAAGAAGTCAAAGAGGATCAGACCTTTGAACAAAGGAAAATAAGTTATTATAGTCTAATTATGTTTGTTTGTTTAAAGGCAGTAAGAGGCAGAAAAAACGTTCTCATTGCTACTGGCCTGGAGTCTGCCATTCCCACGTGGCATTCAAATTGCCTACACATACAAGGGAATCACAGGAAACAGTGCATGCATGTACTTCAACTGTTTGTTATTGCATCTCATTGATAGAAGCCTCGCCGTTCACTGATCGCTCTCTGCAGCCATATCAGAGCTGTATCAAGTTACTGCTAAGGCAACCTGAACATTACCTACTGCTGCTGCTTCACATTAAATGCATTTAAATGGTGAACCACAGGGTGGCTTTTATTTTGAAGCAGTCGCAGGAGACTGCTGTTGCATCCTGTTAACAGTGACAGTCAGTCTCTTTTAACCATAAGAGCTATCATTCCCTAGTCTAAAAGCTACTCTATTCAATATTCTTATATTAAAAACTGTCCATATAACTATGTGAAATAAGGAAAAGGTTGCTCGTAGTGACAAACTAACAGAGAATTATCATCCAGCTCTGCAGTTCCCCTTAGCTCTACACAGCGTTTTGTTGTCTTTCAGCTCATTGTTTTGGTTTACCAGCCTGCGACTTTAATTTTTCCAGTCTCACCACTCCCATCCTCGTTTCCAGCCGTAGCAGGCAGCTGTTTTCAGCGAAAAAAAGCTCTGTTAAACCCACTGTACACTACCTGTCTAGCACCAAACAGCAGGCGACACAGTTAGCGACTAGCTGGTGAACACAGTGGAGCATGTAGCAGCTAAAGAGGCACATTTTTCTGTCAAGGGTTGGTGGAAACCAAAACAAAGCTAAAAGAAGAGTGAATATTGGACTTACATCAGCAGGTTGACACAGACACAACCCCAAATAAATGCTAATGTTGCTCCATGTCTGCTGAATTTGTAAATGAGCAACTGTTGGCTAACATGTATGCCATGAAACTCAACTCACCAATTCCCTAAAAGTCTTGTGCCTAAGGAAACCTTAACCATAGCAGTGAGAGATCAGAAAACAGTTATATGAATCATTTTTGTGGTGGCCATTTGTACGTATTTTGGAAGCCACTGACAAACAATATGATAGCAGTGCCAATAGATCAAACAGTATGGGTCATTTTGTAAAACAATGGCAAACAATCTATTTTTTCAATTGTTTTTGAGGGCTTGTTGGTTGAGTCTTTCAGCAGTAGCGGATTCTGTGATCAAAAGCTAATAGTCTGTTCTTTTGGATCAATTCATCTGCTGATCTTGGAACACTTTAAACACTGTAAATGGATCAATGTCAAAAAAGAAAAAGATAGACAGACATTCCCTCGAAAGCCTTGGAACAAAGCATGTTCAGTGTGCTCAGTCATCTGCTTTTTGCCTTCTTTGCATAATCCTCGCAGGCTGCCATCTGTAGCTTTAACATGGTTCTCACGCCACACAGGGACCTTTCAGGGGTTTTCCCCCGTCTCCCCAACACAGGGCACTGCCTCCATCACTGTATCCCTTCATGCAGTGAGATTATCTCTGGAGGTCTGCTTAGCTTTAATTCATTCAGACCCGTGGTGCTGAGGGTCGACTGGGAGGTAAAACAAGCCGCTATGAAGTGAGCCATCACTCATACACCTCCTCCTCTCCACTTCCTCCTCTCATTTCGTCTGCTCTGTCATTCTCTTGTGTTTCTTCCCTGGCCAAATGTATCTATTCCTGTCCTCTTCTGTGCTTTTTCACCCTCTTCTCCTCTCCTCTCCCAATGCCCCAGCCCCTATCTCTATCTATACCAGCACATCAAAACAAACTATAACTCAAGATGGACCACCGCAGCCTCCCACCAGTTCCCAAAAGTCACAGCCAACGGAGAAGAGAGAAGAGAGAAGAGGAGAGGGATGAGGACGGGGAAGGAGTGGGAGGTTTGGGAGGGAACAAATCGCCAGATAACACTGACATAATGAGAGAAAATGAGAGAGATAGCAGGAGAGCAAATACAGGAGGTGGACAGGGAGGGGAAGCAATGACGGGTGAAAACAGGTGAGGTGAGAGGCATCGGATGTGCTGCAGAGCTGTGTAAAAATGGGAAAATGAAGCACATCAAATAGACGTGGAGCTAGAAAAAGGAGGAGAGGAAGAGTTCGGAGGTGGGAGTAAGAAAGAGAAAGAGAGGTGAGTGACTCAGGAGGGAATTGATTAGTGGACTGGAGCGGGAGAGGAATTCCTGCAAAGGAAAGGAACCACAGAGAGAAAAGAAAGGGAAGGGAAAAGAGGGGTGAATGAAAGAAAAGGCTCGAGCGCGGTCAGGGGAAATACAGAAAGTGAGAAAGGGTTAGAGGGAGGGGAGGATGAGAATATTGGCAGACAGTAATTTAAGGCTAGTCATAGGGGAGTAAGAGAAAGGGAGAGGGGTGGGGGGGGTGCTGCGAAAAATAAGCATACACACACACACACACACACATTCACAGAGAAGGCTATGCTTTGCTCTCATAATAAAAACAGAGTGATCCAAGGCAGAGCTGCCTTCAGACACCAGTCGACCAGGAAGTGTATCCAGGCACAGGATACAACAACAGCCAAGACTCCGCAACACCGGCTCTCTACATCCCACCGCACGCATTTGATAACACAGTTGAAACTCACAGTCCAGATGGAATCGTTCTGCTACTCTCCATAGCCGACAGATGCCATTCAATAGTGACAGTTTATAATAACATGCACATTTGCAATTTTAAAAAGGAAAATCATCTTCTGCAGAGCTGGATAGTTTGCACGAGCAGTGATGCAGATAAAGACATTAGGGAGGGAAGAAAAGAACGGTTTTGCTATCTTTTATCAGGAGCCATCCACACGTTGTCTTTTCTGTTATGTTGGACTACTGCCTACACTGAGTACAAAGCAACAGTGTTAAACAATGACTCCAGTGATTTAGTATTCCATGAGAAAGGGCCTTGTGAGAGAGTAAAACAAGAATGGTCAAATTTTACACAGCAAAGGCGGAGATATCTTAAATTTTATCCTCCATTTACACCTGGTATTAAGGGTATGTTGTCTGGATAATGACATCTGATCACAGGCCTTTACGTTAAAACATGATGTTGAACGTTCTTGCTATTTCGATTCTGCACGTACTGTGACTTAAATGTGCAAATTAGGTAGTGGGAGCTGGCAGACTTTTTAACCAACATGGCACATAGCCTAGGTCAAGGGAAGCCATGCTGCAGTATGGGCTCTACTTATTTTCCAGATGTTAGCATACCAACATGGGATGCTGAACATGGTAAACATGTTACCTGCTAAAAATGAGCATGTTAACAGTGTTATTGTCAGTATGTTAGCATTTAGCTGGGCACAGCCTCACAGTGCCGCTAGCGTGGCTGCAGACTACATCGTGTTGTGTCTTCACAGGGGGGCGTGGCGTGAGCAGCGCGTTAGCAGAGCAGGAGCAGCTTCAGTGCTCCGTCTGTGTCTACACAGGATGCGTTCAAGCACAGTATTGAGTGTAGGTCACCCGTGTTTTGGCAGCGCTCAGAGCACAACACACTAGTTATGCATGTGAAAAACAGAAAAGAAACAGACTTGAAGCATAAAAATTAGCTTCAGGTCGTGGTTACGTGCCTATTGCACAAGTGAAATGCGAGCCATTACATAGCCTGTGTAGACAGCTGGATTGTTTAATGGAAGAATATCTGTGTAGACGCGCTGTTAGCCTTGTTATTAGACCCTCACTGCCTGGCAAACGTCCATGTCTGTCAAACAGTTTGTAACGCAAAAACTTTATCTCAAAACCAAACCCCATCTAAGATTACTCAAGTGATCTCACGTGTGAATTTTCTTGAAAATTAGTACCCTGATTAGTACCTTGACTAGTAAACTGACTTGGACATGTAAGAGTGCGCCTTTAATGCAGTACCTTAAATCCAGAAAGATAATTTCACTTAAATGTATGTACTAAATGACACCACAGGGCGAGCAGATAGACTTTATGTGTCAAAACAATAATATGCACAAACAAAACCTGCAAAAATGACATGGATTTCAGTACAGTGTAAAGCAGTGTGATGCAACAGCTTGCAGAAAACCTATAAAAGCCTTCGATTCCCAACCTCAACATGTCATAATCCCGCAGGGAAAAGACTTTGATAGCTGTTTCTATCAGATTATGAAGCTGCAGCCAACACCACGATGGGGTCTCATGCTAGTGCAGAGGCGAGGAATGTTAAACGAGTCAGCCCAGGCCATGAATGAAGCTGAAATGAGGCTGATTAGATCCCCTCTGCTTCTCTCTGCCCTCCAGCCAAGGAAACACCAAAATGACTTGTTATACTTGCGCCACAGCCAGAAACCGCTCGATGTCTCTTAGTTTGGACAATGATCTTTCTTTCCCGACTTTCACATGTCACAGCAGGGTCTCAGATTAGCTTGAAATGTGCGCGTCAAACCGCTATACACACACACGCACGCAAACACGCAAACACACACAAAGCTAAGTATTAACATAGACATGCACACACTCACTTTATCAGAGGAATGTTCTGGGCTTAGAGGTATTTCCTGATATCAGGGTTTGATTCGATCAGATTGGGTGTGGGTTTGTGTAAGTAATCTGTGAAGTGGCCCTAAGAGAAGAAAGGAGAGGAAAGAGAACACAAAGAAGAGGAAGAAGAAGAGGCCTATATAGGGAAAGAGACTGGCAGAGCCCTCGTTTAAAGCAAGCAAGCAAGCAGGTTTTACAACCAGCTGAGGAATGTAGACATGAATCGGCTTTTATTGTTTTACACAGAGCAGCGGTGGGCTACCAGCAGCAACTATCTCTATCTCACCACATTTAAAGCTTTCTGCTCTCTTTTACTTTTATTTCTACTTCCCTCCAAAGCTACCTCCGTCGCCGTCTCTCTCATCCTCCTCTCTCTACTTCTGTACTCATGTTCTTCCACAAACCCTGCCTCCTACAAAACACATTTCTCTACTACTAATTTGCGCTGCCAAATACATTTTGAAGGAAACCTATTTGCTGCCTGGATTATGTTCACTGGCAATGTTTTTTCCAGTAAAGGAAGTGTGACATTCCTGTACCTCGGAGACAGTCAGGGTGGATGAATGGACGTACAAAGCACAGGACTTTGACCAGGGGTTATGCCCGGCGTCCCATGTGTTGTTAGCATACCAAAACACTGGGTTAAGGTTAGCGAAAGTATATATGGAAATAATCAGCGGTCCCATCTGGTGCTTCAAATCGGTGTAGACCTTTTCAGTATTTAACTAAGACCAATATCTTTCTCTAACTTTCACTGAGTGCTTTCAGTTTCTTAAACATAATCATATAAACGTTGATTTAGTTGCCAAGACTTGATATATTACAGGGAAATCAAATGAAACACACTGACAGTTACAGTTATATATATATAACTGTCAATTAAGGTTAGGAGGTTAGGGTTAGTGTTAATTGTTACTGGGGGATGGATCCAGTTTCATCATTCCATCATGAGGTCAGTATCACTCTGTAGAGCTGAAACGATGAGTTGATTAATCAATAAGTCGATCAACAGAAAATGAATCAGCAACTATTTTGAAAATTAATGCATTGTTTCAATCATTTTAACAAGCTAAAAAGCTGAACATTCTCTGGTTCCAGGTTCTCAAATGTGAGGATCTGCTGCTTTTCTCTTTCCCATATGATAGTAAAATCAATATCTTTGGGGTTTTAGAATGTCAGAGAGAACAAGCTATTTAAATAAGTCACCACGCCAATTCTGAGCTTATTCTTTCAGTCAGTATCAAGTGTTATACATTATATGATTCAGGGAAACCTTCCCTTCCTTTCTGGTGAAGTGTAAAGTCCCCATCATGCATTACCTTTGTGAGTATACCATATCTGACATTAAAAAAGACATACACTGTGAAAAAAACTTGTGTTTTGTTTTGTTGAATAACTCCATAGTCAACCTGGGAATTTTTGGTTTTTCAATGTGAAAAGTATTTAGGTGTTTTGGAACTCCATGTGAAGTTTGGTGCAAATACACCTTTTCCTCAGTGAGTTACAGCCATTTATTGGATATTGTCCTGGGCGTTATTTCACTTGACAATGTGACAATGTATACATTTTGGTGCCGTCTTTATATTTTGTTCAATATCACCTCTGAGATTAAATATCAAAGTGTTACAAATTTCCACTCAAGTGAGCCAGCAAGCTTCTCTTCCCGTATCACGTGATCGCATACGCTGTAAATGCAGACTGTGGTAAATGGACTATTCAAATTGCTTCAAGAAGCTGAGAATCTCACGGAATAAGCATTAAATAAATAAATCAGACACAATTCAAAGCTTGTCTCTATCATAAACGGTTCCAAAGTTATGTAGAGCATAATATACTAATAATACTCTCTGTTCTAAAGGGTGAGTAAATCTCAAATATGTGTTTGACTGTGTGTTTTGTGTGCGTTTATTTACTTTTATGTTACATTCTAAAGTGCTTGTGAGTATCCTCAAATGTTAGCATAGTCTATAGTATGATACATATGTTTCCCTGCAGAACATGTATCTGTCTCAGTGTGTGTTTGTGTGTAGGTAAGTGTGATGGATGACTCTGTCTCAGCAGTAGCACTGAACGGGGGGAGAGTGTGTTAGGGGTCGACCAAGGCTGCCTGCTAGTGATACTCTCTCTCTCTCTCTCTCTCCCAACACGTATAGTAGCATGTCAGCTATGATAAAGCCCGGCTACACAGTGCAGCATTCCCTCAGGTATACTTAGCGAGGCAAACCTGCCTCACAGTCACACTCCATCATTATGCAAGGGAGGAAGGGTGTAAAGACTAGGCGCGCACACAACACACACTCCCCTGTATATCCTCTACCAGGCCGCACACACACCATACATTATACTCCACTGCAGGGCTGTGGACACACACACACACACAATCACACGCAGAGAGGCGGAAGAACTGAATAGACTACATAGTTACTCATCCGTATAGAATAGTCCCGGTTGGCCGGCACAGCAGGTCGTGTCAGATTTTCAGTGGCAGTAAATTATGGCATCCCCTCACACGGGCTATCCATCACACACACACACGCACAGTAAAGGTAGATATTATGGAGCTTTAAGCCAGACCAATGTCTCAAATCAACAGTCCGTTTCTTATATATTGAAATGAACGTACACATACATTGAACCAACTAAATATGTATGTTCTTCTCCACAACCTTTCTTATAAGTTGAGTGAAAATGTGTGTTTTGATCATAATACCACTATTTTCCCCTGCATGTACTGCACTCAAGTACCATTTTGAAGTACTTTCCACCTCATGCTATTTACTTCATTTCAGGGGGGAATATTTTACTTTTTACTCCACTACATGCATTCAAAGGTGTAGCTTCTAGTTACTTTGCACATTTACATTCCAAACATATGACCAGCTTAAAAAGTACGATGCGTTATTGTAAAATAAACTACCCGACAGTATATGAAGTAGAATTAGCTGCACCTCAACTAGTAACAAAAATGTTGCTTACATGTTAATGTATTCAATAATAATAAACCAATAATATAACTCTGAAATAAGTACTTTTACTTGATACTTGTTACTTGAAATACATGTTGCCGATAATACTTCTGACTTTTACTTACGTAGAATTTGGAGTAAGAGTATTTTGCACCTTTTACCCAAGTAATGAGTCTCAGACAGCACTTCTTCCACCACTGACTTTTGTTTGTGGTGCTCACAGCATTGAAAACATACATTTAAAAAAAATACAACAGCGATGTGTCTTTCCAACAGAGTCTGGTATCATTGTGCTAATATGTAACCTGAACAAAAAGTTACATTTTTTGGAGGCCTTACTTTGAGAAATAGGAACATGTTTTCTACTAAGCCCCATTTTTAATCCAGCAAAAGACGTCAAAGTTCTCAAATGCTAAACGTTGTCTAAACACAAGCCTGTACAATAAGTTTGGCCTAAATAAAATAGTCTAAAATGAATAAAATATCGACTGAAATGAGAAAGTATTTGACTAAAGAATAAGGAAACAAAATGATGAACCAGGCATTCAATGCCAGCATTCAGTAAGTGACAGTTTTTAATACAATCGCTACAAATAAAGTGATGAGGTTCCATTCTCAGCCTACTTTCCTCAAACAATAACCCCGGTTCTCTGAATAATCTGCAGAACACAGTGTTAATCACATTCATTGGAACTACTTTCTACCGAAGAAACCTCCTTTGTATTGGGGTGGCAGAAATCTCAGAGACAGATATTTTAAAAGCTTGGCATATAAAACTGAAAGTATCTGCATGGCTAAATACTACCAGACGTGAGTGAGAAAATATGCTTTTTTTTTGTAATTTAGCTGAACCAGCCCTTTAAGCAAAGGAGGCAAGTTGCTGGACTTCCTCTTACATAAGAGTATAATAATTACAGTATACCACGAAAAGCAGGTTCTCACATTTTACTTCATCATCAAAAAATGTGACTGAGTTGGCGTGTTGCTAATCTTTGGCTTTTCTTCAACCAGAAATGGGGCTGAGTGGGTAAACCAGCAGTCAGGCTGTGATCCCCTGGAAGGCTGGTTCGTTAAAATCACTGTGTAGCCATCCATTTAACACAAATCCTGCTATTCATTTAACACATCCATCTCTACATCTCTTTATCTGTCTCTCATGAACCGTAATTTATGCCAAAACAGATGCTGCTGCGTCTGTTGCTGCTGTGATGCTATTTGTGTGTGCGTGTGCGTGTGTGTGTGTAGGAGGTGGAAGTAAGCAGAGCAAATAATAAGCATAATCACTAATACAGAAACAAAAGAAGAAAACCCCTGACACACACACACACCAACTGCACGCACACTCCTACACACACAGCAATCCTACCAAACATGTACTCAGTCATTCCTGCACTCGCATGACAATGATGCATATTTCATGAAACAAGTCACCACACACACACACCATCCACCCACACACATGCTCTAATATTCTTCAACCTTATTGGCAGTGATGTTGCTGACTCAGGCCTCTCAGGGGGCTTAGAGGCCTTTAGTGTTGCTGAATGGGCTCCTGTAGGACGCACACACACGAACGCACATACACATATGTGTACATGCAAACCAGCTAGCATCACCTGATGGATGCACACTCTCCACACCTGCCATAACCGTGTGCTTTTTAAACTCCAGTCCGCGTTTGCACGTGGGTATTGGAAGACAAGCGTCAGGCTTTGATCAAAAGCTCTATGAGGGCTAGCTGATGCTTCTCCCTGTGTGTGTGTGTGTGTGTGTGTGTGTGTGTGTGTGTGTGTGTGTACACGTGCAGGCGTGGGTGCGTGCATGTGTTAGTCTGATGGGCAAAGGCCTTTCATGTTGTTCAGCTGTCTGCGTAGTGGAGCAGCAGCCGGGATGAATAAAGAGAGAGGAGAAATATCGTGCATGCAGGGGGAAAAAAATGCCTCTGAAATGAAGACCGATCTTCTTCTTTACCCTCAAAGCACATTAACACACAGTTCCAATGTCAGGCACACAGTCTGCTTTAGAGAATGATTCGATTAAAAAATCAGCAATTCAGCAATTCAACTGTTTTGGAGATATACAGTGTGATTGTGTGTATGTTTTTATTGATTTAACTCTAGTACTACTCTGCGGTTAGGTCATGGCTCACTGCTCCCACACACATACACAATAACAAACACACACAGGTACTCCCTTGCTTCATCAATGCTTCCGTTTTGTGCGCCCACCTCCGCCTTTCCTTTTTTCTCTGCTTTTGTCTTTGTGCAGCAGGCGCTTCTCATCCTCACAGGTCACTCTGACAGCGTTTCTTCTCTTCATTCATTCATTTTTCTGTCTTTAATTTGCATGCTTGAAACCAACGTCATACTCGCACCTACAGTGCATATCATTCATTTGTTTCCAACTCAAATAAATCCAATAAACTGTAGCAAAACCTGCGCTAGAATAAGTGGAAGTTGTAAATACTAAACGGCAAAATATATTTTACCTTAAATGAACATTATAACACCAGTGGTTTGGGGTCGTTGTTACATTTTCCCGATAAAAATAAATCAAAAGTCCTTCATGTGAAAAGCCTCTTCCAAATAGTCTAGTTTCTAATATTGGCCTGATATCTAAATCCTGTTAGGGTGTGACCGCACTCTGCTCAGTGTAGTGGTGTCAGTGTTTCCTTACACCCTAATTAATGATTGATTTCACGTCTCTCTTGCAGTCAAGGTTTCTTCTTTAGTGCTAGTTTTAATGTCTTTAGTCTCCTACAGATTATACTGCTACAGCATGTAACCGTGTGTCATTGTCCTTTTTTACCTGAGGTGACAACTTTGACTAGTGAACCCCATTTCCAAAACAGCAATTGTTCAGTCATAGCTTAGAAAGAAATAGTCTGATATTACAGTTTTCCTGATCATACTTACTGTACACTACTGTTATACTTACTAGCTCTACACTGCAGTACAAAAACAATGCTGTTTCTTCTTCCATATCTTCTACATGGATCATCAACTGGTGAGGATGCTGACTTTTTGCCTGGGACATGCAGCTTTAGCCGCAGTCTTCTAGCACTATATCATGTATGTAGCCATCAAGAGTCACACCTGAGACCGCTTTTCTTGTTTTAAAACCAGTCAGCTGGGAACATGAACAAGTCAGCCAGAGACAGTGTATTCAACCAACTCATGAAGCTAACATTAGCTATCACGGAACATTGTGTTATGTGCCATGTAATACAGAAAGCTTGACAGGCGTAGAAACAGTAATGCTGTGTCTCAGTTTGTGTTCTTCCATACTTACATTTGATATTTGACATAGGTGCGTTCACACTGACAATTATGGCAAATGCAGTGCACTATGAGTACCTGGATGGTGTACTCATAGCGGTCAAAAAGCAGAGTGTGGAACGCTGGACACTTCTCACCCTCAATGGTTGCCATCTTGGCTACATAGTGAAAGGGGAGGGACCACCAACTTATGAAAATGGCGACTAAAAGTAAAAGCAGTGCACAATGGCCATGTTGGATTTGAGTTAACACTACCCTGTCAAAATTCACGCACTACGCAAGTACATAGTGTACACAGTGTAATATATGGAAGTGTACTAATGGAAGTAAGAATTAAGACACAGCCTCTCTAAGGGGGGCAGGGCTAAGTGAATGGTCAATTAAGTCCAGCATCAAACTTGGATTAATCATTGATGATGCATGGTGTTTGTGTGTAAGAGGTGTTTTACTAACCCCTGCAATTTGAATAATCTATAATCTTTTCCATATTCTCAACTCTTACAGTACCTACTTTTTTATATTCTATTTTATTGCTTACTTTATCTCCTACTTTTGTGATTTGATATGATTTTTTCTGTTGTTTCCGTGCTGTAAAATGAATTGCGCTGCTGCCAGCAACCAAATCTCCCCAAAGGGAACAACTAAGTTTCATCCTAATCTTATCTCTTATGACTCAGCTCACTTTGGTTCATTTTAGCTTCTCGGCGCCAAACCTCGTTTCCCACATTTCTCCCTAGACGGGGTTTCCCTCTTTTCCTAAATGCTTTTCACTCTCTCAAATTGCATTCTCCCCTTCCCCCTCACTGCCCCTCCTCCCTCCATCCCTGCCTCCCTGTGCGGCGCCATGCTGCACCCACAAAACCATGACAGATACACAGCATTGTGCACGCGCTCCGGTGAATTTCACACACATTTATTTCAATGAGCTGACCGTGAAGAGAAAGCTGGCATTAGGTGGGTGAACGGATGAGAAGAGCTGAGGTAGACAGACGGGGAGAGGAGGGGAAACGAGGAAGAAGAGAGCAGGACAGGTGAGCAGATGGAGAAAATTAAGCTAAATGAGGGGAAGATAGGGCAGAGAAATGGGGAAAAAATGAGAGGAGAGAAAAGGGAGAAGGAGAGGAACGTGTGGAGGTGATAGGAGTGTTAAGGCCACATCAGAGAAAGGAAGAAACAGATACCTGCCCTTCCTATACCTAACCACATCCACCATCAGAATCTTTCAGAGAAAGAGACAGCCAATAAACACATACAGCAGCTAAACACCTCAGCCCTTCGAGGCAAAACAATGGCTGCATCCTCTTCATAGAAAAGCAGGCAGTCAGAAACAAAAGACAAAATAAAAAGCAGTTAGAAGGGGAAGAAAATAATATTGGAAGAAGCTCCCATAAAAAAACTCACATCACCATAGCAACCTTGGCTGAAAGGGGAAGGTAGCATACCAGAAAAATGGAAAAAAGCTACTGAGAAAGAGGAGTGGGAAAAGATAGAGAGGAAAATAAAAGTGCCCGGAAAGAAGGGATTGATAGAGGATCAAAAATTGAAAGATTGGTGCGTGGAGAAAAAGTAAGGCTTGTCAGCAAAGGTCAGAAAGGCTGAAGGAGTCGGGGTTGAAGCTGAATGGGAACAGAATTGACAAAATGCAAAAATAAAATGTCTTCAGCACTCATAGTAAAGTATATGTACTAATTGGCTGGAGGGTGGTGTTAAACTAAAGGTCTTTGGTAACCTATATCAGAAGGGTTTTTCCTGAAAGGTTTACTACTGCATATGTGAAAAAGTTGTATAAAGCCTTGTGTGGCTCCAGATGAGGCAGCACGAAATCTGATAAACTGCCTCAAGTGATGTCACTTGAGTCAGTGTCGGTTTGGGCTGAAGACTACAAGTTTGAAAATGAAAACAATCTGGGGGTGTGGAGTTAGAAAGAAATTAGCTTACCAGATCTCTGTAGCCCGCTCCACATCTCTGCTTAAAGCTGGAGGTTCAAGGCTACATTAGCCACTGCTAGCATAACACACCTGAGCCTTTGACTGAACTGTCAGCAGTCGAGTTGCATTGTGGGTAATGTAGGTGGCAGGTTTTGGCAAAAAATAAATAAAAAAGGATGGAGTGTTAAAGAATGGTTCTGCCACATCAAACGTCTGTTCTGTCCATAAATATAATCAGTGTTTTCGTCAATGTTTATCACTGTTGCCATTTTAGTTTAGCATGCTAAAATGTTCTAATTAGCACAAAGTATGGCTGAGATTGATGGGAATGTCATTCATTTTGAAGGCTATTGTAGTATTGGACAAATTGAATTTTGACCTGATGATGGCACTAGATGAAAAGTCAGGGGATCGTCACAGACCACAAAGACCGTGAATGTTCTCACATCAGTCATTAGGATTCATCATGTGGGGACCATGAATGTCCACACCAAATTTCATGGCAATCCATCCACGTTTCCATGACATTTCACTAAAAACCAAAAATGTCAACCTCATGGTGGCACTAGAGGAACAGTCAGGGGATAACTAAAGTCAGAAGGATTCATCCTCTGGGGACCACAGACATCTGCCTGAAAGTCCATCCAATAGTTAGAAGTAAATGGTTGACCAACTGACCGTCTACCATGCTACCATGCTTCACAAAGCACCACCAACTTTAAAATCCTGGCACTCGTCATCAGAAAATCAAACACCTCCCTCCATCTCTCCTCATCTTCCCATCACCCTTTCCTAGCTTCCAGCACTCCTTCGCCTTGCAATCTCTCACCTCTGCCCTCTCTCTTTCTTACCACTCTTTCATCTTTGCTTCATTCGGTTTCTTCCCTGGGGATCATATCTTCTTCCTTATCTTCCTTTTTTTCCATCTCCATTTCCTTGGGGCAGAGATGTATTGAATAATTCAGAACGAGGCCTGATTCATAAGAGTGCTTGTAGTGTCCAGACATCTCACTCTAGCTCATCAGTCTGGCAGCTCATTATGGCTAAAGAACGGCACAGCGGCCTAATCTCCAATGACACGCCGCTGTTCCCGAACTGGTGTACAACATCAGCACAGTGTGTTCCAAATGCACTTGTGTAAGCAGGCTTGGCAGCGAATGACAGGTCATGATCTGTCCCTTCATATGTTATCGCAGTCGAACAGCCCATCTCAGAAAGAAATATACCACTATTGTCATGTGAAAAAATATCCTAACTCCCAGTTTAGTTATTTAAGTGTTGACTGAGATATTTCATGGTCTTGGTTGAGAAAATTCTACCATCCAAGCTATGAACCACGTCAATAAGCGAGGAGGGAGCATTACCCATTTAGTCTTTCCCACCCACATTTTCCCAGCTGCACTGTAGATCAGAATAAGCACTGTTACAATCACAAACCCTCTTCTTCTAAACACCAAGAAAGACATGTATTACAGACTGCTATTTGATAGATTTTTGCCTCAGGGAACCCTCATATGGGAAAATTTGTGTTGCTGAATTGTAACTGTCTGTGCTGTACATGGGGAGATAATAGTGGTGGGAGGGAATTACAATAGCCATTCTTATACACTCATTAAATGGGATAATTTGGAGTTAATTAAAGTATAGGGAAACTGAACAATTACTCATTATACTGGGGCTTCCCTTCAAGGACCCTTGAGAATCCCAGGAATCTGAAAGCCACTAACAAAAATACTGCCAATCCTGATAACATACAGTAGGTTGAATAAAATATATATACACACTGAAATAACAGGTGTAGCCTACTGTAGACCTTTGGCAGACCTCTCTTTTCACAAGCTACTTGCTACAAATGCTGGAGGTCCCAATTCAGAACTATTAAATTGATAAGCTTAAAGAAATATTCTACATTTTGAGAAGTATGCTAATTTGCTTTCATGCCGAGAGTTAGATGAGAAGATTGATATCAGTATCATTTCTACATGCTAAATATAAAGCTAAAGCCAGAGACAGTTAGCCTAGCTTAGCATAAAGACATGGAAGCAGGGGTGAAACAGCCTGGCTCTGTCCAATGGTCATCTACACCCACCTACTACCCACCTACAATTTCTTGAACAGGTGCAGTGACTTCCTGACTTCTTGACGCCATGTGGCAACCAGTGGAGACTCCAGCAAGTCACTATGCCCGTCCATGTAATAGTCCAGCACATAACCCCCTGTAAAAACAAAACATGTCTTTTTTACATTTCTATTACTGTACGGATTGAACAAACAAAAAATGTATTAATCTAGAGCCAGCAAGCAATTAGCTTAGCCAAGCGTAAAGACTGGAAGAGGGGGAAACAGCTAGTCTGGCTCTGTCCAAAGTTAACAAATCCAGCTAGCTAATCTAGCTAAGAGTGAAAAGACTGCTACTTGAATGTATTTTACACTGGTATTTCCTAATAAACAAGAGCTATAAAATATTTGATAAAAGATGCAATAGCTTCACAAACCTGGATAATTTACCAATCTGGAACCAAAATGGACCCAGCTATCAAAATGCCAAACCCATGGATGAGAAGTTCAACTCAGCCACCTGACCTTTGAACTGCTGTATCATTCCCCACCTCGTAAGCCCTGCAGCTGTTCTGTATGGTGGCGGTGGTATAGTGTGCAGTGGGTCAGATAAGCTGGTCATCATGCTAAGGTCAAAGTATCAGACAGCCTGGATCAAGTGTCAGGTGTCAAAGATGCTACTACCGGGCATAACAGACTCCCTTTACTCTCAGGGGATGTGATGTAACACGTCCAATTAGACCTGCTTTATGAGGGTTGGGGTCCTCAATAATGCAAGCACTTACACAAATGCTGACCATCTGTAGATAGGTCAGTGTTATCATTAGCTTTGTTAATAAAGACAAGCTGTGAACTTGATCCCAGTAAGCCCACAACAAGAGGGTACATTAGAGGTCAAGCTGAAAGCTGGGAGATAAACTCTGCAACCTAATAGAGAAATGACCAATGAGCTGCTCCACTGAACCAAACCAGCCTGTCAGAAATGACCTAATGGGCCTTTGGGGGAACAACACTAATATTACATTTATATAAACGATCCTCCGCCTCCTGTTTTTAACCTCAGCACAGCCCATCTTTTTTCTCTTTCTCACTTAAATAGTTTTTCTCAAGTGTCACATTTTTGCAAAGACATTATTTTTTCTCCAGTGGGACTGAAAAAAACAACAACAAAAAAAAAACAGGCTGAGCAGATGATGTTTCTTGCATGGCTGACTTTGTCAATCTTTCTCAATCTCCTTCAGAAATTTCAATCAAAGCAATTTGACTCCAACAACAGATGAGCAAAGAGAGAGAGGATGAGGATAAAGTAATGAGAGTGTGATCGATGGAAATACCCTGAGAAACTGGTAGAAACGAAACAGCAGCAGTTTGCTTTAAAAGGTTTCTGCTATGATAGATGGAGGAAATTGGGCTTTGGGGTAGTTCAGCATGAAAAAGAGTTTGTCAGATCTTTCATAAATCTTCCAAGTATATGGAACCATGTCAGTCAACTAGTCTACTTAAACAGATTTTGCGCTCATACACCATTGCTCAAGACCACATCTTGCCTGCTACCTTTATTGCCACTTCTCCTGTATTAGCATCAGGTATGCAGACTCAGCATGTTCATTTATCTGACCTCATGTTCATGTAATAGTTGTGCATCACAGATTCAGCTTTAGGGAAATGTGTGAGCGGAGCATCACAGGAAGCAAAGCCACTCCATCAAATGAAAATATGTATGTAACACTGCTACGACAAATTGTTGACAAGCGTCCTGGATTAAGTAGCAAAAGTCAGACGGAAGCAACATGTTTATCCATACATGTTCATTTAAGAAAGCCAAGCAGAAAAGCTGTGACTGAATGAGCTTATCAAGCAGAAATATTTGACAGCAAGTAAATGGGGCTTACAGGAAACGTGGTCTTCATTTTTACAAACCCCACAGCCCTGAGCCTACCACAGGCGTGAGACAGTGAGTAATATAAGGTGTTTCAATAAATCTGAAATATAACGACATAAACAATGAGATGATAGCAATTTGTCTACTGAGATTTTGCCATACCATTTTAACCCTATCTTCTAGAAACTAACCTGTAATAACTGTCATAACTTGTTTTGTTCAGTGAAAAAGGGAGTAAAGTGCTAAGTTCTTGTACACCACGGTAGTTTTAGGGGGGTGGTCGGGGAGGATGGTGGGCCTACAAAGCACAGGACTTTGACACCGGAGACCAGGGTGCCATTTTGTCAATATTAAAGCGAGACCCCGATCTTTCCCTAATATAACCAACTGCTTCAAGTGCCTAAACACAATCATATAAAAGCGGATATTGTATTCCATACTGTAGGAAATATATTCTCAAACAACATTTTGTAGATACTGTACGTTCAGTAAGAAAATTGTGCGACGTGGCAAATATGTTAAAAACATTTCTTAACTTTACATAAACAATGTAATCAGGACGGCATTAGCATATTTGCTGTTGCAAATTCGCAGTATATATATACAGCATATACATGCATTTAACCAGGTTATTCAAAGAAACCAGGTTACATGGGTAACCAGAATGTGTTTTGATGAACTGTAGTAATCTGGTTACTGTAAATCCGCATATTATGCAGCAGATCAGTAATCAGATTTCTCCCCTAACCCCGACCTTATTTTGGAAGCATGGCTAACTTACTTTAACCATACTAGTGATAAAAGATGTGCGCGTGTGTGTGTGTGTGTGTGTGTGTGTGTGTGTGTAGGAGCAGATTGACCCCTTTCATCCACCTGCTCTGCATGCGTACATGTAAAAAGCTGATTAGAAACCTTGTTACCCGTCTACGTGGCCAAGAAATCGTCGCTCTCTAGGAGAAATCTAGCTAGGGAAATCAGATATCCCTAACCCCCTACCCTGATTACGGTAAGCCGGTTTCTCTTTTACATGACATTTAAATGTCAGCTTGAGACCCAGTTACTTTTGTGCATGTAAACACACTGTATCCTTGTATTAGCTCTGGTTGTATTAGGTCATTACAGGCAATATTGTAAATCAATGAGCAGGTCAGCTTTATGGCAATATTTAATTGAAAGGATTTTTGCATCAATACAATGAAGTACCTTAATTTGTTAGGCAATTAATTCTGTCAAGAAACAGATACTCCCATTTAATATTTAATCTATAAAAAAAATTCTCAATTGAATTTCTAGTAAATTTGAATATATATTGATAAAGCAATACGAAACTATATGCGCCATAATAGAGGATTTTATTCACATTGCCTACCCCTAATTCATGATACAATCTTAAAACAATCAATGACTTCCTCCAAAGCATGTTATCAGTGGTTACTCTACCACAAGGCTCACATAACTACAAATTATACAGATCTAACACACTCATATAAGATAACGAGCGGGACAAGCAAGCAATAACTACATTTAGATCCATGGTGTTCCATGGAGAGAGAGACGCACGAGAGCGCTTTTGTTCAACACACACAAGCACATAAGAAGGGTAAAGGCAAACAACCAGAGCTCCCCTGCGAGCCACAGGCACACGGTTTTATTTATGAATTTAATTTGTGTTTTTCTTAAAGAGGCACTTGGCGGCCTGCCTCGACACGAAGGGGAGCTAGGACCCAGAGGAGGACAGCCAGGGAGCACTTTAAATTAGAAGCAGACTTCTTTCTCTCTCTCCTTCTCTTTCTCAGTGTCTCTCTCTCTCCTTCTCAAAAGACAAAGAGACAAGAAGGAAGCGAATGGGAGGGGAAAGAAGAGAGAGACAGGGGAGTCTGGAACTGGTTTTGTAGCCACATCTTGTAGGAAATCCTGAACAGAGCATGTAAACGAGGAACACCGAAACCACGAGCGCAGAGGCTCCCCCTCCCTGCACTTTGTGTGTATATACAGTATGTGTGTATCAGAAAGTACAATACACACTCTCAGATAGACTGCATGTGCCCACTGAGCCACTACTGACAAACACACAATGAAAAGACACAGCCATAATACTGTACACACAACCACACATATGGCACGGACTGCACAACGCATAAATACAGGTAAACACACTCACACTGGATTACATATTGCACAAACAAACATACAGTACTAGCCTGTTTCACGTCACTAACAGACACACACACACACACACACACACACACACACACACACACACACACACAAACACAGACACAAACACACACACACACACACACACACACACCTCTCCAGGGACCAGACAGGGTTTCCCTCTCAGTCTACATCTGCTAACTGTATGTAGTTACCCAGGGATGATTGCAAAACTCACACACAAACACACATACACACACACACACACACACACACATGCAACAGAGCACAGAGACCTCCCCATGTGCTTGTATATCAGGCCAAGCTATGCTGTGTTGGCCTATATGAAGACTAATAAAGAACAGATCTTACATAATGGTATGCAACAGTATGCACACTTGTTATAAACACACACACACACACACACACACACACACACACATACACGGGGAAGAGTGGAAATGAGGGAACAGGGAGGTGGTGGTGGTGACTAAGAGAAAATATTATTCAAGACAAAGAGCAGATCTCACTCTCCTTCTCATCCCACATGTGGGATGGTCTGCACCCTCGGGTGGAGCACATGCATTTTTCTCCCAGAAATGATATTGTCACATTTATGAATGTGTGGGAGCTTCTGAATGCAATATGTGTGATGGAGGGAGAGGGGCGGACTGTTTGCATTTAAGTATCATTTGTATCTGTGTGGGATGCAGGTATTGTAGATTTCTGGCATATTCTATTGAGTTGTTGCTGCTGTGTGGGTGTTTGTGGGAGCTGGTGGGCTTTCAAGATATATAGATTTTTTTTTTATTACTTTAGCCAACTTTTTCATTACTAATCTAGCATGGCATCTGAAGCAATAATGCTAAGAGGTATTCACATAGTACAATGTGTGAAATGTAATGTGGATTCTGTTTTACAATATAATATTTTTAACATTGAGATGATTATTTGGTTAAAACCACAAGATATGTAGTAAGGAGTTATTAAAAGATATATTTGTTCACCTGTGACAAAGCTAGGCTAACTGTTTTTGGGGTAAACATGTCCCAAACCTATCTGTATGTACAGAGATGAAGTCACAACAGATATTTTGACTTGTCATTGCAGGGAAAGCACAGGTGTCAATATTTTCACATTAAAAACCTCAAGTTTGGCATTTTGGCCGTCGCCATCTTGGTTTTTTGGAGCCAGAAGTGACCATATTTGGACAAGAGGGTGGAGCTTGGGATCTGAGAACCCGAGGACACTATGCACGCCCACCTATACCGGCAACCTGACTGCACCTGGCTCCTGGCTCCTGGCTTTTCTTACCAGAAAAAATGAACAGCCAACTCCTTAGAGAGTCTTTTAGCACAATTGAAGGCCTCTATCCTGATTGACACGTCGCCGTAGTGGTGACGTGTCAATCTCAAGGTAGCCACGCCCTAAAGCATACCCTGCTTTATCATCCATTTTACTCTAAATGGGACCATAATTTACAAAGTGAACATCATGCTGTATTGAAGAAGACTTGAAACTAACGATTGAGACCATAAACTCATTAGGAAAATGTTTACTGAGGTAATAAATCAAGTGAGAAGTTTTCTCATACTGTAGATTTCTATACAATCCGACTTATTTTTGCAACCAGTGGAGTCGCCCCCTGCTGGCCATTAGAAAGAAGGCACTTCCACATTGGCTTTACTTTCAGACCCGGAGGTTGGTGCTATGTTTAATGTGAAAGAGGTCGCTGGTAGTAATGCCTGTTGGTAATATTAGCATCTTTCTGCTCAATGTTTGGTTTTACTGCCCACAAATAAAATAACTTTACCATTTTTAGGACATTCAAAACTGCAGCTGGTGGTAACAACAGCCACATACAAATCCATATCTTATTTTCTCCAGTGCTCACATAAAATTCACTTAATGATGGGATAAAACGCAGCTGCTGTTGAGCCCCTTCACAAGGATGACTATCATCAGGTGCTAAAGCACTGATCTGTGATATTAGTCTTAACAGATTACACCTGTTTCACCTGACCTTGTAATGATCTGGTAAGCCTCGGGCTCCTGGTACTTGATCCCATTCCCTCCTCAGCTGCTTCCCTCCCAGCACAGGTGTAGCAGTTACAAGGATGCTGAGGCTCAGCGCTTTCACAAAAGGCTGCGATCTGATTCTGGAGCAGCCACTATCACACAGTCACCCCTGGGACATTAAGCTCTAATGGCTGCGAAACTGTAAATGTCACAGTGATTTGGGCCAAGCGCCAAGGGGAGAGAGCCCAAAAGTGTGTGTGTGTGTGTTTGTGTGTGTGTGTGTGTGTGTGTGTGTGTCTATTGTCATGTCATTGTCAGCGCCACTGCCTGAGCAAAACAGATCGCAGTGAAAGGGCACTGAAGCGGAGTAATTACAGTATGACAAAAGTACACAGACAACATCACATACACACACACACACACACACACACGCACTTTCCCATATATTACTGCACACAAGCCAACAGCACACCCAAATATGGCACATATACAGCATATACACACACTTAACCCATGTTTGTATGTACACTAAAGCTTTGCATGCAAGGCCTATGGGTCAGTCCTGTAGTCATACGTACAAGGATTACTGACCTCTCATTAAACCCTGCCCTCCCCTTTAATTTAGTTGTACTTAAAGCTGGGGTAGGCAAAATGTGTGCAACCTATGCAAAACCTTCTGCCTCTCTCTCAGCTGCCTCATATCACTCCGCTAAGCCCCTCCCACCAAACCAGCAACTTCGATCGGCAGCAGACGGAATCGTTTGCCCTGCAAAACCTCATGCCTCGTAGTGCTCACTCTCCACGGCGTGAGCCTCATCGAGACCGCTATCCCTCTCGCCGCGACTTGTCTTTTCAAAGACGCCCCTCTAGCGCTTCGCGACTGCAGAGCAGAGCGCCCCAGGCTTCAGAGGCAGCTGCAACGCCGTCCAGCAACAGGATGAGAGGCTAGTACACCACACACACACACCACTGTCCCCCCTCAAAAGTTATTCCCCACTGTTTATCATGCCTCTTTGCCACGTCGGTACGAGCGCCATGGCATCGAACATAATGAGCTCGAAGCTCCGTGTGGAGCCGGGACGTGTTGTTTTGTACTATACGCTGCTGTAGGCAAAGGAGGTGTTGCTATTAAGTTGCAGGAGTTTCAGCAGGATTTTCTGCCACTGAATCAGGCTTTCACCGTCTGAAGGGATATGCACACTCATCTGCATTTGTAGCTCAGCCAATACGAATGCACCGTCTCTCTGAAATAACCTGTGTTTGTTCTGAAGCCTGAAAACAGAGCCAAGAGGAGGGGCAGTAGTAGAGGTTTTCTCTCAGACCACTTGAATTACAATATGATGAACGGTTAATTATGGATTTTTTGCCCAATGACGCCAAAACAATACGGCCTACCCCACCTTTAAGCTTTCCATTCTCACGCAACATACAGTTTACAGCGATAACAGAGAAATTTATCACTCAAAATTCTTAGTAATGAAACAACAGCTGCTTGATTTCACAAAGAGGTAGACAAAAGCAAGCTTCTAGCCAGTATCAACTGTCTGTGGCAGATTTTATCAGCTGTAGCTAGCTAGCTAATTAAGCTAACGTTAAATCCATGCGTTGGTTGAAAAGTCCGCCTGACTTTTTTGGTCTTAGAAGGTCTTAGAAGTAAAGCTGGTTTAGTTGCTACTGTAGATAGTACGCTAGTTAGCCTGACATGCTAATGTTTACAGTTTACCTTAGAGCAGATACACACTGTTTAATCTATTCCTCATACGTTCTTGGTTTTGGAAAGGACAACTCACAACGCTTGCTCAATTGCAATGACCGATCACTCACACATGCACACACAAAACACATGTGCTCATCAATACGTGGCCATGCTATAAAAAAAAAAAACAGTGCCTACTTTATTCTGCAGACCGTTTCTTAATTACACAAACCACAGGGGAATTAGACACAACAGACGTCCATAATGACCGAAAACACAAACACACGTGCTAACACACACAGACACACATCCCTTCTGGTGGTCATCCCACTGTGCAGACATGGCTTGTAAAGTTCATTAGCTTCCACTTAGCCTCTACACTATGTGGGTTAATTGGAACAAACCAGGCTTACTGCAAATGTTATGCTGAACGGTGCAGCGAGCTTCAGGCACATTATGGAACCTAATTGAGTGAATGACTATCATGCAATCTGCCATTGTACGATAATGCTGTGTAATATATTGTATTTACATTAATGGGAGAGAATGATTAAAGCTCTGGCTGTAGATGGAGGCAAGCAATGGGCAGACGGGAGCTATAGATGAGCATGGCTGTGGACAGGCCACACATGCTCACAGATGGAGACACACACACACACACACACACAGGATCTCGCACACAGGCGGGCTGAGAGGCCATCGGACATATCATGACTCTTATATAAGCTTCCCGCCCCCAGAGGTATTTATATCCCTCGTTTGTTATCTATAATAAGACATCTCTCTTTTTTTTTCTCGCTCCTTCACCAGACTCCCTGGTCCTGCTGCGAGAAAATCCTGATTAGTGTCCTGATGACTTGACAGAGAGCGATTGAGATAGAGACACAGAGACAGAGAGGGAGGAGGAGAGAGGTGGAGGGAGAGACAAAAAAGTTCAGGAAGTGACAAGAAAGAAAGAAAGAAAGAAGAAAGTATTTCTGTAGGTGTCTGTAGGTGTCTGCATGTGTCGATTCCACAGCAGACTGATTTGACAGCCTACATGTTTGTCCCTTGAGTGTGTGTGAGTGTGTGTGTGTGTGTGTGTGTGTGTGTGTCTGTACTGAGATAAGGCCAGCGGTCAGATCTGGTGTGTGTCAACACCACCTGAGTCCCTAATTAGTTACGCGGCCTAAAAAGAGTAATCCTGTCAGATATGGCATCCCCACTAACTTATCAATGTGTCTGAGGAAAAACAGCTGGAAAGGAGGTGATGTAGTTATCACAGGAACTATTAGCAGAGGGTGGAGCAGGAATGTGTGAAAAGGGAAAAAGAAAGACAGGAGAGGAAAGATATTGTAAGACTGAGTCCCCTTGTTCTAGTAGCTTGTTGTGAAAAAGAGAAAGAGGGGCAGTGTTTGAGGAAGCCAAGGAGTGAATATGCCTGGAAATAGGGAAAGTATGGGGAGACTGAAGTAGGTGGTGGGATAGAGAGAAGCAGAAGAAGAGAGGGAAGAAGGAGAAGCAACGGAGTAAGCAGAGAGGTGAAGCAGAAAAGGGAGAGACTGAGGTACTGGCTACGATGTGGGACAGATGTAGCCGCGGTAAGACAGTTAAAGATAACTCGATTCAGGTGCCCAAGAGATTTTGCTGTGTAAGAGTAAGTGTATAGCTTGCCCACCCCCATCCTCCTCCTTCTTCTGTGCCCCCCCTCCCTTCTGTTGCCACTCTGTGCAGCCAAGCTCAAGTCTTCTACAATACCCTAATGAGAAAAAGCTGGTAGGAAAATCCTGGACTGAGTCCTACATAAACTTACAGCCATCTCACGGAACAGCCCAATGAGAGGGGGGCTGAAGAGGAAGAAAAAAAACACACTGAAAGAGAGCGAAAAATTTAAAAAAAATGTAGAGAAGGTCATCTCCTCACTCATTTCGGTACACTATTTATAGACTGTGGGGTGTATCTAATCTCTTTTCTAACATGTTAGCATACAGTGTTCAGTAAAAGCAAGCGATTAGCATTATCAAAAGCTGCAAGATTGATCTTTTAGAAATTAAAATATCGTAAAAAGTTTTATTTTATGGTCTGCTCATTTGTTGATAGTACTATTTCAATGATTTTAGCTTTAAATTGTAGCCTACCAACTTTACTTCACATGGAAGAGTGAATTAAATAAGTTGAGACCCTCTTGTTCTAAAGCCAACCAACCACCTCACCACCCAACCCACCAATCTACCAACTAGTCAAGCAACCAACCAACTAACCACTTAACCAGTTAAGCATCCAACCACCCAATCGACCAGTCAAACAACCAACCAATCAAATACCCAACCAGTCAACACACCAATCTACCTACCAATCAGCCAACCACACCACCAATCATTAAACCCAAATACCCAACCAGTCGGCACAAATCTACCAAGTAGTCAAGAAACCACCACCAATTAATGACCCAACCAGTAAAACACCTAACAATGCAATTAGTCAAACAACCAAATAAACCAGCCAACCAACCCACCAACCAGTCAAACAATCAACCAATCATGTACCCACCCAGTCAACCCACCAATCTACCAACCAGTGATCCAACCATCTAACCACCCAAACAGTCAACTAACCACCTAACCAAACATCCAACCAATCAACCATACCAATCGTCTAACCAGACTGCCGTTGTTCCTGATAATTAACTGCAGATGACAGTGACACAATTGTTTTGTTTTTTCATATATCTTAATCATGTCAAGCCGTGTTCTGAAGCAGCAGTAATTAACTGCTGGGTTTTATCTGCACTAATTGTTCTCCCTGTACAAATAATTGATTGAAAATCAGTGACAAAATTGCTGTGTGGAAACACACACACACACACAGCCGCAGACGAGTTCTTGAAGATAGCACATCTGTAAAAGTCTACCCTCCCTCTCAATTTCACTACCTTCTGTTATCAGACCCCTCTCACTCCCCTTCTTTGGCTCTGTTGGGGAGCTAACCTGTGGTTTTTACAGGATTCACATTAATTTGTTAACTAGGCCACCAGAGTCACGGGTGCTGGAAGAGCACAACACAGTGTGACAAGAGAAACGAAGCAACGCAACAAAATACAAGCGCGCAAAAGTTGGCTGCTGCTGCTGCCTCACCCTCAATCAGAGAGTCACACATACAAAAAGCACACCGGCGCAGCTGAGACCTCAGAAAAATGCAGGGGATCAAGCTTTCACTCATTTCCACTCAGTTCTATGACTCAAACAGGCACGCACAAACTCATCAATTAATATGAAAAGATTTCAAACCATCAAAAACATATTCACACACTCACGTACAGGCATACACATATACATGCACACAGCCAACCACACACACACACACACACACACACACACACACACACACACACACACATACACACACACACAGAGAGACAGTGAGAGTGCTTCCTGCTGCTGTCTGGCAGTCTACAGTCGAGTTTGCGGTTTGCCCCTGAATCACTGTGGTCGGAGTCTCACCCGGTGTGTATCAGGTTAGCCAGTCCTCCCCTGCCAACACACACACACAGGCACCATATTTACATGCTCTTAAGTATACCGGGTTACTCAGAGAAACCAGATTACGCAAGTAATCAGAGAACGCGTGATGGCTTTACCAGAGAACAGCCATAAACCACGAGCTCCACTGTGAATCCAAAGATACAGTACTCAGATTGGGTGTTTAGATTAGGCTGCTAAGGCTTTTCACTGGCCAGACAGGCAGACACCTCAGAGACACACTTGAGGACTTTCCATTCATTATATGATTTTTTTCGACACTTGTTAATTAGTGCCTGGAGCGCCATGATGTGTTTTCCTTGGATTTTCTGTCTGTGGTACTCTACCCTTCATCTGCTTTTATATGTAAAAAGCGAAAATATGGCCAAGTCTCAAGTAATAGCCAACAAGAACAAATATGGAATGGGTGGAATTACCTGCAGCCAACTACAATGGCTCAAATGGTAAACTCATTAGAATGTACATTCCCACAGCTCTAATTCCATCAGTACAACATCAGAGGCATGTCATACTCACTGCTGCTCTCAGTTTTAGTCACTAATTAATTCCAGTCTTTCCATTTTTCCCGATCAGTATTAAGCTATGTAGTGTCAATGAAACTCAACACTTGCTGCAGTTTTTTCACTTCATAAAACCTGCCAACAAAGACACAGCAAATAAACATGGATTAAGTTTTGAGTTTGCATTAACTGGGGAATAGGAAGAATTAGGAAATACAAGCCTGTCTCTAATATAACTTCTCCAATGAGTTTGCCAGTGAGGTAAATAAAGGCCCCAGTAACTATTGACAATTTCCAGTATTTGTTTTAAACAAAGTGGGCTGTGTGAAGGTGTGGAGTCACCATTTGTTTTGACAACGATACATTTTCTCCCAAAGTTCCTAAAACTGGCCTTCAGGTCTAACTTACAGTATATACATGTACAGTATGTATATATGTTTTCATTACTATTATATGTGACATAGTGATAACAGGTGCAATGGGGGAGCCAGAATTGGCTGTGAAAATTAGTATTCACTTGCCAGTGTGTGTGATTGTTTGACCCAGAGGAAGACCTGAGTCTGTGGATCAGCCCGTTCTCTTTACCAGGGCGTCAAATACTGACGTTCTATCACGCCCCTCAGCGTCTCATACAGACTCATCAGGTACCCTTGTGTAGGGAGGGGGTCAGGGTGGATGGATGGGTCAAACAACACAGGACTTTCACCCATGAGACCAGGGTTCGTGTCCTGTGTGAAACCTAACCCTAACCCCTTAACGTTACCAACATGACGCCAAACTGTGATCTTTTCCTAAACTTAACCAAGTCGTTTTGTTGCTTAAACCTAAAGGGTACCTTGTGCGTCTGTATGAGATGCAGAGGGGGCGTGACAAAGCGTTGGCATTTGACAACCTGGGATGCGAATGTGCTGGGTGGATATGTGTTGGTCTTGTTTTCATTTCTGTTGGCTTTTTAAATTTTGTACTTTAACAAAGCAGTGTGCCTTGATTTTTAGGGGAATCCATTCCCTCTCTTGTGGTCACTAGACTTGTGTTGAGGCTAAAAATCAATACATCCATGTTGAAAACTGAATGGAGCAGTGACATATAGAAACACTACAGTGTCCCAAACAGACTTCAATACACCATGGGGTGCATTTTGCGCTAGTATGTTTAAACCGTTGATTTCTATTATGTACGTGATGAAGAATTAATTTGTAGCAGTAACAGCAGTAAAAGACGATGAATGCGCCATTGTTTTTGTTCAAAATAGATGTGTTTTAGCTGGGTTGAATGACACCCTGCTGAGGTTTTTGCAACATGTAATAATGCATCACTTTCTTTGCGCCAAAGGAAGGGTTTTTCCCCAGGAAAAACCTACCAAACACCAAGTGTGTAGAACAGCAAATGTAAAAGCTATAATGAGCTGGCTATAGGTCGAAGCTACAGTGCTGCAGCAATCAGCGATAGAAAGTAGAAAAATGAGTAGCAGGCTGAGCACAAAGAAGGGTTTTCTTTGTGCTCAGTCTGTTTGCAGTTTAACAGCTTAAACAAAGCTCCTCATTACGAACAGACCTCATACTGAGTCGTCTACTCACACCTTACTGCCGTCTGAGCTCTGCCTCGGCCTCACTCCCTTTCACCGTCTCTCTCTCGATCTCCTGCCACCTCTTTCTGATTGTCACTCCTGTTATTCATCAATAATTGGCACTTTGGAGGCGGCGGCGGGTGAATCGCTGAATTTCACACACACACACACACACACACACACACACCGTATAGTGTGTCAGGAGTTTGTCATTGCCAATAAACTGATCTATCACTGTTGTCAGTGAATCAGTGTTTGGATTGGGTTCAGCACATTATGCGAGAAGAACCTTCACTTTCTTCAAACAACCTTGGTGCCTGTGAGTGTGTGCTGAGTGTATATACAACAGATGTTCGCTGGATTTTAAGACCCAAGCACATCACAGTGCACGATATGGACAACCAAACATCACTGCAATTATTCTGGTAAATATTGCAACTGATATTTGGATTTGTATGTGATAAACACTCACTCATTTCCTTCTGCCGCAGCCAAGAGCAGAGGCTCAGTGACTAACAGCGATAAACCCCTACAAACTAACATTAAATTCTGAATGTAACAAAGATTTCCTAGCACAATAACAAAACCCTACACCCACACACACGCCTACATGAATACCAGCTACAGTCAGTAGCTCGATGTTTTTTGACCGTGGCTGTGTTCCCATCAGAGTTTAGTGAGCTTGCAGAAAGTGACACTGGATACGTATTTGTTGTCCCCATTTCCCTTCTTTACCTCTCAACTTCTTAATGATTTCCTACATTTCCCAGAATGCCTTTTGTTCATCCCAAAAGAAAGCACCTGAACATTTTTCTTCTAAGATGGATTTCTACCTATATGTTGCAAGAATGGTGAAAATGTCTCCTGATACAATACTGATGCTTACCATTAATGTTTTAGATGTCTGAAAATTGTACTTAAAGCTGCACCAGTCAATATGTTTATATTAACAAGTGATTAAATTACTATGTGTAATGTGAAATGGGTAGCACATAGTGACAAACCCACAGAGAATTATCATCCGACTCTGCAGTTTCCCCTCAGCTATAAGGAGCTTTTCGGCACTTTTCAGCTCATTGTTTTGGTTTTCCGGCCAGCAACTATTTTGGTTCACTCTCACCGCCCTCATTGTGTCATTTTCGGCCGCACCAGGCAGCTGTTCTGAGCAAAAAAGCTCTCATAAACTCACTGCACGCCGCCTGCCCAGCACCAAACAACACACACAGCAGTGCATCGAGCTGCTAAAAAGCCAGACATTTGCCTCAGGAGTTGGTAAAGACCAAATCAGAGCTAAAAGGAAAGTGAATAATGGACTTCCATTTGTCAGGTAGCCAGGAATATGACTCCAATTGAATGCTAATGTTGCTTTGTGTCTGATGGATGTGTAAACAGGCAACTGTTAGTAACAGCTAGTCCACAAGGCTTCTGATTGGGCTACAATAAGTCAGGGAGGGGTCTGACTGGTCAACAATTAGCCAAAAATAATTTCCGATTGATCAACAACTCACCAACCCTGGCACTGACTGGGCAACAACTGGTCATTCGTGGAGCTGTGTGAATGGTCAACAACTAGTCAGGGAGGCTTCTGATTGGTCAACAATATCTACATCGTATTCAGTGCGCATGAACTCTGCCGGCTGACCCATCCATTTGTCGAGTTGTGTTTTACATTAAAACCTGCTTTTAAAAATCCCAGCTAGGCATATGTAAAAATTCACCAGTTAAATTGTAATATGATTGTGTGTGCAGCTCAAAAATACACACACACATACAGTACACACACACCAACACACACACACACACACATCCCTTGCGGCCAGAACTTTCCATGCAAAATACATACAAGTCACCTCACATGCTCAGTGAGACACATGAATCACAGACTCAAGTCCCCCCAACACACACACTCACATACTAAAAAGGCCTGCATGGTTGATTAAATGAATACTTCATTAAACATAATCTTTCAGTGCACAAGCAGAGTTCATGCCAGACTCCCGGTGAGTTAAAGACAACATACAGATTCAGTTCATATAAAGAATATGGAAAAAGCACACACACACACACACACACACACACTTAGTATGATCACACACACCTATGATAGAAAGTTCAGATAGAATTGAGGATCAAACTCTCAAGCTGCAAGAAGTTGGAAATGTCTGAAATTCTCCAAGGAACTACGGGGGGGGCATATGAAAGTAAAGTTGATGGCGGGTACAGGCCTACTTTTTCACCTCTTAAAAAATGCTCTCTGAAATCCCACTCGGCTCTCCAACTGAGTTTTGATTTTATTTTCTCCTTTCTCCCTGTTCGCTTTCTTTTTTTTTCTTCTTCTACTGGTTTTGGAGGCCGTCGGAAATGGCACACACACACACACACACCCCTCCTCACTCTCCAGCCAACGTGAGGCTTTTAACTCCAGAGGAGGGAAAAGGAGAGGGGTCCGGGAGAAAAGAGGAGGAGGAGGAGGGGTGAGGGGAGAGTAGGGCAGGAGACATTTTCTGCTGATTAAGTAAGTGTTTGCTTCTGCTTCCATTATTTGACAGACACATCAGAGCAACAAGCAACAAATGTGAAAACCTGCTTCGCTGAAATATAGAGTAAGAGAGCGCGAAACAGAAGGAAAAAACTAATCAGTAGCATATTTCGCCAAAATCCCTCCACTCCCTTAAGCACAAGCGGTTTGTCGGTCTTCCAGTGAGGCTATCTCAGCGTGATGACAGACACCTATTCTGGCCAGGTGTCCTCCCTCAGTCTTCGGGGGCCATGTAATCCTCCGCTTAAATCAGTGTGCGCAAAGGATAGAGAGAGCGCTGGACGCGTTCCCAAACTCCCCTCCTCCTTCTCCGACTTGGCACAACATCCAGCTCCCCCCGCCAGAGAGGAGACACCTACGGGAGAGTCCTGTGGAAGTGTGTGGATGTGTGTGTGTGTGTGTGTGTGTGTGTGTGTGTTTGTGTGTGCGTTTGTGTGTGCTGCTTACACAACCTCACTCACATACACACATACACAAAGGCTCTCACTCTCTATCATACACAGATTCTGCAGGAATCATTTAGCAAAACTAGTGGAGGGAATTTCACACAGGCAATGTGCCGGGCAAAACATCACTCAGAGCGTACACCCCAGGGGTCTTCAATTAGACCCTAAATACCTCAGCGAGTATCCAGGGGTCCTAATTACTTCAGACTGCTGGAAATGGCCGCGGGCCGCCTGAGGCCGGGGGCTTACCGAGGATATGCCTGTTTAGAATAGATTCTGGCCCCGAGATCAGTCGGGTTTTCCTGTGTTGATGGTCTACAGCGTCAGACAGGGGAAGCAGTCTCTGTGCAAGAGAGCCGAGGCAGAGCTGGCTGCTGCTGGTGTGCTGTGGATGTATTTATAGCAGGAGAAAGAGAGACTACTGCACGATTAATTCTCCAACCAGACAGAAGAGAGAGAGAGACAACAGCAGAGGAGGGCCACGGATCAAGAGAGGAAGAGTTAAAAATATAGCAAAAGCAGCGTACACACAGATTCGTGCACCGGAGCGCTCACACACGCAGGGGGCATAGAGACGGATCGATCTCAGTAACGTTACAGCGCATTACAGAAGCGGTGACCTTTTCCTAAATCGGTACAGATAGACATTAAAGGGCAAACGGGAAGAGAGAAAGTCTAAATACAATCCTCACAGCCTTGGGGACGCATGTACACACACATGCAGAGGAACATTCAAACATCATCACCCAGCAGTCATTTCAAAATGTTCAAATACATTTCAAAGCAGGCTCTGTAAAACTCAAACAGATCCGTGTCAAACCACAGAAGCCAATTCGACTTGGCCAGGTGCCAAAAACCATACAAACGTACAAAGACTCCAGAATTGTCCGATTTCAGGGCAAACTATCGTACATTTGATCCTGCGGCGCACCAGAAACTGAGTTTGCAACGTATATGAATTCGTGCCTGTGACGCAGTTCACAGTACATCCATGGGGGATGCAACCGGCTGCTACTTCAGGTCAGCATTTATTATGCATCCTAGCGTATAAGCAGAAAGGTTGCAGGTTTGTGCATTTCACAGTGCCATAAACCAAACAGAACAAAACAGGCTGACACTTACATCATACCTGAATGGCAGTTTGTCAGAGTTTGTCAGAGGTTGTGAGTGGTGACAGTGGCTGCCTCACAAGATCCTGGGTCAGGTTTTTTGTAATGCATTATTGACACGATGGAGCCGATTTGACTGGTTCTAACTTCTAATTGGAAGATTAATCAATAATGAAAATGATGGATGGCTGCATCCCTAGTTCTTACCATTTCACAACCATGGAAAAAAACTGAAACTATGACACATCTAGAGGTTTTTAGAACTATTGATCATCCATTGTACAAAGAGCAAAATTATCATAAAAATGTGCTAATTATCATACACTTGCAACAACTAGGGAATTATGCAACTGTTTAATCACAACATCATATTGATAGAAATGTGCACATTCTCAGGTAGCTAAATACTAATGAAATTATATTGTACTTTTGCAGATATCCTCCATCTCTGGTTGGTTTGTGATAAACTTCCCTGACTTCAAACTCACGCTAATGAAAGTGAACAACTGGGGTGCGACATTATCCATGTTACCATGTGAGTGGCTAAACAGCTAGTCCAATGATAAGATCATATTAACTTTATCACTTTGTGACACCCAGTTCCAAACCACCTGAGAAGTGACAGGAAGTTGAGAAATATAAAGAATACTGAAACTAATTCAATTCAATTCAGTTTTATTTATATAGCGCCATATCGCTTTTCCATATAGAGCAGGTCTAGACCGACTCCTTATGTTTACAGAGACCCAACAATTCCCACCAAGAGCAAGCACAAGCGACAGCGGCAAGGAAAAACTCCCTTTTAACAGGCAGAAACCTCCAGCAGAACCCCTAAATGAAGAAAAGAAACTAAATGAGAAATTATTACATTTAATAATAAATAACTAATTTCCCAACTATCTAATTTCACTCACAGATACAATCTGAGGGAACAGGGTCAAATTCTTATCAAATAGGAATGTGCTGCCCTAATGCGGGGGTCCCAGTGGGGGGGTCCATGAAATGAAAATGTTTGAGAACCCCTGACTTGGATAATAGTATCAAGGATCGCCTTTGCTCCCTGAGGAGCCACAGGAGACTCATGTGGCCCTGCTGCTAAAAAAGTCTATTTGTAAGACCTTTAAAGATTTGACATTTACAGACATGGAAATCAGCTGTGATCGCTGGGAGACAGAGACAGAATAAAGAAGGGGAAGAAAGATGAAAGGGGGACAACAGAAGAACGCGAAGCAAAGGGGGGTAAAAGAGAGCAGCAAGTGCGAGCAGCATCGGCAACAATGTTCCTGGGGGAAGAGGAGGACAGGCTTGCTTAGCATCTCAATTAAAACAGTGACAAATGAAGAAAGAGGGGCGAGAGAGAGCTGCGATGTGAAGCAACAGACAAGGCAGAAGGGACAGAGGGAGGGAGGGAGGAGGCGTGGGAGGGAGGCAGACAGGGGAGGAAGGAGCAGAGGTAATCCGAATGACATTAACATACACACACACACACACACACACACACACACACAGCACCTATACGAGAAAAAACAAAGGCTGAAACAGAGCAGCAGAGCAGTATCAGCCAAAGAAACATTCCTTCCCATAGCTCTCTCACATCCAGACCTCTCATACCAAAAACCTCACTCACACACACACACACACGCTGCCTACACAGAAAGACATTGAGAGACAGAAAAGAGTCTCCAGTGCCTCCTTCCTCACCCCCTCCTGCCTTCCCCCTCAGTGAATCAGTGCAGCAGGTCTGTACACTTATGAATCAATAATACACTTCAGCGGCAGGAATGATTCAATAAGGCTCTGTGACTTGAATAGACTCCACCCCTCCGCAGCTATTCACCCCCACCGAAGAAGAGGCGACCGCTCAATAAACAGCCACTCCAGGTGTGTATCAATAAACTAGGCCTAATTATAGCACGCGCAGCCCCTCTCTGTAGGCCCAGTCACGTGAGGTCAATAGATTTTCATCACTCGGCATTCGTTATGAAAAATCGATCGGAAGCTGACACCGGCTCAGAGGAATCAGCGCACGACGTGGGAAGTGCGTGGGCTTGAGGGGCAAGCACACACACACACACACACACACACACACACACACGCACACACACACACACANTTTTTTTTTTTTTTTGTTCATATTAGGTCATGAAGCTTGTTCACTGGATACACACAATAGGAAGATGTCAGATCAACACACTCACGCACGCGCGCACACACACACACACACACACACACACACACACACATACACACACACCCTGATAAATGTCAAAATCTGTGTGTCTAAGCGGGCCACGTGGTTACCCTTTGATTCCAAGTCTTGTGGTCGTTCAAAAACCCTTGAGGTCAACTGGAAAAGCCGCTCAGCCAAGCAGGTGTTTCTTACCTGCCACAGGTGGAAGCGCGCCGCATGTGCGCATGAGCAGACTCCTATCTCAAAAGTAAAAGGATATGGGTTGCAGACCATCTTGAGACACCAGCTCCGAGGCCGGGTGGTTTGTTTCAGGTAGAAGAAGACCACGGGGGCCAGGGTGGGGTAGGGCAGGGTCTCCTCGCCGCTCGCCGATGCTTCCTCCCCGGCTGTAGAGATCCCGTCAGGAGCCGGGGACGCCGGCTCCACCACCACCTCGCCGCGCTCCCCGCCTCCTATCCCGACCCCGGACAGGTCGTTGAGCCGGATGAAAGTCCTCGGCAGAGAGGAGCGACCCTCCGAGCCCCTGGCGTCGGGGACCCCGGAGAGATTTCCCCCATCCTCGGCCATCATTCACCTCCTGCAAGCAATAGGCGATCATAAACAAAAGATTAGATACAGTAAATATAGCTGACAGGCATGGACATGCTGCAGCAGGCGGAGCAGGGCGCATTATTAAGATTCAAGAAAAGATGTACATTTAAATCTGCTGGTTTTCATTTTAAAATAAAATCGACCAACTTTGCATATAGTAAAAAACATCATGCTGCACATATATTCACAATGACATCTAAATATTGTAGGCACAGGCAACAGTGGTGGTGGTGGAGGGGTTATTTTAGGATAATGGATGCGAACACCTCACCGAGAAATGATTGCATTAAAAAAATGAATATGTTACAAAACTGCTTTTTAAATAGATCCAGATCGACTAAGCATATATTTGCGGCCATAAGCTGGTAAATAGAATGGAGCTCTTAACGAGCCTCCCCCCAAAATATCAAGAGGGGCTCGCATTCCTTTTCATCAAAAACAATGCCAAAATCTCTCTCTCATCAGCAACAGTAGCCTGCGATTGTTCAAATTCGTTTCCAAACTTCAGCTTCATCAGTTAGCAATCAGCAATACATTCATTTTGAAGTGGTTTGCAGCAGTTATTTTTTTTATACATGCGTGCATCTTTCCGTTCGATTTATTACCTGTAATGGACTCGGTAGATGTGCCCAAAGCGCGCTCAGTCATCGCATGGTCAGTTTTTATCGTGGCTATAAAGTCCACACCAGGCTGAAGAAGAACCCCGGTTGGTGAGGAGAGACGTGGAGGAAAGAGATAAAGAAGAGAGAAACGGGGGGGGAGAAGAGAGAGGAGAGGGACTTGTGGGTTTGGTGCGTCTGGCGGACCGTATAGTTTCCAGGTGGTGTGCCGCTGCTCGGGTCCGTCTCAACAGACACGCAGTGCGCCCAGGCCCCGGTCTCCGGTGTCCAAGCCTCTCCAGGGGCCTCACTAACACTTTATAAGCATCCCCCGTTAGAAACAAGAAAGGAACCGTGAGATGTGTGTCTACTTTTGCAGCGTTCAGCCTCAGGTAAAATATTAACGCGGCGCACAAACTTCTTTATGGTTCCCTCCTCCTCCAGAGAGCTGATGGACAAACCCAAAAAAGCAGAAATAACGATAATGAGTGATTTATTCGTTTCCCCGCGTTTTCCGTCGCTGTTTCCCACTTCAAATCACGAATCCAGTACTTTTCGTTGCATCCACAGGCTGTTTTCAGCGCATATCCTGCATCAGTGTTTTAAAGATCCATGGAGATGCTGCTGCACGTCCTGTCGCTGAACACAAACAGGCGTCAAAGAGACAACCTTTGATATTTTCTAAATATCACAAACACCACCCCTCTCCATTGTTGCACGCATGAACGACCGGGCGCTCCTGCTCTCACTCTTGTCTCCTCCAGACTGTATTCGGTCGGTTCCGTCCATCAGCAAAGCTCACACAGCTGGATGGGGGATCCTAACTTCTCGCTCCCCGCCCAACGAGCGCCCGCTCTGCGCCAATCACGGCGCGGCCTGACTTGGAGCTCCCTCCTCACTGGCTGAGAGAGATGTCGATCTAACCTGTACAGCGGGGAGGAGGGGGTGAAACAGCTGGAATCTTATTGTCAACTGTCAGCCAATGAGAAGCGAGGGAGCGATGGCATCTAGCAGCATTGCTGTGTGATTGGTGCAGAGCTTTATTATGGGGAATTTTGAGGGGAAAAGTTGCCAGACTATCCAATTAGCAGAAAATGAACAGTTTGTAGTGGTTTTCAGTCATAATAGAAATTCAACAAAATAAAATAAAAACAGAAATGTGTCATTCTTATAGGATTGTATGTAATAATAGCAAAATGAAATGAAATATAAATAGGGAGATTCCTTTTTTTTTTCCATTTAGGTTGCCAGATTTGGGGACCCCAGGCCCTGGAGGAGTGTTCTGGCATGTATGCTGATGGCCACTAGGGGAAGATGTTTCCCCAGGCTTTTCTGTTTCTCACATACACACACACACACACACACACTTGCACACTCTACAGCTGGTTTAGGGAGCAATACAGCCTGAGGCAGAGCAGAAGGTTGTTCTCTGTAGTTTTTAAGTGACATAGTGTCTCTGAGTTACAATGCTGTCCCATGTTGCACCTCTATCTTTTGTATTTTAAGCATTCTAAAAGCCCGGTGCACACTCACACACAATATATACAGTCTCAGCACATGACTCACTACAATGCAGCGGCATACAGTATTTTCATTACAGTGTATGATCATTGATTTAAGAGCAGGAGCAAATCAATGAAGAGGACCAATTTCTTTTTCATAGCATCTGTTGCAGCCAAGTGCTTCTGTGCAGTAGTAGATATTAATCCCCTGGGCTGTTTACATAGCTCATTGTGAAAGCATGAAGACTGAGCATCACACGTGCACACATGACCTGGAAAAAAAAACACCTGCATGTGCAAACAGGAGGAGGAGACAGAGAGAGAAAAAGTGAGAGCGCAGCTATTTACAGCCTCTGTCAATAGACCTTGTTTGGGCTGATTATTTAATTGTGTACTATCTTAACAGAGTACCCATTAAAACATATTGATCCAGCACTGCTTGTACCTATTAGGCAGGAAAGCAGCACTGTTCTGAATACATAAGAGAAAAAGTAGAACACAATTAAGACCAGGTTCTGGGTGAAGCACACCTAAAAGTACAAATACAACATTCATTAATAATAAGCAATACAATTATGCATCTATTATTCATAAAATGGAATAAAGCATTGGCAATTCAACACTTAGCACCCATGAACACTTCCCAAGGCGAGCTTTCTATGAGTGGTTGATGAATGTTGTTTGTTAGTGCTGGCCAGTTCAAGATGAGACCCCAATTTATCAGAGTGAGGGATCTCAAAACTTTTTCTCATGGCTACTCTGCAGGCCTCCTGACGAGCAGCACCGTTTGGACAGACACACAGCTCACACATTATTGCTCACCTTCAGCTGACTGCCATGACAGACCTTTAATAAAGATGAATAAATCAGTGACTCGTATCTCTTCAGTCGACAGGAGGCTCCAATATGTACCTACAGCATTATGAAGACTTCTGCTCCACAGAGAAATATGTGTGCCAGTGGAAGAAGGGACATAGAAACATCTGATGATAGAAAAACATGGAAAAAAATGATTGTACTTTATTGATGATTGCCTACTAGGTAATGTAATGTAGGTAGGTTCATTAACAAACCGATTCTTAGACTGCTATTGCCTTTGCACTGTTCTTATTAGCTGTGTGAGTGGATCTTGGGACGCAAAGTCAGTCTGTTGTTTTGTCGGTCCTCCACTTTAGTCAAGACTGAAATATCAGTGTATATATATATATATATATATAATGTAACAGCCATTGGATCGATTGCATTTACATTTCTTCATTTGCAGACGCTTTCGTCCAGAGCAACATACAAATGAGGTACAATCCAGGCCACAAGATTTTGTACAGACATTCATGGTCCCCAGTGACTTTGGTGATCCACTTTCATCTCTAGCGCCACCATGAAGTTGACATTTTTGGGTTTTAGTGAAATGTCTCAAAATCTATCGTCATAAAAGTTTGTAGAGACAATCATGCTCCCCAGAGGATGAATCTTAATATCTTTGATTATAACCTGTTTATCAGAGACTGGAGCTTTGAGATCAGTCCAGGCTAGCTAGCTACAGCTAATGTCTGCACAGCTGGTACACAGTTGGGACAAATAAACACCAACTGCCAAAACACTGCAGCAGTCAAAGTCCTGTGAATAACATAAGGTTAAAATGCTGTTCACATTCAATCTGAACATACAATAATGATGGTAATGTCGGTTGGTCGGTTCATCTCTCCAGCACTATGGTCCAGAGCAAGATATCTCACCAACACCTGGCCAGATTGCCATAAAATATGACCATTCACAGTTTCCTGAGGATGATCCCCAATGATTTTGACCATTTGTCTTCCGACCAACAGGTCAAAATTTCTCCTTGACCAATACTTTGGTCCCTGAAAAGGTATCTCAAAAACTAATGGCAGAATACCCCTGAAATGTCAAACGTTCATGGTCCCCACAGGATGCATGTTAATCTTTATGGTGAACCTCTGACCTTTCTTTTAGCACCACCATCAGCCAAAAATGTCTACTTGTATACTAGAAATAATAAAATTTGGCAGACAACTATTAAATCACATCCATGCCCCCCAGAGGATGAACCATTTCCACTTTTCTTTAGTACCACTCTCAGGCCAAAATGGTCACTTTACAAACAAGATTTATCATATTCTAATAATTGCCATGAAATTCGCTTTTACATTGTAAAGATCCTTTGTAATGTAAAGAGTGTGGTGCCCCACTCAGGACAAACTTTAACAGTTTTAGCAAAATTATCAGTGGTTTGTTATTTTTGGTCAGGCTGGCTCCACAAGGGGCTTTGTCCATCAGTTGGTCCACCACTTTGGTCCAGCTGTGAAATATCTCAACACCTATTGGATGGATTACCATTAAATCTGATATTCCGATGTACATGGTCCTCACAGGATGAATTGTAATAACTTGGTAATTCCCTGACATGCAGCACCATCTTCAGGAAAGATCAAAACTCAAATCTAACATTCATATCCCAAACTTTATGTGACATTGGAGCTTTCACAAATGTTTCCTCAGTGTCAGTGGTCTTTTGGTCATATTGTCTTTTGCTGGCAGCAGGGTTGCCCAATCTTGGAAAGACGACCCGCATTCATGTCAGCAAATGATGCCGAATCCCAACCAGCTCCACATTCTGACCTCTGACCTCCCCTGAGATGGAGCAAAGGAAGAGACTTTGTCTACAGGAATGAATATCTGTACATTACCATTTTTATCCATAAATTCATTGCTATTTGAATTATCTGATGCCTGATAATCACTGATAATCATGCAATGATCCACTGTTGTGTACTGAGGTGCGTATGTTGATATGTGTGTGATTGCACATCCCTGTTATTGAACCCTCATTAGTCCTCCCCCTCTACAGGCTCTAGGAATGAAGATTGTCCAGAAGAAGTAATTACTATATTGATCATTCAGTCATCCTATCTCTCCTTGCTCCAATATTGTTCCTGCAGTTAACCCTTTACACTACATGATGGGAAGCTGTCCAATCGCTTAACACTGTATGGTTCCAAGTTCCTTTCGCAGTGCAGAACCCAAATAACAAGTCCATTCTCTTCATCCTGCCACACAGAGACATTAAAAACAAATGATTACTGTTGTTGTCATGAAGAGAACCAGCAGCAACAAGCCAGTGACACATAGGAGATGTAAAAAGAGAAAAGAAAACAGAATTTGAAGCAGACCTCTACTTCTTTTGATGCCGTGAAGTTGATGGGAGGGTTGTGTCAGGTTAAATATCACAAAAACAACAATGCCCTGTCATGCTTAACTATTGCAACATGCTTGCTTAACTTTAGTTTGGGATTCGTGAGATCATTATCAGTTTTGGAGAATCACTGACATGAGATCCAAAATTGTTTGTTTAAACTCCCAAAGTTGCCACAGGAAATTTAATGGTTGTATTTCAGCATGCTTGGCTTTTATAACCTCTTGCTACCTAGGATCTACACTAATAAAGCCAAAACTAAAAGTAGTTAAAGAATATTTGTGCTTCTCTTTCTTCAGCAGAGCTTCCTCACCACTGATAATAACAAATGTAGTATTGTGGTATATAGTAAATGCGTATTGCGGGAAAACACACCATTGTACACGTTGTTTTCTGTCATGAGATATCTGCACACTTTCCTAAGCAGGGGAAGATATCAACAAACCAAAATGGAAATAAGGACAAAAACAGTTCAGTTTAACTGACAGCATGTTGAAATATGTCAAGCTGGTTCCTTTTTATCAATAACATGAAGCTGAATATGATCTCTGTGGTCGCTGTTATTCACATATGCTGTTTAACTTTGTGGTTTAACTTTTCTCTGGACAAGCCGCCAATTCCTATATTTATTGCCAGCAAACCTGCACTCATTTAGAGCTAGAAATTGATAATATTTTTGCATGGGTGTGGTTTGATCCGATTTTACTGAACTGAAAAATGCAATGAGGGGAGTGGGGGCTAGGTGGGGCAAACTGTTGTATGGAGACAGGTACATGGGGATAGGGGACAGAGACAAATTGACTTGTTGATCATCAATATTGCATCAGCCATTTTTAGGTAGCATGCATGACTACAACTCTCAGGGCACTCTCGCCAAGGGTCATATGAGATGGAGGACCTATCTCCATCTGAGTCCCCCCGGCCCCACCCTCCTGCCAGGTTGCCAGTCTCATCCTGTCCTGTCCAGCAGCTGGAAGATCCCGAGGCTTACCAGTTTGCTGCGGCTGGCCTTGTAGGTGCCGAGTCCTTGGAAGTCCAAGAGAGGACAGAAGATGTCAGGGAATGGTACAAAGTTAAGGTCAGTTAGTGTTGGTTCTTCTTAGGTTAGGTGATGATTAAGTGAATATATAATAAAATATAGTCTTGGCTATTTCGTCACACTTGGTGAGGATCCACAGAACTCAGCTTAACTTTCATTACACACGTGACCCGAAACATATTTTTTAAGCTTCAAGTCTTTTCTACCGTTATACACATTGTACACGTACAAAGCCAAAATGCAGTAACTACATATTTGGTCACACTTGAGTTAAAACTAGAATCTGTTTTACAATATAAAAACGATTATGCTATAGAAATATAATATAATTTCAGTGAAAACAACATGTAATAAAAATACAATTCCACAGCTCTGCCACAGACAGACAGCTAAAACAACAGAGATATGAAGTGAAAGCTAGCTGAGGAGCCACTGCTAGCCCTAAAGCTCAATGTACTTTGTTCCTGAGCTCTTTTTGTAACTGAAAAATATCAAATTTGATGCACAGACATCTTAGTAATTCCGGGGGTTAACAGGGCAGAAGGTAACTCTCATGATGAAGAAAAGAAAACAGTTAAACTAGTTTGGTTAAAATGTAACTAGCCTACCTTAGAAGAGTAGCAGTAGCTTCTCTCTTAGCTTTTGACTCTATAGAGGAATTCATGTGATTTGGTGTATTTAAAATGCCTGAAAATGGATAAAATGAAGGTATTACAACATTTCTATCTGTTAGACAACTTTAACACTGTATTCTCCTTTTCACTGTTTCAGTAGTTACTGCTCTCTGCCTTTGTAGGGCAGTACACTCAATACTGCTTAAGTGCTAAACTCCAGAAGTTGTTCTTCCTTTTTGGCAGTTCTCAAACAGCTTCTGGTGTATTACCACCTCCTTGTGGCCCGGAGGAGCTGATTTTCATGTAGCCGGGAGAACAAAGACAACAAAGATTTGTGATCTGGCCAACAGGGAGACGGAGGCCATATATGTGTAAATGAAAGTTTTAAATCTCTTCTGGATTCTATCTGGATACGGTATAGTCAAAGCAAATGGTACAGTATCACAAATGTAAGAACAGTAATGATAATATAGAGAATGCTGGTGTTAAGTACATCTTATGGTGTCATAGGGATATGGCTGGAACAGTTACTCCGGCTGCCCCTCAATAACAGTTGATACACAACCAATACGCACACCAAACAGACACTCACATGGCTGGACGAAACTGCTGGACAGGACCGGACCGGGCTGGCAATCAGGCGCAAAAAAAAGGTGATTGCCTCTAGTCTCACTTTTCTCTTTATGTGCTGAATGATAAATAGAAGAAAATGAGCATGTCAGTTTATTTGAGCCCACATGCAATCCAAAACAATACAGTAATACAATGCAGTCCGTGTGATTCATGTGGTGTGTCCGTGTGTGTGTGTGTGTGTGTGTGTGTGTGTGTGGGTGGGCGTGTTATGGGAGCCTGAAGAGGGTCAACAACAATATCAGTCATTTATAAACAAGAATCACTTCTAATTGAAAAATGTTAAACACAAGACTCCAGACTATACAAAGCTGCGACTCTGAAGCTTTTCCATTCCTGCTTGCCCACCTAAAAATCACACGTGATTTCAGTGATACTGATTCACATGTTGGTAACCTTGGTTACAGAGCAGAGCAGCTCGGAGAGGAACACTTTCAACACTTCATAAATTATATGCCTGTAATGACATGGAGGCAAAAAAAAAAAAATAGGAAGGAGAGGAGACTGGAGGGGCAAGATGAAGATGAAGAATAGGAGGAGATAAACTAGAATAAGAAGGAAAAGAAAGAGGAAGAGGAGGGGGAGGGCAGAGAAACAAGGGTAGTCAAAGAAGAGGATGGTGCAAGGAGAAAGTATCCGAAGTAGAAGCAGAGGGAAAGGATGGGAAGAGAGGAGTGGTGGGAGGAAAAGGCATCACAAGAAAATAAGGGAAAAGAAGAAGAAAGAGGGTGCAGAAGAGGATGTAGATGTAGGATGGAGAAGCAGAGAGAAGTAGATGAAGGAGGACCAGGAGGAGGGTGAACAGAAGGAGAACAAGTTTAAGAAGAAGAAGAAACAGAGGTAGTTCCAGGATGACTAATAGATACAGTGGGGCAAAAAAGTATTTAGTCAGCCACCAATTGTGCAAGTTCTCCCACTTTAAAAGATGAGGGAGGCCTGTAATTTTCATCATAGGTACACTTCAACTATGAGAGACAGAATGGGGGGAAAGAATCCAGGAAATCACATTGTAGGATTTTTAATGAATTAATTGGTAAATTCCTCAGTAAAATAAGTATTTGGTCACCTACAAACAAGCAAGATTTCTGGCTCTCACAGACCTGTAACTTCTTCTTTAAGAGGCTCCTCTGTCCTCCACTCGTTACCTGTATTAATGGCACCTGTTTGAACTCGTTATTAGTATAAAAGACACCTGTCCACAACCTCAAACAGTCAGACTCCAAACTCCACTATGGCCAAGACCAAAGAGCTGTCAAAGGACACCAGAAACAAAATTGTAGACCTGCACCAGGCTGGGAAGACTGAATCTGCAATAGGTAAGCAATTGCACCTCAAATTCAGACACTGCTTGAAGATCCTCAGATTCAAAACAGCATGAGCTACAGAAACCAAAGGTCACAGAATGAACATGTCATCTCTGACATATATGTGTGTGTGTATATATATATATATAAAACTTGACAAAACCTGATGGAATTCTGTCAGATCCAAACAATTTGTCATTTAATTTCAATTCTGACAGCTCACCTCTGTACAAATCTTCCAGATTTTCAATATGGCCCATACAGCTGCATTTAAATGAACTTCCTCCCAAAATGAGATTCCAGAATGTAGTGCTTGCAGGTCTTTGCTTTGGTTCNTATATACAGTGGGGCAAAAAAGTATTTAGTCAGCCACCAATTGTGCAAGTTCTCCCACTTAAAAAGATGAGGGAGGCCTGTAATTTTCATCATAGGTACACTTCAACTATGAGAGACAGAATGGGGGGAAAGAATCCAGGAAATCACATTGTAGGATTTTTAATGAATTAATTGGTAAATTCCTCGGTAAAATAAGTATTTGGTCACCTACAAACAAGCAAGATTTCTGGCTCTCACAGACCTGTAACTTCTTCTTTAAGAGGCTCCTCTGTCCTCCACTCGTTACCTGTATTAATGGCACCTGTTTGAACTCGTTATTAGTATAAAAGACACCTGTCCACAACCTCAAACAGTCAGACTCCAAACTCCACTATGGCCAAGACCAAAGAGCTGTCAAAGGACACCAGAAACAAAATTGTAGACCTGCACCAGGCTGGGAAGACTGAATCTGCAATAGGTAAGCAGCTTGGTGTGAAGAAATCAACTGTGGGAGCAATTATTAGAAAATGGAAGACCACGGAGATGCTCTGCACGCAGGAGGAAACCTTCGGTCCGCTGCTGCCTGTCATCAGGTCCGTACGCTCAACAGGCAGCGTTTACTCTGTGGTTCATACGAGAGTCTCTGTAATGCNATACAGTGGGGCAAAAAAGTATTTAGTCAGCCACCAATTGTGCAAGTTCTCCCACTTAAAAAGATGAGGGAGGCCTGTAATTTTCATCATAGGTACACTTCAACTATGAGAGACAGAATGGGGGGAAAGAATCCAGGAAATCACATTGTAGGATTTTTAATGAATTAATTGGTAAATTCCTCGGTAAAATAAGTATTTGGTCACCTACAAACAAGCAAGATTTCTGGCTCTCACAGACCTGTAACTTCTTCTTTAAGAGGCTCCTCTGTCCTCCACTCGTTACCTGTATTAATGGCACCTGTTTGAACTCGTTATTAGTATAAAAGACACCTGTCCACAACCTCAAACAGTCAGACTCCAAACTCCACTATGGCCAAGACCAAAGAGCTGTCAAAGGACACCAGAAACAAAATTGTAGACCTGCACCAGGCTGGGAAGACTGAATCTGCAATAGGTAAGCAGCTTGGTGTGAAGAAATCAACTGTGGGAGCAATTATTAGAAAATGGAAGACATACAAGACCACTGATAATCTCCCTCGATCTGGGGCTCCACGCAAGATCTCACCCCGTGGGGTCAAAATGATCACGAGAACGGTGAGCAAAAATCCCAGAACCACACGGGGGGACCTAGTGAATGACCTGCAGAGAGCTGGGACCAAAGTAACAAAGGCTACCATCAGTAACACACTACGCCGCCAGGGACTCACATCCTGCAGTGCCAGATGTGTCCCCCTGCTTAAGCCAGTACATGTCCAAGCCCGTCTGAAGTTTGCTAGAGAGCATTGGATGATCCAGAAGAGGATTGGGAGAATGTCAGATGAAACCAAAATAGAACTTTTTGGTAAAAACTCAACTTGTCGTGTTTGGAGGAGAAAGAATGCTGAGTTGCATCCAAAGAACACCATACCTACTGTACGTCAACATTGCTGCCATATAAGCTCAGGTCCTCTACCAGAGGCCTGGGAGCTTGAGGGTCCTGCGTAGTATCTTAGGCCCATCTTCCTGAGCTAGCTAACATCCAAAAATAAACATTTTATTCAACTCAACTTTTTAAATGTAAATGGCCTTTTGGACAAATTTCAATCTGGCTTCAGGCAACATCACAGCACTGAAAATGTCCACACTTCCAGCTGCCCTCAGATCCNGTCAGATGAAACCAAAATAGAACTTTTTGGTAAAAACTCAACTTGTCGTGTTTGGAGGAGAAAGAATGCTGAGTTGCATCCAAAGAACACCATACCTACTGTGAAGCATGGGGGTGGAAACATCATGCTTTGGGGCTGTTTTTCTGCAAAGGGACCAGGACGACTGATCCGTGTAAAGGAAAGAATGAATGGGGCCATGTATCGTGAGATTTTGAGTGAAAACCTCCTTCCATCAGCAAGGGCATTGAAGATGAGACGTGGCTGGGTCTTTCAGCATGACAATGATCCCAAACACACCGCCCGGGCAACGAAGGAGTGGCTTCGTAAGAAGCATTTCAAGGTCCTGGAGTGGCCTAGCCAGTCTCCAGATCTCAACCCCATAGAAAATCTTTGGAGGGAGTTGAAAGTCCGTGTTGCCCAGCGACAGCCCCAAAACATCACTGCTCTAGAGGAGATCTGCATGGAGGAATGGGCCAAAATACCAGCAACAGTGTGTGAAAACCTTGTGAAGACTTACAGAAAACGTTTGACCTTAAAAGGAAAAACTCCCTTTTAACAGGCAGAAACCTCGAGCAGAACCAGGCTGTGGGTTTGCCTCGACCGGTTTGGTTGAGAGAGAGGTGAGGGAGAGAGCGAGAGAGAGAGAGAGAGATAGAGAGAGCAGGAGGAAAGCGAACATACAGTAGTACAGCACAGTTCAGTTCTACATACAGATGTAAAGTAACAGTAGTGGTAATGGTATTAATTTAATACAAATAATACNTAGAACTTTTTGGTAAAAACTCAACTTGTCGTGTTTGGAGGAGAAAGAATGCTGAGTTGCATCCAAAGAACACCATACCTACTGTGAAGCATGGGGGTGGAAACATCATGCTTTGGGGCTGTTTTTCTGCAAAGGGACCAGGACGACTGATCCGTGTAAAGGAAAGAATGAATGGGGCCATGTATCGTGAGATTTTGAGTGAAAACCTCCTTCCATCAGCAAGGGCATTGAAGATGAGACGTGGCTGGGTCTTTCAGCATGACAATGATCCCAAACACACCGCCCGGGCAACGAAGGAGTGGCTTCGTAAGAAGCATTTCAAGGTCCTGGAGTGGCCTAGCCAGTCTCCAGATCTCAACCCCATAGAAAATCTTTGGAGGGAGTTGAAAGTCCGTGTTGCCCAGCGACAGCCCCAAAACATCACTGCTCTAGAGGAGATCTGCATGGAGGAATGGGCCAAAATACCAGCAACAGTGTGTGAAAACCTTGTGAAGACTTACAGAAAACGTTTGACCTCTGTCATTGCCAACAAAGGGTATATAACAAAGTACTGAGATGAACTTTTGTTATTGATTTATACTTATTTTCCACCATAATTTGCAAATAAGTTCTTTAAAAATCCTACAATGTGATTGTCTGGATTTTTTTTTTCTCATTTTGTCTCTCACAGTTGAGGTATACCTATGATGAAAATTGGAGACCTCTCTCATCTTTTAAGTGGGAGAACTTGCACAATTGGTGGCTGACTAAATACTTTTTTGCCCCACTGTATATATATATANACGACTGATCCGTGTAAAGGAAAGAATGAATGGGGCCATGTATCGTGAGATTTTGAGTGAAAACCTCCTTCCATCAGCAAGGGCATTGAAGATGAGACGTGGCTGGGTCTTTCAGCATGACAATGATCCCAAACACACCGCCCGGGCAACGAAGGAGTGGCTTCGTAAGAAGCATTTCAAGGTCCTGGAGTGGCCTAGCCAGTCTCCAGATCTCAACCCCATAGAAAATCTTTGGAGGGAGTTGAAAGTCCGTGTTGCCCAGCGACAGCCCCAAAACATCACTGCTCTAGAGGAGATCTGCATGGAGGAATGGGCCAAAATACCAGCAACAGTGTGTGAAAACCTTGTGAAGACTTACAGAAAACGTTTGACCTCTGTCATTGCCAACAAAGGGTATATAACAAAGTACTGAGATGAACTTTTGTTATTGACCAAATACTTATTTTCCACCATAATTTGCAAATAAATTCTTTAAAAATCCTACAATGTGATTTTCTGGATTTTTTTATTTTCTCATTTTGTCTCTCATAGTTGAGGTATACCTATGATGAAAATTGGACACCTCTCATCTTTTAAGTGGGAGAACTTGCACAATTGGTGGCTGACTAAATACTTTTTTGCCCCACTGTAGGTGCTGAGACGGGAAATCCACACTATTTTTGTTTTCTCTTTGATTCCCTCCCCCTTCCCCTCTCTGAGCCTAATTAAAACTGCATTTATTTATTTATTTTTTTACAAACGTAAATTGATAACAAGATGTTGCTATTGCAACATGACAAAACAGAGAGAGAACTCAGGAAAAAGTTGAGACGAACAAGAGGGAGAAACAGAAGGGGCCCTCAGCACTTCCCTCTTTGCCTCTGCCTTTCATCTTTTTCCTCTTTGAGCGTCCTCCAGCTCTGTCAGTGCTGGCTCCCACAGAGCTCCACGCTCCCACTGGGGGTCTTAGTGAGTCAACCCAGGACGAGCTGCTGTCCCTGGGGGGAGGTAGGGCCCCGCTCTGGAGCCTGAAATGGAATATGTGGCCCTGCTACAATATTCTGCTACAATATTTTGGATTCACATGATTGCTCTATTATTATCCATTATCTGTGAATAGTAAGCACCATTTAAAGTAGATGAACTGAGTCACAGAGGAAATGCTTGCTTTGAAAAACAGTTCCAGGTGTGTATACACAGACACTAATGTACTAATCCAAACAGCTTTTGTGCTCAGGATAGCAAGACTAAGAGTCTACAGCCATGCTAGCACCTCTCTGAGGCTGTACTTAGGAACAGTGGTGCTATGAGCTAAATGCTAACATCGGCGGGTAACAGGTTCACAAGGTTAACATGCTTACCATGGTCACCATCTTAGTTTAGCATGTTTAGTATGCTAACATTTCACCAATTTATGAATCATTAGTTTAAACTAAAGTATTGGAAAGATTTAAATTTTTCTAGATGAAAAGTAAAGGGATCAACAAAGTTATTCTTGTTCATTGTGAGGGGGACATGAATGTCTGTACTGAATTTCATGGCAATCCATCCAATATGTGTATGGATATTTGACTCAAAACCACAAATGTCAACCTCATGATGGTGCTAGAGGGAAAATCGCTGGTACAGATAAAACCATTCATATATTCTATCAATCAAGTTTCACATAATTGGGTCATTATCTTATCCAGGCTTATTATCTGGAGCATTGTAACACACTAAGGCTATTGAACATCAAGTCACAAAAGCAATATTAGCAACTTGAATCATATCTAAATATTATTGCACGTATGTAAATTCTTTGATTAGAGGTTTATGTAATCCATCTTTGTCCTCATTCGACCCGCTGCTAACTGATGTTGTCTGATAGGCAGCGTGAGAAATCACAGTGCAAGTGTCCATTCAGACGGTTCGGATGGTCGCAGTCTGGCTATGTGGGTTAAAAGCTGGCTGTGCCTATTCACACAGGAAAAGGAAAAGCGATCACGGCAATCGATCACTCCCACAGGGCGAACACATTGACAGACAGACTAACCCTGGACACACATTTTTTCATATACAATAAAAACACACACACAGACAGACACACACACTTGCTAAGTAACTTATTTTATTTCTTGAATACTGTCTTTGAGAAGAAGAAAAGTTACTTTTTGACACTCCTTTCTGTCATTCATACAAGTGTTGAAACTTTTATAACTTGAACTATTTTCCACCATCTAGTCTGAGAGTTTTGTCAAGACATCCGTCCGAATGGAGTCCCTTTCTGATTCCTTCATTACCGGGACAGTGCTAATAAGGTGGCCTGACATTGTACGTGTGCGTGTGTGGGAATGTGTGTGTTCTGAACCTCTGACCTCAGAAATGATCTACAGCTGCTACCTGCCAATTGCATCTGACAAGCAGTTGGTTCACCTGCCTATCACATGTCCACACATACCCACACAGTAAAGCAGATACATTAATACACACAGACACACATGGTATAGACAGAGGAATGCATCCAAGTACACTAGATGACAATAAAGACCCTCAACAATTGACACAGTGCATACAAACGACTCACTCAGGCACACAGGAGGTGAGAACAAACAGAGAACACACTGTGATCATGTGAGTATACTTCGCCAGCTTCACCTCAGCCTCAGAAGCAGACCAATTCCTCTTCATCAAGAGAGGAAGGAAAAGCGGACAAAGGTGTTTACATCCCGTACGTGATTGAAAAAGCCTCTCAGCCGAGTGTGACCAGTCGCTCATGTTTCCATCCCGCACGTCAGAAGTAGCAGGCAGCCTTGTGAATGTATATATGTTACCTTGTGAAGATTAAATAAAAGAAAGGGTCTCTCACATTTGTCTCAAGCCATTTCCCCGACTGAAATAAGCAACTGAAAGGGAGATCAATATTTCCATTTGCACAATGGCTCGGGTGGGTGTTTTGAATTATTTGAATGATGGAAAGTGTAGGAGTCAGGGCGGTGTGTGTATGTGTGTGTGTGTGTGTGTGTGTGCGTGTGAGGGAGAGAGAAAGAAACATGGAAAGAAAGGGGGAGAGACTGCTTGCTTCACACAGCATTCTTGATGTCTGTGGACATGTATACATTTCCAAGTGATTGAATTTCCATACAAGTTCCATTTAAATTCACCAGCTTCCTCTTATTGCAAATGCTGTATACATTCCCACCCTCTTCCCACTTTAATTTAGCAGTTGATAAAAACTATAAACTCCAGACTATATCCTTATGTAACTTACAATTATTTTATGTTAAACAGTACACTTTGAATATATAGTAGGTTGACAAATAACCTGAATAAATGAGTTGAGAAACATTAACAAATGCGGATGCCTCCATACAGCGCACCAAGGGTCATTGAATGGTTTGATAAGTATGAAAACTATGTGAATCATACACTATGGCCCTCGCAGTCACCAGATCTCCACCCAGTTTTTGGGCTGACATGATAGACAGCCCTCGGAAAACCAAATGAGGGAATATCTTTTGGAAGAATGGTGTTCATCCCTCCAGTAGAGAGTCAGAGTTTTGGAAAATATATGTTTATGAGCATTGAAGCTGTTCTGGAGCTGGTTGCACCAGCTGTTCACAAGTTAATTAAGTGTAAATTTACGCATAACTAAATTAAAATGGGTGCACCACATAAGTTAGTTCTCTTACGTAAAGACCGAATATTTAAACCCAGTATCTGCCAGGTGTAACTGTTACCGGGTAAAATGTCACCTCTACAATGTGGACCAACTTCTAACCTCAGTTAAAATCTAGCTTCCTTCAGTAATGTCAGCAAATTGGCAAACAAAATCCCAATGCACATTTTTTACTCATTAACTCACTAATGAAATATTGCTGTCTATCGCTCATACATAGCCCAAATACAAATAGGCCAAACTCACCCACAAACCTGTAAACCATGTGTTGCATAAATATCTGGCCCGTATGCAACACATCGCAACTAACCTTGAAACCGTCCTGCTGTGTATTGGCCACATCTGGCCCAATAAGCAACAAGATGAAACTCACCCAAAAGCCGCCTTGCTGTATATGGGCCATATCTGGCCCGTATGACTGTTCCCACTGCCGAGAACCAGCCGTCACTACCAGATCTGGCCCACGTGTGTATGCAGCTGTGTAGCATTTCTAAGTAATGTTGATGTTGTTGTGTTGATTTAAATAACCCTGGTTTGCTCATTTCCTTATTTAGGAAACAGACTTATTTTGCAGTATAGATAGATAATTTCATCTGGTATTGCTGTAAAAATAACTAGCAACAGCAGCCCCCTTCATTCATGTCCCCATTAGAACAAATTGCAATGCCTTTGGTGATCCTCTGACATCTAGGTGAACCATCAGGACAAACTTTGAATTTGTCAAATACTTTGGTTCATAACCAAATACCTGCAAAACTAATGACATTCCCATCAGCATCAGCTATACTTTGTGATTAGTGCTACTTTGTTAATGTTAGCATGCTAACACACCAAACTATGTGTGTTAGCACATACTGTATATCTGATGGCTATACCTGCTAAACTACAGCATGTTAGCATTGTCATTGTTAGCATACTGACATTAGCATTAAACTCAAAGCAAAACTGTCCCTAAGTACAGCCTCGCAGAGCCATTAGCGTGGCTGTTTACTCTTAGTCTTGTTAAGAATCATCCTCTGGGGATCATAAATATGCATATGGTTATTTCATTGCAAATGGTACTAAGGTGTCAAGATATACTGTACACAAAGTAAAGAACAGAAGGATGGACAGACAGAATGACTTCCATACCAATAGCCTCACGCGCTATCCCTAGGCCTCACCTTTGTGTGTTTCACAAAAAAAAAAAACTTGGTTAAACCCATTTTTTTGCTGGCCAGATATACAGTAAATTACTCATCAAATGATCGAAACTCTATTTGGAAACTTTATTATTATTACACTTTCTATTTCACAAAGAAAGTGGAGCTAAATCTTATTTCACCAGTACATCATAGTGTTTTTATCTCACAGATAAAAAATGATGCTAAGCAGACTTTCACCAATACATGTATGTCTATCTCACAATATCAAGAATGCTAAACTCTATTTCCCTAAAATAAATGACTATCTTAACATACTTCAATGATCTGTACAGTAAATGTGGCTTCTATGCTCTGAAAAGAAACAAAAGGTGTCTCACAGAGTTCACATGGGCGTCTAGAGATCCAGCTCCAGCAGTTTATTATGTAAATGAGGCTGTTTCATTCATCATAGGACTGTGATGAAGCTGGTCAGACAGGAATGTCATCTGGACACAGATCAGAGGAAAAGAGTGGAGCAGTACTAGGGGAACAGATGTAGTATTGTAGGTGGGAGAACATTTCCATAAGCCACTGAAAGCTCAGGCCTGTAACACACACACACACACACACACACACAGACACACACAGGATTGATGCCATCAGATAGAAAGACTGAATTGAGGTATTCCTGGATGCCTCAGTGCGTGTGTGTCTGTTTTCTTTAGAGGGTGTAACCTGCTCCTCACTGGGTTTTCTGAGCGGGTCTCTCCTGTCAGAACGGTCACACTTCATTAACCTGAGGGAAAGGTAGTGAGAAAGAGAGAGAGAGACAGAGATGGGTGTGTGTGTCGACAATTTGGCTGGCCTTCGGCTTTTTTTCAGCGGTCTGGAGAGAGTTACGGCCACAATAGCGAGAAGCCACGCAAGTGTTCGCTCTCGGCTGCAAAATGTCCATAAGAAAAATGATCTGCACCTTTTATCCATGTTCTTTGTGGTGTTTAGCGCTGTTTAGAGTTTAGATGTCTCATCAAAAAGGAATTCCACTTCCACTTTATCAATCTTATTTCAAGGGGCCGGGAGTCTGAAGTAGCTTGCAGATGTGACATGCCTGCTGAGGTTTATGCCTTGGTTCCGTCATTAAATATGGTAGGTATTATGTAATGGGTTATTGGTGAAATTAAGGGTTTGGGTAACTTGGTAGAACAGTGCAAACACCCACTTAGCCACATGAATTTAAAGGATAATTCCGGTTTGTTCCAGTCTGAGTCGTTTTTTTCCTTTCTTTCTGGAAATGACATTTGCAAAAGTAGAGGTTGTACTATTCAAGAAAAAGACATTTACATCTTCACAACATCAGATATTGTTTTTGAATGGAGAGAATGTTGCATTATGGGTTGTTTGGAACCTTAATGTTCCTAGGCTAGTGACTTTCATCAAGTATGATGATAGTGTGTCTGTTAGAGTTAGTCATGCCTAAAAGCGTTTAGAGCAGTCTGAAAATAGCTAATTGTCAGTAAAATTTGACTGCTTCCATGAGCCTGAAAAAGTGTTTTTCCCACATTAAAGGGTTTTTTGGGGGAGTTTTTCCTCACCCGAATCGAGGGTCTAAGGTCAGAGGATGTCGTATGCTGTACAGATTGTAAAGCCCCTTGAGGCAAATTGATGATTTATGATATTGGGCTATATAAATAAAATTGACTTGACTTGACTCTGCAGCTCCCTTCAACTCTACTGAGCATTTTAGCTCATTGTTTTGGTTTTCACAAGCCGCAACTTTAAAAAAAGCTTTGATAAACTCAACGGAAAGAAATTTTACATCCTATAAAGTCAATGTTAACAACAAGCCAGTGGCTGTGATGATGGCTGATCAAAATGAGTATTATGTTTTAGAGAGAAATTGCTTGGACTGAAACATCCATTCTCTACATGCAGACAACCTGACAACCACACAGCAGCACACAAAATATACAGCATGTACAGTATACAGTCAAACTGATTGTGTGAATTATTGCATCCTGTTGACGGAGGGAAACAAACCTCCAGTGAACCCTAAGCAATGAAGCGATTTTATCTGTGTAATCCACAGTATGTGTCTTCTCATTACACAAGCTGTAGAGCACGACAGCCGGTCAATGGAAACGCAGCAGTAATCAAATCATCAATACACCATGCGCCGCTCGCAGAATGTCAAAGTTGTTATCTGCGTATGTATGAGCAGAAATTAACGCAGTAAATCACATTCAAGTTCACTTTGAATGAGAAGCTGTTTGTTGCAATTCTCTGCAATGCAAGGCCACTGATTCCTGCAAAGCCAGATCAAAGCTACTGAAATGGTTTGCACTTTGTGACAGATCCTACTCATGGGCTTGCTGTTAACATTGACTTTACAGGATGTAACATTTCTTTCCCTTTTCTCCTGCAACACCCTTGTCTGGGCAGTATCATCCGAGGCAGACAAGACAATTTCTTCTATCTCTTCTTTTTCAGTCTCCATCCAATCACCCATCTTTATCTTTAACAAGAGAAAAAGTTAGCTTGCAGCTGTAGCTTTCAGCTAAATGCTAATGCATGCTAACATGCGCACAATGACATTGTTAAAATGCTGGCAGGTACAATGTTAACCATGTTCACCATCTTAGTTTAGCATGTTAGAATGCTAATATTTGCTGATTAGCACTAAACACAAAGTACAGCTGAGGCTGATTGGAATGTCAAATATTTAGTAATAAAGTATTGGACAAATTGAAACGTTGACCTGATGATTGCACTAGATGGAAAGTCAGTGGATCACCAAAGTTATTACAATTCATCTTGAGGGGGACATGGATGTGTGTACCACATTTCAGGGCAATCCATCCAATAGGTGTTGAGACATTTCACTCAAAACCACAAATTTGAACCTCATGGTGGCGCTAGAAGAAAAACCAGGGGATCACTACATTTTTGGGAACATTGGCTGGGAACCATGAATGACTTCTGTGTCAAACTATCTGGTAGATGTTGAGATATTTCACAGGAGAAGTAAAAAAAAAAAAAAAAAAAAAAGCTTCTGTTCTGCTGGTGGTGCTACATGAAAGTCAGGGGAACAAAGTCAATATAGGATACATCCTCTGACAACCATGAATGTCTGTTCAAGATTTTATGGCAATCCATCCAATCGTTGTTGAGATAATTCAGTATGATACACAGTGGTACACAGACTGACATTGCCATCCCTATCGGTCAGTTGTTCTTTGTCACAATGTTCACCTCTTCTTGGCTCCCCATCACTTTTTTGCAACATCATTGCTCCTTCTCACCATATCTAAGCTTTAATCCTTCCTCTGATGAGTGGGTGTGAGGCTGTTTAAGGAATTTGGCAGTGCTGAGTGTCTATATTGGTCTTTCCCTCAGTTACAGCGGGACTGAATCATGAGGCACCATATGTTAATAATAATCGTCTGTCTCGGCATCTGTCATACAAAATCTCTTAATATCGTTTCCATCAGAGAGGCCTAGCTGGTTGCAATTTCACCGACAGTGTAGGAGGAACTTTTGAAAGGAATGTCGCTCTGAGGTGATTTGCTGCTGATAAGGAATCTTGTATGGGGCTTGCATGCAAGGCTATGGTACATTAACTTCTCTACAATTAAAATTACTTTAGCAATCAAAAGTTTAAAATGATGCCAGGCCGCATGTGTGTGTGCACATGTAACAGTTATATTCCTTTGGCTGCTGAATATTCTTTTGATTGTTCATTTGCATATTTATTAAAATGAATGCCCCGTTCTTTTCTCCTTACTCAAACATTATGTGCTTGCATGGGATATTTACTTTCTTAAGGCTTGGTCACGCCAGCATTTGCAACAGCAACATTTCTAATCAATTCATTTCAATGGAACTGCCGCAAAGCAAAGTCAATTTGCACTGTGATTTTGAGTTCAACTTTGAAACAGGTCAATGGCATGAAACCCTCTTAACAGTGCTGACATTTGAGGAAGCAGAGAGAGAACCAGAGGTCCAAAACAGAGGTAGCTATCACATTAGCGCCGACTGTCACACCACCCAATTTTATTCAACCCTGCCCTGCCGAATGAGAAGCAATGCCAATAGGTCTTTTCCCTTTCTATCAATTTTGCCACGACCAACACTGTGAGTTTCCACCACCACCTATTTAGCAAACACACAAATAAACTACACAGTGATGCTCTGTGCTATGATCAGGCACATGAGGGTTAAGATTGTTTTATTACAACTTGGGTCTTATTTCAAGGTTTTGGCCGTCAGTTCCATTGATGATAATAACATTGTACTCACCAAGTTCATTGTTGAGGTCTGGGAGTGCGGCAACATTGCTTAAAAAAATAAATAAATAAAACAAAAAAAGGAAGTCAGTTATTTAGACAATAATAAAGGTTATCAAGAAATCCCCATGCTAGCCAAAAGTGTTTGGAAGAGAAAATGGCAAAAGGCTGCCAAAGTTACATAACAGTTTTAGTCATTTTAATTGAGAGCTCTCTGTATTTTTGTGCTTGTGCCCGTTTTTTTCTTACTGGTTTGAAGTTGAGTGGGCTCCGTTGGAAAAAAGAAATGTTTTGACATTGACAGCCAATCAGGATTTAGCAAGATTGTAACAAAATGTGATGACAGTTGTGTTGTTGGTTGCTTATGTTTCCAGACCACTGTCAATCAAATCTGATCAATAACAGGAAGCATATAATCAGAGTTTTTGAATTATAAACTCATAATAGATAATTCCAAAACTTTAACTTTGATGGGTGTTTATTTAGCTAGAAACAATTCAAAGTTATAGACAAATACTTACGACTTAAAAAAGAGTTTTCAGGATCTCAAATGACTAGTCTTCATCAAACAGTGTCCAGTTTATCGTGTCTATGAAGCCGTAAACCCCCCAAAGCAGCAACTGGACTCTGAGCCATGACACAGCAGTGACCACCGTGACACTGTCCCACAGTGCACTTCACCTCAGTGCTGGAGCCATAACAACAGATGGCTGGAGCCTGTTGACATTTGGCCATCACTATTCTCCTTCCATTTTTGATAAACTCTCAAATCCAGCAGTTTAGTTTTACATGTGTCCACAAATGTCATCAAATGTCAAGGAAATGTCAAGGGCTCGGACATGAAGACGGACATGGATACTTGGAGAGTTTGTGTGTGTGCGGGCAATCTGTGTATGTGTTTAAAGCCACAACACTGACTTCAGTTCACCTCTGCTGGCTGCATGAACAAATAGACCATTTTAACATAGTTTTCTATTTTTTATTTTCCTTTATTTTACTAGGTGAAAGTCTCATTGAGAAAACCCATTTTTAAGGGGAGATCTGTTCAAGAAGACAGCATAAAACAATAATGACAGTTAATATAGTATAGACCAGGGGTTCTCAACCTTTTGTAACTTAAGGCCCACTTCTGATTGTTAAAACATTTCCGAGGACCACCTTCCCAAAGAAATGAGGAAAAAAAAACATAACATCCCGGGTTTTTGTGTCTCTGGAGCTTCATTTGACAGGATTTCACCACATTCAACACACTGTGCTGTCATTATGATTCCAAATGTAATGTATTCAGGCTCATATTTCCTCACCACACACTTTGGAGCTTTAACTGGGCAGGGTTGTCTCCTGCATCACTTTTTCCTTTCAAAAACCGATCCATTTTGTGTCACTGCATCTGAACGTTAGCTAGCTAACAGTGGCNCGTGTTGCCCAGCGACAGCCCCAAAACATCACTGCTCTAGAGGAGATCTGCATGGAGGAATGGGCCAAAATACCAGCAACAGTGTGTGAAAACCTTGTGAAGACTTACAGAAAACGTTTGACCTCTGTCATTGCCAACAAAGGGTATATAACAAAGTACTGAGATGAACTTTTGTTATTGACCAAATACTTATTTTCCACCATAATTTGCAAATAAATTCTTTAAAAATCCTACAATGTGATTTTCTGGATTTTTTTTTTTTTCTCATTTTGTCTCTCATAGTAGAGGTATACCTATGATGAAAATTGGAGACCTCTCTCATCTTTTAAGTGGGAGAACTTGCACAATTGGTGGCTGACTAAATACTTTTTTGCCCCACTGTAGGTGTGTTGTGTGCTTTGGAGATTTTCTGTAACAACTCCACCATATTTGTGAAAAGAAGGTCAAATGTACTACTCGCTACCTTTCTTTCCACAGAAGCATTGTATTTTCACAGAATCTGAAAAGTTGAATAGTAAATGTACTGCAGTTATATTGCACTTTTACCCAACATGCTTTACAATTTGCCAGTTCACCAATTCACACACACACCAAAGGCAGCAAGCTACCAAGCAAGGTGCATGGTAGCAACTGTGGTTTATTTCCACCACTACAATCTTCCTTGTGGTTCATCCCATCTGTGCTGTGTTTACGCCTCCTTTTCAGAGGCAGAGACTTTTCCCTGCAAAACAGACAGTCGCAAATAGTGTGACCTCAGTAAATCCGGCAGAATACATAATCATCCTCTGTTAACATGTCTCCTCCTATTATTTGTGCGTTACTCCCGCGAATGCCTATGCAATGAGGAGAGAGCACCTTTCAAACACTCACACGAGTTTTGCAAACTGAGACTCCACCCTGGTGCATCTACTTGATAAATACATAATATTTTGCATCATAAAAACAGGCGCAAAAGCCTTAAATCTGTCTCACAATCTTTTTCAGCTTCATTTGAAGTATTCCTTTAATGTTAGGGCAAAGGTTATGGGTTGGTATGTTTTTCTGATAGGTAAGGGGATAGAGACTGAATCTTGCCTTAAGGCAGACTCCCCATAGACTGTGCTCATACAGAGATGCATTGCTTATGAGAAACACTTTAGAACCTCATGTATTTCAAAGGAAGGATGGTACTCTGAGCATTGAGGCACTGCGACGTGGCTGCGAGAATGTGAGATTAAAAATGCTGAAAACAGTTTAACTTTTGTTGTCACACTACAGCGGATGACAAAGTGACATGGGGTCTGGGAAAAACTAGCTTTTCTGCAGCTATTTTTCCCTACGGTCGTTTGCACATCATCCATCTGTACCCCTCTTGTGACATATCTAGCGTCTTCGGTACTTGTTTCAGTGCTTTTGTCTCAGTTGGGCCATAAGTATACAAGTGAAAGGACACGTGTGTATCTGTGTGTGTGTCAGAGAGGATGATCCACACTGGTTGCCTAAATATGTAATTTGACAAACATGCAACGTTTTCAGTGTAATCTGAATGACTGTTGTTTTTTGAAGAGTGGGACTAGTTCATTTTCTCAACACTTACCGGTGCAACTTGAGCATCTGCATGCTCTCACAGAATGCTGAATGAGTGCAAATTGCTGTAATGAAGCTATTTCATTATGGGGATGAGCAGTGCTGAATAAACAGGAACAACAAGGCAGAGTGCTTCATTGAGCCATCTGTGGTCCAAGTAGTTTGGCAAGGAGTGCTGCTGTGTTTACAACACTGATGGCTGGCAGGAGGACAGAGATGACTTCTAGCTAAGTGGAACAACAGTCATCTCCAACTTCCAGTGATCTACAAACAAAACTAATGCACAGCAGGGGAGTCTGATGAAAGCTGGAGAGAGGGACTCCATGCAGGTCATTAACAATCAGTTAAAGTGTTGTTGGTGTCATCTTTACTGAAAGTTTGTCACTGATTTTTTAAAGCATCAACATTAATATGCACTTACTCTATTTCAAAACATCAGGAAATCGACTTAAATATTTACAGAATTAGGCCCTCACCAATACCTTACCCATCAAATCTCAATCTGACTCAAATTATAGAATTAAATTATAAATTATTACAAACACAGAGAGAGACAGTACAGACAGGCTATAGATATGGATAAGAAAAGACAAAGACCAGAGGTAGAAGCTACTTTTTTAAGCTGATGTCCTTTCATAATAAAACATTAAAAAATATAGATATTTTCTTCACTCCCATGCTGAGAAGTTTGGAATGACAAGATACAAGGTAATGCTAAAGAGCACAGTGAAAAAGCCCACTTCTGCTGACTTCAGGGAGTATACAGGAAGCAGAAAATAGGCCAGGAGCAATTTCAGCATGTTTTACAGACAGCCAGGAGAAATAGACTGAATAAGAGAATGAGAGCGAGAGCAAGAGAGAGAGAGGTTCAGAAAGAAAGTTCTAATCCACTGGCTGTGAATACAGTTATGTCCACGGATGTCACCAATATGCATTGCAGGGCATTTGTATTAACTGTTGCATCAATGTTCGATTCATTGAATTCAAAAGACTTAATTTGACCTTGGACACACACTGAAGAAAATGGACAGGCATTTTCATTCTCAGACTGAGCGCTTGAAGGAAAAAGATACAAAGCAACTATGGACAAATAAAAACATGCCTAAGGGAGGCCAGTTCTCCCCTGTTTATTTGACTTTAGACTAGAAATTCAGTGTAGGCATTGGGCAAAAAGGGAGGATATGGAGAACTACACTCTTATGAAATAGAAAACTCAAAAAGTAGAATCAATATAGTTTTTTTTTTTTTAAGTGAAAACAGCAGCTGCAGTTTGACTGTACAGAATATACACAGAATAAACATTTCAAACATCCAGGTGATTTAATTTTTTTTACATGCATATAAAACTGCAATTATAAAAAGACTTTCACTACACTACACTACAGTCATGTTCAAGCATACAGCAAAAAGAGTTTGTGTTTTCAGCGGTCAAACCTGTGAGCTTCTGTATAAAAGGTGGCCGATCTAATTACCATCCTACTCTGCTGTAACGAAGACTGAATTAATCAGCTAATTTCATTCACAAGACATGCTCCACAGATGGGTACATGCTAAAGACGAATACATCTCCATCACATAAATCGCTATTCTCACTAATGCGTCAGTCTGGATCAGCTCATTTTCATGCCAGAGTCACATTCTCCAGACATGTCATAATTACTTGTCTCCTGACATTCATTAAGTAACATGCTGATTTCCCTCCTTCTCTCAATTGGGCTTAATTGACCGCTTTTAAATGTCAAGCCAGTTCTTCCATTAGAACAAAGGCCAGACAACTAAATGTGTCAGAAAATGAAAAAGGGGTGTGTAGGCTGGGGCAGCTGGTCTCAGTTTTGCTGTCATCCTTGTTACAGTGATAGTTAGACAGTCTTGATAGTCAGCCAAACAGCAGCGCATTGCTTGCCACTCAGCCCTGCGTCTTATCCTCCCGTTGCACTGCTAATGAACATCATCATTGAATGAGCTGCATGTCATGGGAGTTCATCGATAATCCTGAATTACTCAGGATTCGGAAGTAACATTAAAATCTTTAAAATCTTGAAGCTGCACACAAAACTCCAGCAGTTAACCTGCATCTAATTTCATACCCCTCGATATGAGAATGACTGATGACACAGACACTTCATTAGAATTATGTTTTTAAAAAAATTGTACAGAATGCATCTGAAATAATGGTTGCAAATATCCTATGGACTCAGGAAAGCAAAACAGCTGCAGAGTATGCTGCTTATACAAGAGTTTGTTACTCTACTTTGCACCTGCAACATGCGGTTTCTCACGCCATGACAAGCGAAATAAAACATTAACATTAAATATTCTTCTTAATAGCTTCCTAATGGAAAGCACCAGATGGGTTTAGTCCACAACACATCCATCTAATGTCGGAACAGTTATCAGATTAACAGAATCAGCAGTAACCGAGCCTGTCTGATCTCTCATTATCCTGCCATTTAAACACAACTTACCATCAGATTGCTGACTGTGTGCCATGTCTCAATTATACCTGATCTCAAACAGATGATGTTAATGCCCTTAATTCTTCATAATGGCATTAGATGCCACGGCCAATCATCCAATCACACATGAATTCAAGTTCAAGAAAGCAGAACAATCTCATTAAAGTTTCTTCCATTTGTTCAGCATTGTATTCTCAGTAGTACCAGAACATTCAAATATCTTTGCACAGGTGTAAAATTGAGGACATTTTAATTAACTGAATAGGTGTGTGCTGCTAGAATCTAGAGTGACAGTGAGGGCTTCAGGCTGTCAGTTGGCATAATTGCAGTATAACTGTACCGGACATGTTGCCGGCAGGAGGTGGACAAAGGAGGTAGCGCGAACGACCGGTAATTGAAAGGTAGCTGGTTGAATTCTTAGCAGCAACAGGAGGGTGTGTACCTGCTGTGAGCTTGTAAGTGGAGGGTGCAACAAGGAGAGACATCGAATGTGGAAGGACCAATTGACTGTTTCATAAACAGCAATTGTCTAATCATTGCTTAGCAACCATATCTAGGTACGGCAGGCTCTTCAAGCTTTGGATTTCTCCACATGTTGAACTGGTGTGCATGGGGAATCTAATAAGAGCAATACTCTGTATCTGAAGAGTTTGGAGCGTGGTGTTGTTTTTAATCACCTTTCCAAAACCAAAAACACAGTAGCAAAAAAGTAAGAAATAGATTAAACTGTGTGTTAATCTGCTTAAGCATGAGCCTCAAACGTTAGCATGTCCGGCTAACTAGCTTACTACTTACTGTAGTAACGCTAATGTAGTGTTATTTCCAAGGCCAAGAAGCACATCGTTTGTTATAATTAAATTATTTTGTGGGGTAACAGGTTATGTTAGAAAATACCCTGTTTCAGACTGGAACAGTCACCGTGTGGTATTCACAGACTACGTGGAAGCCAGTCCTGGGTAGGTTATAATAATGCTGCTTTTCATTGGAAGTTGACACTCCAGCAACTCCAGCTAAACTCGTTACCCAAGATGTTGTAACATTTCCCAAACTCACTGGTTAGTCCTCATACTCAAAGCCTTTTCTTTTGTAAAAGTGAAAATACAAACAATAAAGCATGAATCCAGTCCTTGTCCATGTATGTTTTTCTTCTACATGGATGATCAACTGGTGAGGATCCTGACTTTTTTCCTGGGGCATTTAGCTTTAGCCTCAGTCTTTAAGCATGATATCATGTATGTAGGCATCAATTGCATATTAAGAGCCTTTAGCATAATTCTTGTTTTAAAACGGGTCAGCTTTAGAGACCCTTTTCAACCAACTCGCGGAGTTAGCGTTAATTAGCAAAATCGACTGCTGGCTACAAATACTGATCTCTATTGATTTGAATATGTCAACTCTGGCTTATCGTGTTTATGTTGAATTTGGCTCCTAACTTAGAAGTCTGATTCATGGGATACAAAGATCTTTTACTCAGGAAATCACTTCGTCATTAGTGATATGAAACCAACAGCATAGCCTAGTTGTTTACACTGACCTGGGAGGTCACAGTTTTCATCCTTACAACTGATGTGTTTCTGCTAACATGTCTTGTCTGTGTCCTTCAGCAAAACACTCAACTGCACCTGATAACGGCGTTAAGAGCAGAAGTATAAATGCAATTACATTATCTCAACCTGCCCTTACTGGGGTGGTTGCATTACATAGATTTGTCAAAATGAGTGAGAAAATGACATTCTGACAAGTTTACTTTCAACTGGGTGGAGGCTCAGATGAGGTTGGGGCCTGTTGTTTACTGGCTGCTGTGTTTCTATGAAATTATTTTACTTGAGTAATAGGAATAAATTAGTTCTGTCATTGTCAAGCTCCATATAGTGCAGTGCAGAGTTAGGGGAATAATTACCATGAGAAAACACACACCACCGCTGTGCTTTATTTAGAACATCTGCAGTGCTTATTCCTTATTAATATTGCTACATCGATGTCCATGTGCCTAACCGCGTTTGTCAAGCACAGGGATCAGCAGGCTGCTTCCCTACAACAGGGACAATACGATGTTGAAATGTAAGGTCAGGTCTGGGCCGTGCAGGACTCTATGAATATAAATCAGCTATGAAGGAGAGCTGCCAATCCAGAAGCAGAGATTTGGCTGCCAAGCCAGATAGGAGAGGGATGCTCCAACTTGATGTGTCAGAAGAGTCTAATAATAAAATAACAGTACTAATCCCTGCACTACTGACCTCTGGTTTCAGGTCATCAGAGGTGGACAGAAATCAACACAGAAGAACCATTTTCACAGTAATTCAAACTTTTCCCCATTTTCTCATCTCTGTGGACTAGATCCTCTACAGTGTATTGTACACTGTTATCAACAATATGTTTTGACCATTTGCCTGTCCATGTCCCTGTTGTTGACAATATGGCCCATTCAAATTGCTCATTAAAACTGCCCTTATTTACCAAACTGGAATAACAAGAGCAAAATATAAGGGTGGCAATACCACCAATGTGCTGTAACATTTTTAGCAAACCATGACAGCAAATTACAGAAATTCTGTATTTTTGTCAGCCTAGTACCAGTGCATCCATTACCACAGGTACAAATTAAACCTTAACTGCAGGCCATTGTTCTGGCTCTGCACACAAAAATACATCTCCACATGTCTGTGACGTTTGCCATGACGTGACATAATGAATATGATGGTTCAAGAGGAGACTGAGTCACCCATATAAAAAGCAGACCCATGTGTGGATGGTTTAAACACAGCAAATGTTAAATTAGAATTTTTACATATTAAAACATGGATATATGTGTGACTAACAATGCATATTTTATATACTTTTGGCAGATTTACATTTTTATGTATTTAAAAAATGTGAATTTCTCCATGATGCCTGATATTTTGCAACAAATGTAGTAATATTTACAGAAAAGTTTTTATCTTCCAGATAGTGAGTGATATGATGGCACTAAAATGGCTAAATAATAAATAATCACAACTCAAAGATCACAGCTCACAGAATGACACTAAGTAAGAATCAGTTGTAACACAGTGGAGTAAGCAATAATATGTAACTAGTATGAAAGGTATGTGTAAGCAAATGCATTTTTTTATTTATTCTATTCGTCTTTGTTCTAAACTATGTGACTATCTACAGGGTGATTACTATCTTGCTATATAACGTCCTTTCAGTGTTTTTCTTCAAGTAGGAATGCCTGTATGAAAAACAGATTGAGTGGCCCAGCAATAACAGGACTGCTGCTGCAACCACATCACTGTGGCTGTGTCTGCGGATTAACAAACATCCAACTGTTGACTATTAACAGAATTATAATGTAAAGCTTGTGTACCTGCATCACAAAGCAAATATTGTCTTAATTTAGAAAACCTCAAGCTGTTTTCTTTGCTGTCTTATGTCAGGTGAGTTGCTTGGGCACAGTTTTTAATTGCCATTCAGTTAGAGTTACAGTTTTTGTTTTTTATCAATTCTGGCAGTAGACCTACAATAAGAGCAGTAACAATAGCTCTCTACTGGCTACACTGCCGCTTAGCTAAAATTGTTTCAAGGAAAAAGCAGAGGGTCAAATTCATCAAAAAGATAACATGGTTTTTATGTGAAGACATCTGACTTTTAGCCATCTGGCAATTTATTTAATGTAGATGTGCATGATGCTGACTCAGGCGCAGGTGCATCCACTCAAGTTAATGAGTTTCTACACAGCAACAATCAACGCTAAGAAAATGTTTCAGCGAAGAATCCACACTACATGCAAGACAACCATGCTAAAATCGCTTAATGTGTGGCCTACATATAGACATAATTTATATCATATTATTACAAATTGTCTTTGATTAACCTTTGTCTTCAAAACAAACATGACCGTTTAATTTCATAGCTGACTTTGCACACATCAGGCGAAAAACCATTCATACCATTCACTACCTGAAATATGCCATCTGAAATATAATCTTCATTTAATCCATTTAAATATATTATTTTTAATCTGCTGTTTTAAATCTAGATACCTTCTGTTTTCAAAGAGCTTTTCTCACATCACCACCTCTGTGAATTATAATCCATTTTGATCCAAAAAGAAGCGTCAAGGAAACAATTTAAGGAACTCTTCAATTCCCAGGTCCCGATTAACACATCTTATATGGCCTATCGCAGCAGACGTGGGAGGCATACTTGCACAGCTCTTGTTCAGAGAGTGATTTTGCCAAGCAGACTCTCTGCCCCACATCCGAAGGGCCAGTCTTAACTTCAGAACACGCCTGAAGCCTGTTCTGAAGTGAGGACAAATGAGTCTTAAGGCCCATATATTCAGGGAATACATAACTGTAACACCAGCAGCACTAGAGTCTGACTTATAGTATATGTGAGATTGTGGCATTAAGACAGCGGAACACTTACTGTCAGTCAAATAGGAAGCAATTTCTTAAGTAAAGACAAAGATCATTTTATAAATAAGGAATAAAGGTCTCCAGATACCCTGTTTCACATTTCAACTCTCTTAGTGCACTGGCAGCATTCCAGCAAGGCAAGCAATCAGATCCTGCTCTTTGCAACCCCAACTCTCTGATTCAACACTTTCCAGGGCCCGCCTCAGCTCGCTTAGGCTATTTTAATTATGCATCAACTAGTGATCAAAGGCAATTAATAGGCAGAGCAGCCTTTTGACTCTACGGCGCTTAACCTTGTAAGGCCTTCAGTTCTGTTGAATAAATTATCAGTCAAAGGGATCTTGTGTTTGTAGATTATAAGGACTGCTGTGTGGATAGCAGTGCACACTTATTGTTTTAGACTTACTCAGGTCTCCTGGGTGATTCTGCAAGATTTAGTACACCTGCAGCCTTAGCAAAATCTCACTTTGTCGAAAACACTGTTAACCATCAGCTGATCAAGTCCAGTCAGCGGACAACCTATCCCATTAGTAAACATCATCAGCATGCTGACAGAGGCATGAGGATCAGGTCATCGGGGCTCAACAATAGGGAGCATGATTTAGGCACAAGAAGCCCAGACAAACAGGTTGGTATTCCGAGAGCAAAAACAGCTGGAGAAACAACTGCTTTATAGTTCAGTATACGAATCTTATTCAGGGATTAAAATCAACCAAAACTATTAAAGAGGGAGTTTCTATAAAGCTAATAAAGGAACAAGTTTAAGTGTAGTTTAAAACATTGTACAACATCAGCAACTGTCATCTTCAATTCCACTTTGAGCAGGGACAAACAGGCACACATATAAAACTCACATTCACCGACAGATACCCATCTATCACTGTAAGACTTTCTAAATGTGTTCATAAACTCGATACACAAAGACATAATTCACAGTCTACATCCCATAAGGTTTCCTTAAATATTATTTTATTACAAAAACTAATGGTTCGGTACCTCCTTTATATTATTCTGTACACAAGAGACCAACTGTTTTGTTGCACTTTATTGCAGAAACCGCCTACCTTTTCTCTAGACAGTTAGTTAGACTCAACTAAGAAGAAAAAAAGAATCCAGGATCATTATAGGTAGTGCAGAGACAGGCAGAATGTCAGACTCCCTCTCTTTCATTTTGTTTTAAGAACATGACCCATTTCTTTCACCGACTCCCCCTGTACATTTCGTCTTCTTTCCCCTGGTACATTTCCGTGCTTCCACAGAACAGAGCCCTGAAAAGGAATGGGAGTTTTCATTCCGGGTCTCCTTTTCAATTAAAATCCTTCGCTTGCCAGGAGGAAAAGCAGTCCAGCTCTTATGCAATCCTCCTCCAAAGACTGAGACTAAGTGGCAGAGGGAAGAGAGAGACAGAGTGAAAAGAGGGAAGAGAGACAGGGAGGAATGAAAGCAGTGCAGGAGGGGCAATCCTCACAAGTGTCTGGCACCATCTGACCCAGTGAGTGGCTTTCCTTTGTCAGGATATGGAGAGTGTGGGTGGGAGGGAAGGAGAGTGCTTCCGTCTCCATTCACACACTTAATTCAGACACGGCCACTCTGTCGCCACACGCCTCCACACAGCGCTCGTAATCCTGCCAGGCAGCAGGTAAACACACAATCAGCCCACCTGACGTCACGGGCCCCTGCCTCTCATAGGTCCCCAACAGATCCATTACAGAAGTTGCCGTTTATACGAAGGAGGCTGTGGAGTTGGAGGAGATGGGGAAAAAAGGGGGCCTGGCTGGAACTGCAGAAAAACTTTGATAAATATAGGGGGTGACTCCCTAGGGAGCAGGAGAGAGGCTAGAATGAGAAATGGAGAACAAAGGCAAGCCGCAAGGTTTACAAAAAGTAAAACTGCTGCGGTGGCTGTGCATAAACCCCCTCTTCTTCTTCCAAACCCCCCAGCAGCCCCCAACTGCAACATCACAGCCACTGCTGAAAGTCCAGACTCATCTGAGAAAGGCTGCTCATGCTGGGATTTTGTGCATGGCACTTCACTGCTCTAAGAAAGCCCAAAGAGTCCAATTACTCAAGATGTAACTGCAAATACGCTGCAGTATGCTGATCAGCATTATAGGAAAGATGTATCGCTATAAAGTGACATCACAGATTAGATTTATGTGTAGAAAATACAAGTTCTAACATTTCTGCGATGGTTTATCTCTGAAAAACACTAACATCACAGAACTTGTGTCTGATGTAAGGAGACATGACTAACCTTTTTTGAATCAGTTTTTTACAGAGGCAAACGTGCCACTTTTCATAAGGCACTCTAGCAGTCTAATCACTCTGTTCACACACTTACAAAAGTGCATACACAGACTCACTTTTGTTTGCTTGCAGTAGCCTGCATAATCACTACCTGCATGAATAAATGTTAGGCTGTTCACAACAAACAATCCCCATGGAGTTCCAGTTAAAGATGAGGAGAGCTTCCAAGGAGGAGAGGCTTCTAAAAATTCAATGCATCTTTCAAGCAATGAGGAAAAAGCCTGCTACATTTTACCTTGGGATGTATGCGAATGGGGCGGAGCAGCTCTGCTGCATGGAAATGAGGAACCTTAACTTATGCCTTCTACTTTCTAGCATACACAACTGTAGCATGAGAAAGTTTGGAATAACTTAAATAAAAAAGAGACACTAAATTGAGCATGTTTGATATACATCAAATACAATTTCCTGCCACTCCTCCGGGCCTAGGCTTAAGTGGTAGCAGGCTAAGCAAAGGAACCACAGACGCTCCTCTCTTGAGCTACTTCCTCCAGCTCCTCCTGGAGGATCCCAAGGTATTCAATGGGCAAATGTATAATCTCTGTCTGGGATACCTTGAAAGGGAGGCATCGAGGGGGCTTCCTAATCAGATGCTCGAACCACCTCTACTGGATCTTTTGAGATGTCCTGGCTCCTTCCTGAGATAAAGGGCCTCAGCCTATCTCTAAGGATGAGCCTACCCACAATGCAAAGAAAGGGTGGCTTGAATCTGCTATCTCATTATTTCGGCCACTAAGCAAAAGTCATGACCGTAAGGGTTGGATCCACTGGTAAATCAAGAGCTTCACCGCAACAGTCAGGTACAATGCTTCTATTACTGCTGATCCTGCACCGATCTCATGGTCTAAGTTACCCTCATTCGTGAAAAAAACCCAGAGATAAACTCCTTTGGGGCAGTAACTTCTTCCCTGCCCAAAAGAGTCCTTCATTTTTCAGCAGAATACCATGGCCTAATACTTGGAGAACGCCGATTCTCATCCTGACCGCTTCACACTGTAAATGACCCCACAGCATGCCAGAGGCCACAGGTCGATGAAGCCATCTTTGGAATACTAAAATTTGAAATTCTTATCTTGTGTGTTTAGAATAACTTAAGCACTGTTGCTGTTACCATCCATGTTCCATTAAATACCTCTTTACTACTCAAGTGTTTTTTTGTGCTGAATACTGCCTCTTAACACAGAGGGAGAATTGGCTAAACAGAGGCTCAAGAGAGTAAGGGTCTCTTCAGATAACCCGAGGAGCCTTGGTATGTTTCCTTTCTGAGGAATTCATCAGGGCATTATACATCAACACACCGGCATAGCTGTGAGAGCATATGAGGATACTCGGGTATGCCGGAAACCCTGCCCAGGATGAAAAAAAAAAAAAAAACGAGACCAGCAAACCACACACATTTATATGCTGTGGTGGTGCGGGTGTGGTTGGAGAGCTCAGCTGCAGAGGAGAGGGGATGGGGGAGTGGCGCAGGGAGTCAGCACCTGCGGAGATGATTTGGAATCAAGACCTTTTACTCTTTAGTAGTGGCAGTTGCTGAGGAGAGGGGAAGCCACAGAGAGACAACGAGAGACACCAGATTGAAACGGAGGGGAACAAACAAAACTCCAGAGAGTGAGCAGGACGAGAAGAGCTGGTGGACCTGAGACGCCGGCCACGGAAGAGGGACGCCAGCAAAGTGTGACTGCATTTGAAAGGTGTAAATAAACCTGTGTCCAGTAAAAATCCGGTGTGCACGCGTGTCTGTTCAGCCGTCAGTATAACCCCGTAGCAGCAACAGTGCTACATATGCATGTGTATCCTAAACACTTGCATGATCACACACACAACCTGAGGGAAAGCAGTATTGGCTAGAAGTCAGACTGCCTAGGCCAGATGCTTTAATTGTGTTTCCAAGAACCACATGAGAAGGAGTTCGCTGTCAGTCTCTCTTCTCGTTTGATGAGTGTAATCACATTAACCCACTTCATTCCTTCACACATTGAGAAGAGAATCTGAGCCAACATGCTGCCTGACTAATTAACAACACATACAAAAAGCATTGTCCACAACATTACCCTCTCATTCAGTGATTTTTGAATGTTCTCTGATTTGTGCCAACACCATGTCCGTAGGCGAAAATCACACACATAAAATGTTAGTTGGTACTTGCACTTGAATTTTACTATGCTAAAAATTACTATGCATCGCACAGTTTTTGGTGTTGAAAAATGCAGAGAATAGTTTTGACTTTAGTTATTCACTTCATTCTGCTTTATCTGTCCCGTTTATTCTGTTTAGTAAATCCAAACCAAGAAGGCAGCCAAGGGACACAAAGGCAGCAAAAAAGAGGGAAGAGGAAGACACCACAGAGCCAAGTCTTCTCTGTGTGTTTGTGGGTGCTGATGCGCTAGGCTGGGAGGATATAGAGAGGTTTCCTGCAGGGCAGCAGTCTGCTATGAATGGGCCAGCTGTTCTCCGCTCATACTGGTGTCCCAGTGCCTGCTGAGCAGCCAGGTTCTGCCAAAAAGAAGGACAGACACAGTCTCACTACATTGCACACAGTGACAAAGCCTGCTTTCATGAGGGGTTCCATTCAGAGGTGACCAACAGGCTGCAGGATAACTGGGGAGACCATATGCTCTAATCAGGGTAGAGCTTCTGCTTCTTCGTCACTCTTTCTCCTCAGGACATAGTCCACCTCCACTCAACCCCACGACTAGTCTGGCCTGACCCGGCACGACTAGCCTGCGGGTGGCCTCAGGGCCCCCAGGGAGGTGTTGATGGGCTTGGTGTCCCAGCCTGGATGCCCTACGAGCAGCCTGCTGACAGTGACATGTGGGCCTGCTGACGGAGCACCGAGGGGGAGCTGAGAGGAGCATGGTGAAGCAATGTAGCCAGACATCTGTGGACTTGTGTGGGGCAGAAGGGGGTCATCCCCAAGGCGGAGGGGTGAAGAGTAATGGATGCCTCTACTTTGTTTGTCATTGCAATGACAGGTGAATACGGACAGAGCATCAGGACATAATGGAGCAATTGAGCGCAGTCAGTTAATCATTCACTTCTTCAACTGCCGAGAGTGGCAGACCTTGAATGTTTTCACTCTGCTGGGAATGAATCCACTCTGGCAGAATACAAAAGTCAGGAGGTTCAAATTGAAGTATCACCTTTAGAGGCTCTGAAGGAAAGCTTAATGGTTTTCTAATTAACCCTGGTTGCTTATCTCATTGAAATGATAAAAAAGCATATATGCTCTGATTACTGAGATACTCTGGTATAGCCATGAATAATAACATGGTCCCAATCACCCCACACAATCAGTGCAAGAAGCAAAATAGGCACTGGAATTGTCCTGTGTAAACAACGTGATTGATTATATTCACAAGGCAATAATCATTGGATGTCATGATGTAATTACTATTTAATCTCACTCTCATGAACTCCATGGCAGAATCCATTGTTCATCAGAAAGATATTACACACTGCTTATGCCATTTTATAAGATGTACTTGATCGGCTTTACTAAACATTTTTATATGCACAGAAACATTATAGCTTTGTCCAGACTACACACTAGTACTACATACTGTATATATGAACACAGTCTTGTCATTTCGGCATTGATTGCACATGGATACCAGATACACTCAAGCACCCTTATTCTAAAAATTGTATGTATTCTGTTAATCTTCCTATTTGTCCTTAAGAGCTGAATAGATGCATATGCATATAAATCCATAGAGTACACAAGACTGATACGAAATGAATGAAATATTCATTGTATGTCACGAATGGTTGATTCTCCATTAGCTCCTGCTCAGAAGCACTGTTGAATCAGTGCCAGAAATCCCAGCATGCAAATCAAAAAGGTAATATTTGAATCTCTAAGTTCAATATCTCAATCAGGTGTGTTGAATCTCTGAAAGACTTACGCTGAATATTCACAAGGTGTGTTCAGAAAAAAATGGAAAACTTTGAAAACTTACTTTACTATTTTTAATTTTATGAGTTGTGAATGTGATTTTGTTACATAAAAATGACAATAAGTGTGAGTGTTTCCCAGGTCAGTCAGCAGAATACTGGTTTGTGTGTAGGTTAGCTGTGTTGGCATACAGAGACTCTGACTACCATAGACACACAGCACCACCACCAACAGAATAATCAGCAACACCACCGAACAGAAGACTTTAGAGAGAGACGAGGACTACCTACATCACCCACAGTCATGCACACAGACAAAGACGCTATATACAGACCAGTACTATCATCACCACCACTGCAACACAAAGCACTCGCCTCTGTAATTCACCTGCTACCTTGTGTAAGCCACACATCTCTTTTTCTGCCACATCTGCTTGGGCTTAATGAGCTCTGAGGCCTGATAATGATATTACTGCCTGCAGAGAACAGCACTGAGAAGAGGTTTCCTTCCTATGTGTGCATAGGGGACAAACTAAAAACAGACATTCATATGCTGTCAGTAGCCATTACCGAGAGTGCAGCGCTGATGTGCCCGCATATCTGGAAAAAAAGACTCTCTCTCTCTCTCTCTATATATATATATATATATATATATATATATGGACACGTAGACGTGTTGTCAGCCATCTTGTCTGCAGTCATTACCCAAAATACTCTAATGTGTGGACAATGCAAATTGATGCTCGTGCATTGGAGGTTGTTTTTCCCGCACACGTTGATGCACTTTATGTGTCTCTTTGGTTCTAGCTGACGGGTGAGGTCTCTAACAGTGACCGGTCCACCGTAAAGCCGCTCTTAACAGGATGGAGGATTTCCTGTGGCTGTCAGTGAGGCCTGAAAAGCGGAAATATCACCAGTTGAGATTTTACGATATGTATTCCCAATCTCCTCACTTGTCCTCTTCCACCCTCAAACCTTTATATGCTTGTCAGGGTGGCCAGTGTCTGAGCCACGCGCTAGTCCAAATATAGCCTAACACAGGCTGACAGCGCTCAATATAAATATGCTTTGACGTTAATGCAGGACATGATGTAGCATTCCATGTTTTTTGTATGTCTGTGGGCGTGTTCCAGAAGATGGTTTTATATCAAACTTTTTTTTCTTTCAGTAAACTAGAAAGCTTAATTTTGAATTAAAATATTTTAGAGCAGTCAGTGATAGATAACTACATCTACATTAGCATGTATGCCTATATGTTTACTACATCCACCTAATATTGGATTTGCCCTAGTTGTCCATGTAAACCCATTTTAGGTAACAGCAGATTGGAGGGTATTCAGATGCTACATTTAGTTTTGAAACTTTCCAGCTACTGTCTGGGCTTTCTAGTATGTGGCTCTGATTACAAGCAGGAAGACTATAATAGTTGCGCAGGTGGACTGTCACCGCCTTATAACATCATCAAAAGCTATTTTCAGACAATAAGAACACTGAACTCACATGATATCAGATAGACGTAACAGATCTCAACCCCTCAGGTTGTCAGAGTCAGATTTTGCACATTGACAGCCGACCTTCACAATTCCCAGAAGTAGACAAGTGTGGCACATTATGGCGGGTATTAGTGTTTCTAAGAATGTAAACAAATGTAATTATTTGTGTGATTCAGATCTTCTGTGTGCTGTGTGTGAAGATCTGATTACTCAGCAGCAAGTGTCAGTAACTCACAGCAAGTGACGGCAAGAAGGTTAAAAGAAATGTTAGGAATTATTCGAGTGTGTGTATGCATGTGTTTGTGTGTTCTGCCTTGCTTGCTCAGCGACTAGCCTACAGTAAAGTGACAGGGTGCCACGTTTCTTCAAAGGATGAGTCAGACCACAGATGACATGTCTGGCTGGTTAAACAAGGACACATACTTGTCGATTCAGACAAGTAGTCAGACTGATATCATTTACATTCAAACCACTAATTACACAAACTCACAGTGGAAGGATGTCTGGCTGTTAAACCTTATGTTTGTTTGAGACACAAGCTTGTGATCAGTGTGGTACCAATTCAAATATCTGAATAATCTAGATGAGGAAAATAAATGGGCCATGACCCCCTTTAAAAGCTTCAGCTGAGGTACCCAGGGTTTCTAACCCTTAACTGCCCAGTGGAGCTTGGTACTGAGGATTGTTTGATTGTAGTGAAGTCCCAGAGCTTTGTGATGGGGACTGGAGTAATTGTATGAATGTCAATTGTTAAGGTTTCTTGTCTTTTAAATATCCATTAGTACTAAGCATTACAGATCACCCAGACTGGTAAACACACTGTGAAGTTTACTGAAGCCTTGGATAAGAGCTTCTGGGTGTTGAAGGATAATAACATTTCTCAATAGTCAAGTTTCTCAATAGTCCCATAGTCTGTCAAGTGTAGCCTCAGTTCTCTAAATCATATTTTTTCTTTTGGAAGGTTCATGGTTTTCATGCAGTAGCCGAGCTTTTTAAAATAATGTGCAGTAAGTTTCACAAAGTCAAATAACTGAGTAGTCGACTACTATATCCCAATTCACTTACTAGCTTTTTCTAGAGTTACAACTGTATCACAGTCAGTTAAAAAGCTAAAAATAAAAAAAGCAAAGGCAAACTACTATTTCCAAGGTTAAGAATGCACTTTGATGCAACACAGGTGAAAAGTCCAAAACGTGCTACGGTTGGAATCATAACAGCGACTGAGTTCACAGGTCAACAAACCCATCTCCAACTGAGAACAATCTATTTGCTCATCAAGGAAAATATAATCTAAGTCAGCATTACCATACTTCTACAGATACAGATGTACAGACTACAGATGCAGAACCTCAGCAAGTATATCTTTCTTAAGTTATACAGTGCAGCAATATTGTTACAAATAATGTTCACTTGAAAATATTTAATTCACAGAAATTTACACAGTCACAGGCAACATTACTTAATGCTGGAAAATAGGGGCTGCAGAACAACTATCTTTGCTTCTTTTTAACAAAATGGTCAAGGTGACAAGCAAACTCCTATTGTGACACATCAGACAAGAAAAAACAGTATTTGTGAAACTGATGGTGTACACTGTTGGTGTGTCTGTCTTGGTTGCCTGTTCCCTGTCAAAATCAAAAAGGGTTCTGTATTCAGTGCGATCAAAAAGCCTAACCGTCCACCACAGAGGCTCCAGGCCCAAATCAGGCAGCCTGTGCTTCATCCCCTGTGGTGATCCCCTGAAGTCCCACATGAACAGAGGTCACCTTACTGCAGGATTTCTCTTAGATAACTTCACACTCACACACAAAGTGACTCTGGCAGATCATGGTATTTCATTACTGTTTCGCACATAAGCTGGTATTTGTGTTCCCACAACATCAAGTGAGCCAAGGGTGCAACATGTAAATTCAAATTGTGCATCAAACATGAAGGAAGAACATGCACTTAGACAAAAAGTGAAGTTAAATAGAAAGTAACAGTTTCTGTTCATTGCTTGCATTGGATACACACAATGAATGGGAATAAAAGTGTAAAACGGCTATAAAAAAAAGGGGTCTTGTGATTTCCCAGAAGGAAATCAATCAAGCTGCAAAAATGTTTGTGGGCAGCAATATATCAAAACTACCCAAACTTAAGAGATATGTCTTTTTTCCAAATCAGCCAATTACTTTTGAAACCTGGATTCCAGTAAAATCCACATACAGACAGAAAGTGTGAGAGAAAGACAGAGCAAGACAGCAAAAGAGGCAAAAGGGAAGCAACAGAGAAAAAGTCCTTCAGTAGCTCTCAGCATCCACTGTTCCACATCAATATAGCGATCAGTATTTCCAGATCACTGAGCTGGGGGTTAACCATAGCTCTGTGCTCTGGACAAAGGTCACCCAGGATAGGCTTGCTGTGAGGTCCAGTGACCCACCCCGAGGAGGCAGACTCTGGGCTCCAGTGTTTCCCGGGCTCCCTTAATCACCATGACCAGAAAGTCAATACTGTGCATGAGTCAATTACCCAGGGAGGAGAACTCATGATGCCACGTGATCCAGGAGTTTCCCTTATCCAGGCCACCAGTCTTTCTGACAGCCAAATCATAGGCAACATATTGGATTCAGTGGAGAAGGAGATCTGTACATTAATAATTTACTCTGTCCATGGCTGCATCTCATCTCCCTCAGTGCTACCAAGAGTGAGACCACACTGATGCATGCAACGGGCGAGAAAATGCAATGCTCAAATGGAAATGAACCTCTTTCGCTCAACTATCTCATTCTCTGCTTCTTCGCTCCCTCCGTCCTCTTATTTGTTTCTCCATTCTTTTCTTTTTTTTCCCTCTCCAGCACTGTCAACTCACCCTTTCTGGTCGACTTGTGATAGCATTCCTGTGCTGTTTCTTTCGCTCTTTCGCTGTCATAGATTCTCAATCTTACGCGCTCACTCTCTTTACCGGCGATAAAAACGGTGGATAAATGATGGCCTTGACTATAGTTTCTGACTTTCATATCAAAAAGATTTACGCCAATCTAAAATGGTAGGTAAACTAAAAAAAAAAAACTGTGCTTCAAAAAGGTTATAAGCCTATTTCTGGTGTACTGTTGATAGTTTCCTAGTGCTCTTTTCCTCTCTGTCCTCATTCCCTTCTCCGCTGACCCATGCTGACAGAACTGTAGTCTTTTCTTCTTCACTTTCATCCTCTCTCCAAATGATCTGTCTTTCTCCTCTCCTCTCGCCTCCATCCCATTTTGCTCTTGCCAGTGGTATCCTGATGGATGATGGAAAGCCTAGTCTCCCTCTGTGAGCTGCTGTCCCTAATGAGGCTCCTCAGCCACACACCGTATCAAATTAACAGGCTGCACCAGCCTATTACAACCCAACCCCACCAGCCGGGCCCCGAGCAGACCCAGCGCTTCACCTCATCGCACCGGCGATCGCACTTTGTGATTGATAAGATGTGATGCAAACAAAGATAGAGGGACAGATAACTCTGTCTATTAAAGATATACACATCTGTACTTTTCCTGCAAGGAAAAATATCAGCTTTTCCAATGAGTAATTATCCTCTTGATAGAATAAGTAATGAAGGGAAAAGGTCACAGATTGCCTGAATGAAAATTTTTCGTTTTATATTCGTCGAAGCAACAGTGATTACTGCCAAAGACTCTCAAGGCCTCTTATTTCACATTCTAGTATTTTGGCTTAAAATACACCACTTGGAAGGGAATGTATGCACAGGAGAGTGTGTTATGCTGTAACCATCCATCTGGCTAATTGGATCTTGAATCTCGAAAAACACACTTGACATACTCTGATAAGGTTATAATCTCCCTTGTGCCTTTATGGTGCTAGTTCACTCTATTTTTAATTAATTAGTCGCCTCAAGTTTAGGCATGGCATTCCTTTATAACTGTGAAGAAGGAGGGAACTCAGACAGCGTGTGCTCGCGAGCAAGCAGATGCACTGGAGTCAAACTTACAGTTGTGTGATACAGCATTAATTGATATACACATGTGTTCATTGTAGCACAGAGATGTATACTTATGTAAAAAAAAAAAAGTAAAGGGTAAATGTTTAAATCAAGATACAATAATGGTTGGATTACCCTGCAAGGAGTGATAACGAACAATAACGCTGTGTGTATCTGGAAGACAAACCCAGAGAAGGTCATTCCTGAATAAATGTCACCAATAAATTGGCTCCCAGAGAGAAAAAAAGACCCCTGGGTTATATTACAAGACAACAAGGATCCTATAAAAGAGCTTAGTCCATAGTCTATCACAGCGAAAACAGGGGTGTCCCAGACTATTGCCTCCTGGCTAGACTGATAGAGAGGACCAGACACCCAGTGAAAGAAAGACAGATGCAGGCAGAGAGAGAAAAGGAGATTCAATATATAAAATAAATGGAGACAGGAGGAAGTGGATAGATAGAGGAAAAAAAAAGCGAATTAAGATATGATAAGGACAAAGAATAGGAATGGGGAGGCAGAACAAAAGATAACAAAACAGACAGTGATAAACAAGAGAAAATGCTAAGAGGCTATGTACAAGAGATGGAGATTGAAAAATGCAGACAAGCTCTGTGGAAAGATGCAGTGCTGGTTTAAGATGACGGCTTCATCAACAGGCTTGCCCAGCTACATTACTCACACTGCAACAGCAGTTACAGGTTACTCTCCTCGGACAGCTCCAAACTACAGTCCAACACAAACAGATACAGACATGACCTGATGTTCCAGCTACATATCAATTGTGATTTATGACAAACAGATATGGTAGAGACATCTTTTGCCTGCAAATGTCGCCGTCTCATTTTTTTTCTCCTGACATTTTTAATGCGTTAACATCTTTAACAAATTAAGTTGCTGCATCGATTCACAATTTATAATCTGACACACTATGACCTAGCAACAATAATATGCACCTAAAGTCCCTCTTTGAACACACACGCCAACAAATAGACTATCTGTGGGGTGCTATGCACACACTCAAAATAACTGTTTTTTTTCTCCAGTAAGCTGATTTCTTAAATGTCATGTAAATGAAAAACCTGGTTTCTGTTATCGGGGTAGGGGATTAAAGAAAACTGATTTCCCCAGCTAGATTTCTCCTGGCAAACACTCGTTTCTTGGCCATGTCTTTCTTTCCTTTAATCTCTCTGTCACACACACAGAGCCTAAAACAAGCCTCTGTGTGAGAGAGGATATCAGTGCTGGGTTATGATTGAAAAGCCTTGTCAAACAACACAAGGACAAGGTGACTCCTAAGGTATTGATCCTGATGCACTTAGACTGCGAATGAGCATGTCCCAAAATGTATGGTTACAGAGGTGGTCTACTCCAACACTGGCTATGAGCCTTGACTTCTACCCTTCTACCCTACCCTGGGGCGGTTGTGGCTCAGGAGGTATTTACAGATGAGACCAATCTGTAAAAGTGCTTTGGGAACAGTTAAGGTTGAAAAAGCGCTATATAAGTGAAGTCCATTTACCATCTATTAGATAGCTTATACAGCATTTACTCAGAAGTGTATAATGGATAAGATTTTTTTTTTGCTTTTATTTGATTGATAATTTTGAGAAAAGTACATTTTACTGTTGTCTTTTTCATTGATTTCTGGGCAATACAGCCTCACATATCCTGCCACTGGTTCTGCATATAACATTGCCTCGACAACTTAATTTAATGAAGCATGTTTGTGGCTTACTCTCACACACTACCACACAGCCCAGTACACTCTGATATAATGAGTTGTGCTGGTTTTAGTGGATTGTGCATTTGTGTCGCTGAGAGTGTTTATTTGGTGTTCTCGTGTCTGTCTTTTTATTTTTTTGGTGCCCATCTGTTCCTGTCGTGTCCTTCAACAGCTGCAGAGTGCTAGCCGCCCACTCGTACACACTTGCACCTAAAAGCTCTCTGTCGCACCAGAGTGTCAACAGGCCTGATTTCCTCTCTTGACTGTAGCCACCGCAAAAAACACAGGCCTGCAATCTGATTGGTGCCAGCCATGTCCCTGTCTATTACTAATTCACCAAGTCTGTCATTTTCTCTCTCATATATATATATATATATACACACACACACACACACACACACACACAGTAAAATCGGACCAATAACCTCCAATAAGTAACTGCCTGCAACAAAGATACAAGCTACAGCCTCCAGTTCCATCACCACTTTAGGCCAAATGGATACTTGACATATCAAATGACCCAGAGGAAGTGTGTCTGTGTGCACAACAACTGTGTGTGCCTCGATCTGTGTATGTGTGTGCATATTAACAGATCTCATGTGTGTGTGCTGCAGGCTCTGGGTAGCCAAGCAGCGGGTATGAATTGTGCCCTGTCCTCCTCTGCAGTGGCCCAGACGTGGATTAATGGTGTCATTAATCTTACCTTTAAAATGAATGACTTCAGCACCTTCAACCTGCGCTAGAGTGGCTGCCCTGTGCTTCCCCCCTGCGTTACAACCCCTCCCTACCCATGCAGCTGTAACGGATGGATAGTGGATCTGCCATCCCATCCATCCTTGGCTTGGCACAGCCTGGCACAGCGGGATATCAGAGGCCAGCAGGAATGCTCTTGCCAATACACACCACTTCCTCTCAGTCTTGCTGCTCGATCTATGTCTGTGTGTCCGTGTGTGTACATATGTCTATGTACACTCAGCTAGTGTGGTAGAAAAATGCAAAACGCAACGTATCTTCACCATAGAGGGAATGGGGCAGAGACCGTCAAGTTTCTTGCAAAGGGTGACTGACTGCTGATGAATATGTTAAGAGCAAATCCAAATACGCTCACTGCGACTCGAGGTTTCTCAGTTTAATGATGTTCACCCCAAACGGGGGAATTAGGTTGAAGGAAAGAACAAGAAATAAATTCAGCAGATCAAATGCAGGTGAAACAGGAAGGAAAACAAACATCTAACAAAAATGTAAGACAGCTTTCTACAAGTTGTAACCTGTGCAAACTAAGTGCAGCACTCGGTTTTGGTTGCAAGTAATTTTGCCTGTGTAAGCACCAAATTTGGGTCCACTGCCAGCCTTAGAGAAAGCAAAAGTAGTAGTTCTCATAGGAGTGTCTTTACTGTGTTTTTCCACAGTGGAACTGCAATGTGGAAATCATGCTGCCTCCTTAATTTCCATTCCACCAACCTGCTTGGTTCCAGGAACCAGCTGTTACAAACTTTAGACTTGTGTGATGTTGGGTGAATTGCAGCTTGATCATGTTTTGATAAAAAGAGAAACAACCTGACTAAATTTGTTTGAGTAACTTTTAGGCCATATGTGCCAAATGTTCGAACCCTGTGGTAACGCAGTTGTTGCTGTGATGTCAGTCATCCTTTGTCAACCCTCAGTGGAGATAGCCTTAAAGAAAAAGGAAATATAGCAGCTTTACGTGATTGTGCACATTCAAAAGTTCTGGGTTCCTTTAAGATGCATAACATTTTACAAAACAAACAGCATGTGCAATGCTGCATGCTTACCAGCACTGCAATTGTCAATATGTAGTGGAAATGTCAGATGTATTGTATAAGTGAGTAGTCTGAGCTACAATGCTGGGTGGCATTCATCACTAAGTGAGGGGGAGGGAGGTTATCAGGCTGGAGCTAGAGATTTCTCATTTTATCAATAAGTCGTCAGTCTTCCTGCTCTCCCCCTCTCCTCCCACACCCAACACCTTCCACTCTTCAGCTACGCCTAATGACCCTCCAACGCCACGGAGACCGCTGGCCATTATCCAGTGGGCCAGACACACACACACACACACACACACACACAACTATTAAACCATCAGTTTAACCAGGAAGTTTTTTGCTGAGCATGTGTGCTGTTTTTCAGCACGATACAGTTAACACAGCTCAGTACAATCTCATTTGTCTTGTCCTGGCCACTGAGCATCACATACAAATTACAGGTCTTTTCTTTGAAGTGGATATTGGTCCTACATAGTACAACAATTACACAAAGTCTCCACATGGTTCTTTCAAATGTCTCGACTGGTTTTCAGTTCCTCCCACATAAACAGTTAATGAGGTGAGATCTGCTGCTGAGTCACTGGTTACAACCGAGGAAAACAGGAAAGCCATGGTCATTTACAAAGTGAGTGTCTTTTGTTTAAATAACAATATGAGGAACATATTTTCATTGTATCATAAAACTGAGTATCTTTGGTGTATCATATATTTGTCCCATATCTTGTAACAGTAAAACTGATATCAGATTACACCTGCCTGCCACAATGAGTAGTGTATAGTGGAACATCATCACACATAATAACTTGATACAAATGACAATTTGCTAACATTACAGAGTTTTCTAGCAAACTAGATTAAACTGCAGTTCCACTCTAAAAGTTGTGGTTCACTCCAGAGGGATCTCATGACGTTCCGTTTTTTGTTTTTTTTTTAGAAATGAAACCCAGCTCTGTTCTCATTACACTGTGCATTTTGTTGACAATACCATTTTTAAACGTTAAAAATAATATGGCTCCAACCATAGCACCAAGCCAAAAAACCAAAAAAAAACCCATAAAGGACCACCTGACACCAGCTCTGGCACTGTCGAGCTTTGGTTTTGCATCACTCAGTACCACCCTGTCATATCAGTGTGTAATAACTGTCAGTTATTTCTCATGGGATCATGTAGATGTGACAAGTTGGTAGCACGCTTCTGACAACATCTGGCAACCACTGAATGGGGCGTCAACATAAGGACAGGGTCAGTCAGGAAACGGGGCGGGACAGTGGACTGTTTCACTGTTTTCTGTTAAATAAGTGAACACCTTGTAGTGAACAGAAAATCTTAAAAATAAAGAGTAACTAGTTGTGAACTTGAGGCCATGATTTTGTATCTAAAAAGGAGGCTTAGGTACATATCAGACAACAAACCACCTTACTTTTAAAGCAAACATCATCATTAATAACCTGCTGTGGTGCAGGGTGTCTTATGTCATTTGGCCATAACTTACCCAGCCCCGCAGCTGAGCCAATATGTATTTACGCTATTGTTTTGGGCCCTGTCATGGTTCATCACTCAACTGAGTAAACTAAAGTCATCATCACAAAATAAGAATATAGCCCAAACACATAAGGTAAATATAGATCTTACTGTGAGGCTATACCAACTATAGCAACTTCTCCACTGTTTGTTCAAGCTAATCCATTTTATTTTCGGTTTTATGATTTTATTTCATTTTAGATGTGATTTCGTGTTTTACAGTAGATGTCTGATCAAGTTTGTTAGTTTGGAGGATGCTGTGAAATCAGCCATTCAAATGCTCCGTGCGTCAGTGCACTTTGATGAACTTAAAACATTTCCTGTTAAACACAAAGGCTCTTGCATGGAAACATCTCCCACGTGTTATGCTCATTCATGTCTGTTGTAACTTGTTGGTGCCTTGGCTCCATTATGAAAACCTAACAACTTTTTGACTTTTTGTAATAGCATAATAAATATGTTATATGTTCTATTGTTTAATTGCTTTTCAATCATATTAATTTGGTTACATTCATCATAATTATGTGACTTGATGTTGTCTTAAAGTTAATCTTATTGACACTACAGTTCAAATGTTTTTCATTATAATTGTCACTGCAGGTCCTTAGTTTTTACATTATAAAAGAAATCACATAAATGTCATGAGGTCCCTATGTCCTGTCTGTAGATAGTTAATGACAATAAAGAAAAAATATATGCTAAAAGATGGAGTCATTCTTACAGTTCTGAATCATTTGAGCTGGTAAAAAGAGCAGTGGTGAGTTGATTGTATGGCCCAAATACTCTTAAACAGTAGTTGTTGAGTGAGAAGGAGGAAGGTGTTGTTTAAAGGCAGAAGAAGAACAGCAGATATGGGAGGATAACTGCAGAATTACTGTATGCTATTATTGTATGCTTTACTAACAACACACTAAACCAACATTCCCATGCTAATGGCACAGACTTCCAGAACTGCAAAGAACTGACACCATCGGTGCATGCTCCGGATATTCCTCAAGTTACAGCTTGGGGCAATAAAAGCAGGGTTACAGGCCAAGAAATGTGCCACCACATGTACCTGCTATCGCCTGGGGTGAGTTTTCACTCTTGTGAGTGAGTGAATGAGTGAGTGACTAGGAGGAGGAGGAGGAGGAGGAGGAAACCATTCAGCAAACCATGCCTCCATTCTTTTCTCTTAAATTGTCCCACAAAGTAACCCACAGGTGCTGTAATATGAATTTGTTCCTACTGTCTAGGTCTCACACCAGTCACTCTTTACTTTTCTGTTTTTGTCTCAGCCAGTCTCTCTGATGTTTCAATATCCAACCTCTCTTTCTCTTTCTCTGCCTTTATTCCCCCTTCGTCATCCCTCTTTCAGCGTCCCCACCTCCCAACGGTTTCTCTCACCCACCCAGGCCATTGCCAAACTGCCATGTTCCAAACTGGAGACTTAGCAGCAAACAGGGGGCTTAGCGCCACACTATCATGAGTATTTGAAATAATCAACTCCATTGCTAATGACTCATCTCCTTGGCACTGGATGCTATGTCTCCACATCGTTGGGAGTGTGGTACATAGGTGCCAGTGCCTGGAGACATTTCCCAGCACATTTATCAGACACAGAGAGAGAGAGAGAGAGAGAGAGAGAGAGACAGAGAGAGAGAGAGAGAGAGAGA